>ML685894.1:974443-1014896 GCA_007922175.1 Pelusios castaneus
GGAAAGCAAAGGCGAGAAAGAAGGAAGAAAAAGGGAGAAAGAAAAAGAGAGAAGGAAGGGAGAGAAAGAAGGAAGAAAAAGAAGAAAGAAAGAAGAGAAACAAAGAAGGACCCTGCCTTGGCCCCGGGAAGCCGCCGGTGGGGCCGGGGGAGGACCGTGCCGGGGCCGGGGGAGTACCCTGCCGCGGCCCCGGGAAGCCACCGGCGGGGCCGGAGGACGACCCTGCCGCGGCCCCGGGAAGGCGCCGGCGGGGCCGGAGGACGACCCTGCCGCGGCCCGGGAAGGCGCCGGCGGGGCCGGGGGAGGACCCTGCCGCGCCCCGGGAAGCCGCCGGCGGGGCCGGGGGAGGACCCTGCCGCGCCCCGGGAAGTCGCCAGCGGGGGGGAGCATACCCCAGACCTGGAGGCTGATCCCGGCAAGGTGCTGGGAGGCCGAGGCCCCGGGAAGGAGGCGGACGGCGGGTGGGAGCCCGGGAGCCCGCCGCTGCCGCAACCATCCCTCTGGCCCGGCCACGTGGGGCAGGCAGGCAGGCGCCCGCTCCGGACCATAGCCTAAGCCTCCCTGTCCCAACCTGGGGGCGGGGAAGGCTAGCCCAGAGGTCAGGCGCAGGCTGGGTGTGCCGCGGCAAAGTGGCTGCCCCGGCGGTTGGAGGGAGCAGCGCTGGACAGCATTCGGACTATAAGACGCACCCTCATTTCCCCCCCACTTTTGGGGGGGGAAAAGTGCGTCTTATAGTCCGAAAAATACGGTATTTATCGCATGAGCTTTCGTGGGAGAAAACCCCACTTCGTCAACGTGGGATTTTCTCCCACGAAAGCTCATGCGATAAATAAATCTGTTAGTCTTTAAAAGTGCCACAGGACTCTCTTGTCTTTCTACAATAGACTAACACGGCTCCCCCTTTGGAATTTGATTCCTGAAGGCATTTTTAAGAAAGGCTCTTCTTATCTTTTGGGCTGCTGAGTCCCGGGGGCCCTGGCTTTCCCTCCCTTTGCTTTTCCTATTTCTTGGGCTGGGAGGACTCTGCTCCATGTTCTCCTACCGGGTCCTTGTCCCCATCATCGTGGCACCTGGGTGCCTTCTCCTGGGGCTGCGTGGCAGGGGCTGACCTAGAGTCCAAACCCCGCCCCACCCCGTGAGGGGTCCCCTCAGTGGGTCTGTCCAGCGGCGTGAGCTGGGGAGATGCCCTGGACGGAGCCCAAGGGAGGATTTTTAATTGAAGCCATTAAATATTACTGCCAGGTAGTGATGTTAGCATCTCTGGCTCAGCCCAGCAAGGCGGCGCTCAGGGGGACGGGGCCAGGAAAGAGGGTGCTGAGGCATTGCTGAGACCCCTTTGGCCTGGTGACAGGGCTGATGCTGCTAGTGTTTCGATATGGGCCCCAGCATCTCCTCAGCTGCCCCCTTTGCAGAGCCAGGACTGGGCCTTGGCCATGCTAGGGCCCTGGCTCTGGGCTGTTGGGAGTGCAGAGGCCTTTGCTGACAGGGCAATGCCCCGGCCGAGGCTGCCGCACAGTGCTAGGACGCACCCAGCAGGGTCCTGCTCCCCGGCCATGAATCCAGTGGTTAGCAGCCAGGCCACTCTGTGTGGCCGTGCCATGCCGGGAGCTGCCATGGCCCCTGGGGCTGAGCTCAGGGCTGTGGGAAAGACCACCGGCAGCTCAGGGGAAGGTTGCTGGGGCTGGGAGCTGTCGGAGCCGGGATATCGAGCTAGATGGGCCCCTCGGGAATGGGAGCCTCATGTCCCCGTGAGTCCTTGCTCAGCTGGGTGCTTTTACCAGGATCTTTCCAGCCCCAGCCTGTAATTAACTGTGGTGTGAAGGCTGCTATTAACTGCTGGGGGAGCCTCGTGGCATGCTGTGTTTCTGCAGAAATGCCAGCAACTTCCCAGTTAATTACCCACCCACGTTTTTCGGAGTTGGCTGGCAGCCCCTTGACAGCTGCACACGGCTCCTGGCAGGGTGTAATTCCTTAATTAGTCCCCTTCTCTGCAGCTCATTTCCCAGGCTCCGTTCACGGTTGCTGCGGGAGCAATGGGGTTGTAAGTAACGGGCCCATCCAGCCACAACCCACTGCTCTATCCCCATAGGGGGGACCTGCCAAAGCTGGGCAACAATCCCCTGCTCCTTGCTCGCTCTTCCCAGCCCAGCTGGCACCAGTGGCCAAGGGACCCTGCTCTCCCATGGCCTTCCATTGGCAAGGGCGCAGTGGCAGCCCTTCAGTGCTGATGAGTCTGTTTCGTCCCTTCCCTCAGGGTGCAAGGGGGCAACTCGCACTACTGCTGACAGGGGAAGCCTCACTTTGCTGCTGCCTTGTGCACTTGTCCACACTAGTGCAAAGCAAGCGTGAAACATGGAGATAGCAGCACCTTTGCGTTGGTGCTGGAGGCACAGGTGATGGGGAACAAGGTCCCTTCTTTTTAGCCATCTCCTTATTTTGCGGGGTGAGATTAGATCCTTTCTCTCCCCCAAGTCCTCACAGCCAGGGCTCCTGACAGCCAGCCCAGGTTCCCAAGGAATTTGCATCCCCACAATGGGTTCTTACACCCACTCCAGGGGGCAAATTTTGGGCTGCGGGGAGGGACAGAGGAACTTCAAACCAGCCTCTCTCAGCCCAGGCCAAAGGACAAGAGCCTGTTCAAAGTGCGAGAGGTGGAAACGGCTGGTTGTATGCTGGGCCTGGCTGCCCAGAGCCGGGGGAGCCAAGGTGGCTGACTCCCCTAGCCCCAGCCGACACCGCGTGGCTTCCAGTCCCTCTTTGCACCATTGGTGCAGGGGCAGCGTGAGCTTTTGGGGGCAGAGACTGTGTGGACTCAGCACAGTAGATAAGCAAGTGACCTTTGCTCTTTGACCCTGTTTTTGAACCCCTGCCCCTCCCAAATGATCCCAAAGCAAGTGAGTGCCACTTTCTGATCATTCAAAGGATGCATCCAACAGCTCCACCTCGGCTTTCTTCTGCCAATTGCTGGCCAGGCCAGCATGGGCAAGGAAGGTCGGGGGTGATGCTGGGTGTGCGGGGAGGATCTCAGTGCAGTTCAGACGAGCGCGACTCCTACAGGACAGAACCACTCAGGGCATTGCCTGGTCACCTTTGAATTCTCATTGCAGGAAGAGTGGGCATGGTTCATACATGAGCGTGCACACACACCAGGCACACACACGAGTATGTCCACACTCCCCTCCTCTCCACTTTGTGACAAAGTGTGGGTACTTTGGGGATTTTCTCTGGGTGCTATGCGTGTGCCTCAGTTTCCCCATGTGATGTTGGCTGGATCAGGGGACCATTTATGATATTATTTAACACTAGAGCCATAATTCCAATAATTCATATGAGATATGGCCTGCCAGGCACTGATAGTAAGGTTACAATTTGCCAGATATGATTAGATTGTTGATGTGCATGTGTCCTGTCTGTATCAGAAGTTATGGATATATTTGCTGTATCCACGTGTTGCATTTCTGGGCAACACCTGGGCAGGATGGCTGCAGACAGCCAGCTTCATGGCCCATTAAGAAAGGTACAATGGGCCCAGGAGACACCTGGTGAGTCTCCAGGACTTGCAGTTTCCACAGTCAGCATGGCAAAGACCAAGGATCATAAAAGGCAGCTGCATCTTCTCCATTTTGTTCTCTAGTCTACAGCCAACACCTGCCTCTGGCTCTGTTCACCTGCAGCTGAAGCTGTGAGCAAAGGACAGACCCAGCCAGGGACTGAGTGTGCACGGAAGGGGCTATACAGGCCTGCGAACTCCACAATCTGCCAAGGAGTTGATGTATATGGAGTTTTAAATCGTTTGTATGCGTCTGATTGTTTAACCCGTGGCCAGTTCTCTTATAGTTTTTCTTTCCTTTTATAATAAACCTTAAGTTTTAGTTACTAAATCAGTGGTTCCCAACTTGTGGCCCACAGAGGCTTTCCAAGTGGCCCGTGGCTCCCTTCTGCAGGTTGCAGAAATTATTCATGGCTAAGGAGCCAGGCACAGCGGGTTGCTGTGAGGCTAAAAGACTGGCACAGGCTCCTTGTTGCAATCACGGGGAATGGAAATCAATGCTCCCCTCCCCCTGGCTGTGGCAGGGAACACAGGTAAGTGCTCTGCCTGGGTCCCTAGATGCTGAGTCCGTGCTGGAGCCTGAAGGAGGGGATCACTGATCTTCCATCCCCCTGGCTGCAGAAGGGGGCCACTTCCTAGGGACCCAGCAGGAGTGCGCAGGGCTACAGGACATGCAATTTCCCGCTGCAGCCAGAGAGACGATAAACGAGGAGGCAACCTCCTTGCTGAACTCCTTTCCTCTGGTTGCAGTTGGGGGGCGGTCTGCAGGTAGAAACGGTGGCCCCTGTGGCTTGTAAAAATGGTATCTGAGGATCTTGAGCCAAGAACATTGGGACCCACTGTACTAAAGAATTGGCTGCAGTGAGGTAATTTGGGTAAGATCCAAACTTACACTGTTCTGGCAATGTGGCCTGCGCTTCGGGGTCAGAAGAACCTTTTGGTAAAGAGCCTGGAGTTTGAAGTAACTTATCTCTTTACTAGACCCAGTGGCTGACTGGGAGCCAGAGACTGAAATGCAAAAAAGGGGGGTTAGTATATTTTGTTGGGGCTTCTTGATAACCAGTGTGAGGAATAAGAATCTGCTCTCCTTTTGCAGCCTGCCCTAACCCTGGGATTTTCAAGTGGTGTGATGAAGTGGGGACACTTTGGGGATTTTTCTGGGTACTATTTGTGTGCCTCAGTTTCATAGAATCACAGAATATTCGGGCTGAAAGGAACTTATGAAGTCATCTAGTCCAATCCCTGCTGAAAGCAGGACCACTCCCATTAAATCATCCCAGCCAGGGTTTGTCTAACAGGGCCTTAAATGTTTCCAAAGATGGAGATTCCACCACCTCCCTAGGTAACTCATTCCAATGCTTCACCACCTCCTAGTGAGAAAGTTTTTCCTAATATCCAACCTCGACCTCCCCAGCTGCAACTTGAAACCATTGCTCCTTGTTCTGTCCTCTGTTACCCTCGAGAACAGCCTAGCTCCCTCCTCTTTGGAGCACCCCTTCAGATAGTTGAAGGTTGCTATCAAATCCCCCTCAGTCTTCTCTTCTGTAGACTAAATAAGCCGAGTTCCTTCAGTCTCTCCTCATAAGTCATGTGCCCCAGCCCCCTAATCATTTTTGTTGCCCTCCGCTGGACTCTTTCTAATTTGTCCACATCCTTTCTGTAGTGGGGAGCCCAAAACTGGACACAGTATTCCAGATGCGGCCTGACCAGTGTGGAATAGAGGGGAATTATCACATCCCTCGATCTGCTGGCAATACTCCTACTGATGCAGCCTAATATGCCATTGGCCTTTTTGGCAACAAAGGCACACTGTTGGCTCATATTCATCTTCCCGTCCACCATAACCCCCAGGTCCTTTTCTACAGCGCTGCTACTTAGCCGATCGGTCCCCAGCCTGTAGCAGTGCATGGGATTTTTCCGCCCTAAGTGCAGGAATTTGCACTTGTCTTTGTTGAACCTCATGAGGTTTCTTTTGGCCCAATGCTCCAATTTGTCTAAGTCTCCCTGAATCCTGTCCCAGCCCTCCAGCGTATCTACCATTCCCCCCAGCTTAGTGTCATCCGCGAACTTACTGAGTGTGCAATCTATCCCTCATCCAGATCATTAATGAAGATGTTTCCCCATGTGTATTTCTCATGTATGTTGGTGATGGGACCACTAGTGGGTGGATGGGCCTTCCCCAGTCACCTGTGGGCAGACCCACCCAGGGCCCCTACCTCTGCCCTGACCAGTTGTACAAGTTGAGGCAGGTGAAGATCAGGGAATGGCCACTTGGCCCAGGAAGGAGACAAAGGACTGAGAGGGGCTAGAGCTCTGAGCCTCTGTCTGAGGGTCGCTGTGGGAAAGAAATGGGTCTCCCAAGAGGAATGTGGTGGGGAGGAAGTCCTGAGAAGGGGACTCCCCATGTAGTCGTTGCATTTAACTGCTAATCAGTCAGCGAGACCAGCCCTTCCACGGTGTGGTCCTGAGACCTAATCAACCCTTCTGACTTCCATACTAGCTGGAGAAGTGGGGTACATGTCCCCCCAGGAGGGGGGCTGCCACAGGAAGAGTCCCTGACAAAGCAGGAGTGCTAAATCCTTTGGGGGCAGATGAAGGAGATGTCTTTGCAGGCGTGGGGAGAGCCCAGGGGTGGCAGACCCCTCCCAAGGCGCTTTTGTCCTGTTTGGCTGTGCCGAGAGGAGTGTAGGTGTGTGGAGACCTGGGGGGAGTGGGGCAGACTCCACGGTGGCAGAGTCCTGGTCCACCAGGAGAAGAGGGTCCCTTCCCAAGCATGATTCCTGAGAGGCTCCGTCAGACATGGTGGTAGCGGTGGGATGGCTGATGCACCTTGGGAGCATTGGGTCCGAGGACTGAGAAGGACATTGTGAAACTGAGCAGAGACAGCTCCATCAGTAGCAGGCTGCCCAGGGCACAGATAATCTGTTGCGACTGAACAGACCCCCACCCAGACGGGGTCACAAGAGAGGGCTGGGAGCGGTCGGTGTCCCGAGATCTGCATCCTTGACCGAGAGAGGATTTCCCCCGCCCAAAGAGTTGCCTGGACATACTTGGTGTACTGCTGCATCTAGCTCGAGGAGACAGGATTCATGCTCCTGTAACTGCCAAAAATTTACATTTGGATGCAAGGAACCAACCAATCAGCTGAGACTTAAGTGGACAGTGAACATGCAGATGACTGACTGAGAGGAGCAGCTGCCCCACTGGAGATCCCTGCCTGGCTGGGGGGGTTCGAGGGGGGCCCGCCCTGCTCTGTGCTGTGACTCACTCCAGGGCTCTCAATATGCAGTCAGTGTGTGGTCCGTGTGGTGGGGAAGCAGCCCGAGGGTCTGGACTCAGCCAGAGGAGGCTATGCAGAGGCAGGGAGGCTGAGAGGTCAGAGCGGAGGCACTGGAAGGACCTGTGGCTTAATCCCCAACCGTGGCACGTGGCCTTACAAAGGGGCATTACTGGAGGGTGGTTCCTCCCAGGGGCTGTGCAGAGCAGAGAGCATATCCCTGTGTGGCTGGTCAACTCAGGTGTGCTGGGAAAACAGAGACAGCACGGACAGGAGGGACCTGAGAGGGGAGGCAGGGGAGTCCGCTATGGTGAGTGGGGCTAGACCCCACGCCAACCTTGCTGGGTTCCTACATGCCAACATGCTGGCCCTGCTCAGGGAGGGGAGGCAGATGTTAAAGTAGGCTGGAACGCTGTTCTGGGGCCCACACATTTGGTGGGCCAGCGTTCCGGGATCCAGAAAAACAGAAAAATCCGGTGGAACACATGTTCTGCCCTGCCCTGCCCTGCTGGCTGGTCACCTGGAGCAACGGCCAGGCTGGGGACTCTCCAAATCTCCCGCCCTGAACACGCTCAGACGTGTGTGGCTCAGGGTGGGAGAGGCCTGGCCAGGGAGCGACTCCAGATGCCCCTGTAGCTCTGGCCAGGTAAGAGGGGGGGGGACCGGGAGGGTCAGAGAGCCAGCTGGCGGGGAACAGGAGGGTCAGGGAGCTGATGATCAACAAGGAACAGGAGGACCAGGGAGCCAGCCTTCAGGGAACTGGGGGTCAGGAGAATTGGGGAGCCGAGCAGTGGGGAAGGGTCCCAGGGATGTGTGGGGCCAGGGTTTGGGGAGGCATGGGGTGGCAGGGCCTGGGAAGGCCACTGGGGGCCGGTGACAGTGGAGCAGTGAACACACATCCACTGCCTGGGACCGATCATACGCAGGAGGCTGGTGTGGACTGACTCAGGAGTGAGTGGTTACCCAGAAAGGTGTGGGGAATTGGGGTTCATGGGGGTGACAGCGGCACACCAGACCAGTTTTGGGAGCAACCTGCCACAATGGGCTTTATGGTGACTTCACTGAACCCAGTGACAAACTTCCTTTGACGTCAGTGTGAGTGAAGAGCAGGGCCTGTATTTGTTGCTTAGAAGAGAGGAGAAACGGTGAACGGATTTTTGTTATAAACAAAACGCAGAGCCACAAGAATATAAAACTGCCACAAAACTAATACATTTAGCATTAATAGAGATGAGACTAATAGCACCAGGTGTATTGGTTTGGCCCTGATTCCCCCACCACCACATACACGCCAGCAAGTAACTCCACTGACGCCAGATGTATAAATCTGCGGTAACTGAAAGGAGATACATGGTTCTGTTAATTCTTCCACAAATCTCTGTTAAGGCACTTTGAGTGTGACCCACAGCACTCTTTGTATTGCGCTACTGGAGTCCTTTCCAGACCCGGTGTAAACAAATAAAGGTCTTTTAAAGTTAATAAATCTGTATCTGCTTATGCAAGGTCTAAATTTGGCCCTGGAACTTCTGAGACTAGACAGTCAGTTTCTGTTCTAATAATTCCAAAGGGGGAGCCGTGTTAGTCTATTGTAGAAAGACAACAGAGTCCTGTGGCACTTTTAAAGACTAACAGATTTATTAATCGCATGAGTTTCGTGGGAGAAAATCCCACTTCGTCAGACGCATGCGATTAATAAATCTGTTAGTCTTTAAAAGTGCCACAAGATTCTGTTCTAATAATGTTATTTTGAATTGTGCCAGGTTGTGTGATGGTTTTGCGATATGGATGCATTGGGCCAGATTCACCCCTGATATAACTCAGCTGCCTTCATTAACATGTGTCACACTTGAATCCTGGTGTCCTTTATCTCTGAGGCAGTGGATAGAGTAAGCGATTTGGTACGGCTCATCTCTTCTTGGAACAAGGCGAAGGCGTACAGGATACAAACACTGGTCCTGTTACATTTTTTCTTGACCTGGCTGAACTAGGCAGCAATGATGCTGATGGGGTAGTATTAGCTTTGCTGCAGTGTTTGACAGCACACGGGTTCACGGAGGAACTTCTCAAGGATAATTGGATTGGCTTAGCTGTAGATGGAGCCTGTCACGTTAGGCCGTAAGGCTGGTGTTTGCTGCAAAATGAAAGACCCGATTTCCACTTTTGATAAGTTGGCATTGTTTTAATCACTGGTTGGAATTGGCCGTGGCTGATTCTATCAAATGCTGCAGTGAAGTTAATCACTTTAAATCATTCTTGGATTCAATGTATGTTCTGTACAGTCAGTCGCCGAAGTGCTTGAGAGAGTTGGCTGACTGTGTGAGTGATCTGGAACTCCAGCTTAATAGGATTGGATGTGTACTTGATGTACATTGGGTTGCCTCTAGCTGCCACTCTGTACGAGCTGTTTGGTGGTCATATGCAGCCCTCCATGGCCACTTCTTGAAAAAATCAGCTGATTTCTCACTAGAAGGGAAAGATAAAGCAAAATTTTCTGGCATGGCAAAAAACCTGGAGAATCCAGTTTTTGTTAAAAACTTGGGTCTCATGCTTGATGCTCTGGAGGAACTTGCAGACCAGTCCTTGGCATTGCAAAAATCTGATGTAACATTATCTACAGCAAGTACATTGATAAGTCGACAAGTTCAGGCTCGCAGAGAGTGATTCAGAATTCTACCAAGTGGCTTGTGAGGCGATTGCTGAGGTCACTCTAAAGGTGTATGTGTAAACATGTCTGTGATTGCTGGCAAGCAAATTGAAATTTCTAAATATCAGTTAGCGCAGGGGGTCTCCAAACTTTTTCACCTGAGGGCCGAATCTGCTTTTACTTAATTACTAGTGGGCCAGACTATCCGAAAAAAGCTCAATCAGCAAACAAGAAAGGATATTTGATGATGTTAAAAATACTCTTTGTTCTATAGAAATTGTACATCACCATAAAAATGGGGAAGTGTTCCTCTGGCAAACATTTATAGAAGCCCATTCCCCACCCCCACCCTCCTGCCCACCCACCCACCCACCCACCCACCGACCGGGCCCCGGCCCCCTGACACCCCCCCCCCCCCACCTACCCGCCCGCCGGCTCCCCGGGCCCGCTCCCCAAGCTGCTCCTGCCCTGAGCCACGCGTCTGAGCATGCTCAGGGTGGGAGATTTAAAAACTCTCCAGCGTGGCCACAGCTGAGAGACAGCATTTTTCTTAGATTTTCCAAACTCATTTGCGGGCCGGGTGACATTGCCCTATATGGCCCGCAAGCCATAGTTTGGAGAGCCCTGCCTTAGTGGACTCTATGGGTGCATCTACACTTACAAATTAAGTCAACTTAAAGAGGCTTAAGTTGACTTAATTTACTCCACGTCTACACTGGGCTTTCCTTGTCGACTTAAGCTGCTCCTAAAGTCGAATTAAGGAAAAGTTAGTTCAAATTAATAACACTTCGTTTTAATTTGAACTAGTGCTTAAGTCGACTTAAAACATTAAGTTGACTTAATAAGGTCGAAAAGGGGCCACTTCTACACTAGAAAAGTTAAGCCAACTTCTGTTAAGTTGACTTAATAAGGTCCAATTTAAGTTGACTTAAAGTCAACCTTATTAAGTCAACTTCATAGACGTGACTTAACTTTTCAAGTGTAGACATAGCCTATGAATGCTAGATTGATGCCAGTCTCCGAAAAACATCTAAGCAATGCCGTTGAAGCACTTGACCCATCACATTTCACTACAGAGCTGTCAGCGGAATTTGGTGAAAGTGACATAAAACGTTTGTGTTCCAAGTCTGGCATTGCATTTAATGAAGTGAAATGTGCATATCGGGAATATGAAGATCACAATATTTATTGTGTGATGCAGTGTTTGCTAGTTCGTGACAGTAATTGCTATAGACATAAACGCCGTATAAAAGTATAAATATTTTATAGAGCAATAACTGATGAATGTGGTACTGAGAAGTGGTGGCAAATGCCTACCTGAGCTGGGGCCCGGACAATAGTGGAAGGGGGCACAGCGATTAGGAGGGTTCTGGGGCCCACCAAATTATACTCCAGCCACTGAGGGGAGGGGATATCCGTGCCTATCTCGCAGCCTCTGAGGAGAGTTGTAAGTTGCATCAAGTGGACCCTGCAGGTCAGCTGCAGTCCCTGACTCTCCTCCTGGGGCCAAGTCACAGGACCAGCCAGACGGCCGGGGTGATGAGAGATTCCATCTGCTAATGGGTCGTCAGAGCCGGGGCTGTTAGCAGGGAGAACATCTTGGAACTGATCGGCCTGGAACAACCGTACGATATTCGTCCCTCCTGCCCTGAAGCTGTGGCTGCTGGTGGGCTCAGACCAGGAGCTGCCCGCTACCTACCTAACCCTGAGGGAGGTGTACAGGTCCCCTGTCTAGATGCCTGTGGCAAGGGGGCATCTGCAGTGAGGGGGCGGGGAGAGGCTGGGGGTGGCAGACACCCCCCCCCCAGGCGCTTTCATCCTGTCTGACTATGCCCAGAGGAGTCCAGAGCACACGAGTCCTGGGAGAACCCGTCATAAATAGGGACCCTCCGAGGCTGGATCTGGGGCTGGCTGCATTGGTAGCCAGGAGACCCGGGCCGGCTGGGGGAGACTCCACCGTGACAGGGTCCTGATCTGCAAGGAGAAGAGGGGACCGGGCATGATTCCTGTGAGGCTCTGTCACACTCAACCACCCTTCTACCCATGGCACCAGCCACTGCTGCTCCACTCCCCCCACAGTCCTGGTTCCCTATCACTCCCTTCCTCCAGCCAGGACTCATCAGTCCAGCTTCCAGTGTCCCACTCTAACCACTAGACCCCACTTTTCTTCCAGAGCCAGGGATAGAACCCAGGAGTCCTGGCTCCCAGCCCCCTCTGCTCTAACCCCTGTGCACCCCCCCACAGAGCCAGGGATTGAACCTGGGGTACCACAGGCCCCTCCAGCAGGATGGAATTTCCCCCAGGAGCCCTACATGCCAGCAGCCACTAACTCTGCCAGGCCGATAGCCACTGGCCGAGGTTTCTCGGGGCTCTCTGCAGCTGGGAGGTGCTGGCAGCATGGAGAAATCATCCCCTGAGCACCTTTGCCACCATACAGTTCTCATGGCTCTATGGGCCTCATGGCTCAGTGGGAAGTGGAGGTGTCGGGGGTCCATCCCTGCAATCATCAGCCATCTCCCAGACCCTACGCCCATGGTGGAGCACTGGGACAGACCCAGAGTCAGCGTCACCATCTCTTCTAGCTACCCCCAGGCCCCGGCTGGGGAACCTGAGCATAGCAGCCAGCCTGTCGGACTCACCTGAACACCTTCCCCCACAGCCTCTGCTTGGCCCAGGAACCAGGAGCAATGAACAGGCAGGGGGGTGTGGGACACACACCTAAGCCCCTTCCACAAGGGCGGGCAGTAGGGTTAACGCATCTCCCCTAACCTCATCTACAGGGAAGATGGGAAGAGGTGTCTCCATCAGCACACCAAATGGACAGCAGAGAACCTTGTTTGCATGAAGGATGGACCAGGAATTAGCACACCGAGTGGAGGACCAGGCTCCAAGGCAGGAACCACGCTGAACCCTGGGACTGGCGAAGCAGAGAAGCACGGCATGAAGGGAGATCTGGGCACCTAATGTTAATGATCCCACACCTGGGCAGCAGTTATCAGACCAGTTCTATCATCCGTGCTTTGCTGATCTCCAAAATACTGAATCTGCCTGACCGCCTTGCGACTTTCCGCACTGTCACCTGCCCACAGCCAGGACCCTCCCGTAAACAAACCCCGTGGTGTCCCTCACCCTTTCTTTCTTCCCTACCCACCTTCAAAACTCTCTTCTGATGCCTGGCTCCCAAAGCTGCATCAGTTCCAGTGGGGCGTCACCTCCTCCCCACTGTTCGTGTTGGAGGCTCTGCCAGGCTCAAGCGCTCTGGACCCTGAGCTGAACAGCCTGTCTCCTGGGAACCTGTGACTGGTTCAGACTGCACTGAACGGTGAGACCCCCCCCCTCGCTCTCTCAGTCCCGGTATAACTTTCTAACCCTGCCCACGCTAGGTCTCCCCAAGACTCTCACTGAAATGACGGAACATGGTAACTGCTGGGTTGTTTTTCCCTCCTTGGATGGTAATTGCTACCCTCCGTTTTATATAAGTAACTTTTCTAATCAAGCTGGTTGCCGGACTCCCTCCTAAGTCCCTTTACTCCCTTGTGTTCATGGCTTCTTATATTGCTCTGCAGCAACGCTTCTTTTACCAAGCCAAAGATCCCTGTGATGCCCCCAAATCCCATGGGGTTTCCTCATCAAGGGGGTTACGGCTAGAACAATTGCAGTGACAGAGGTGAGAGTGATGTGCTGAACCTGGGGCATATAAGGGTGGCAGCAGGGAGGTGCTGTGTAACCCAGCCTCAGCCTATCTGGGGCCCTAAGCAAAGGCTCATTGTGGGGCCCCCATAGGGCTTCCTGGCTCCAGCACCACCACCCCACCCTTGTGGCCCCAGGTCCTCATGGCCAGCCTCCTCCATGGCCTCTGGGCCAGTCCATCCTCCCCTTCAGCACCACGGCCCCCACAGGCTGATTGGCTCTGGGCCTCACCCCCCCCCCCAGGACAGTCCCCCCTACCACCGGCCCTGGCCCTGACCCCCCGCCATGTGGTCTGCAGGGCAGGAGGCAGACACAGCTTTTGGGGTAGGCAAGGGGCCCCTTGCTGCTCGAGGCCCCAGGCGGGTGCCTGCTTCACCTACCCCAAAAGTTGCCTCTGTCCAGCCTGCTGAGTTCAGGGAGATCTAAGGGGTCAGCTGAGAGTGCTGGCAGCCCCAGTCCGCTCAGATGCGCTCTGTTAATATGTGAATGTGGGGGTGAGTTTGAGGGGGGCTGGAGGAACCCAGTCCTGGAAAACTTAGGTCCTGCAGTGTGGCTCCATTGGAGGGGGCTTGCAGAAGGGAGAAGTGAGCTCTGGATGAAAACACGAGTGACACAAAGCAGTACATGAATAGAATTACAACCCCCCCCCCGGGAAGGAACCCCAAGAAATGAGTGCACCCCACGGTGACAGGCAAATCTGGTAAGAGCTGGGAGAATTCAGTCTGTTCGCATGGCACTAGAGCTTCCCTGCAGAGCACTGCTTTGTGGACAACTCTCCCAGAACTCCAGTGAGGGCCCCACTGTGCTCCCTGGGCGCAAAGAACATCTTGGGGCCCTGGAGCAAAGCCTGAAACAAGTCCCCCCAGATCAAATACCATGGGGCGGGCTGGTGTGTGCATTGTGGGGTGTGAGCGTTGGATCTGGCTGCCCACACCTGCCATTGTGAGCAGGGCTGCAGGGCCAGGTGGGGGCCCAGGTGGGGGCCCAGGCACCTCAGCATAAACACCAACCCCCTGACCCCCATGAAGCAAGCACCATGCTCGGCAATAGAGCCCCTGTCTCTCCAGTGCAGGCCTCATTGAGGCAACCCCAACCCAGAGATAGTTCTCTGCCCCGGCTGGAACCACTGTTCCCCAGCCAGTGTGGCCGTGGCGCAAGGGACCAAGAGAATGTCACTGACCCTGCTCGCAGCACAGCAAGCCTGCACACCCAATGAAGTTAATCGGCAGCAGGTTTACAATGCACACAAGAGCGTATTTCTGTACACACTGCACAGTCAACCTGTGGAACTCCTTGCCAGAGGAGGCTGTGAATGCCAAGCCTATAACAGGCTTCAAAAAAGAACTGGATGTCATGAAGGACAGGGCCATCAATGGCTATTTAGCCAGGCAGGCAGGGATGCAAACCCATGCTCTGAAGTGTTCCTGGCCTTTGCCAGAAGCTGGGAGTGGGTGATAGGCGAGTCAGTGGTAACTGTCTGTTCTCTTCAGTGCCTCTGAAGCAGCAGCACCATTAGAGGGCAGATTCTGTGCGAGACGGACCATGGACCTGTTCTACTGGCTGAGTGCTGGGCTCTGCCAGAAGGTGCAATACTGAAGCCAGCCGCAGGGGGCCCCTGAGGGCCAAGGCCCCGTTAGTCGTCCCTTTTTGTCGAGAGGCACCTGGAGCAGCAGCATCACACCCCATCCCCCCACAGGCATGGGCCACACAGCAACGCCTGAGCAAGGCGAGGTTTCCCTGGGCCCAAGTGCTGGCAGAGGCAGACCGTGAGGGACACAGTGGCGAGTGGCGCCCAGAGGGGCACAGCCAGCGAGCACTACCCGGGGCACAGAATGCACTGGCCAGGCAGGTGTGGAACACGGGAGCAAGGGGCTCTTCACCCCTCTCCCCCATGTCCCGGGGCCAAGACTCCAGCCATGCTGTCAACAAATCTGCTACACCTAGCGAATCACAGACTCGTCTGCACTCCATTTTTCCTCCTAGGGCGAACCACCAGCAGGGTCCCAAATCCTCAGGACCAGAGGCCTGGGGCAAGTCTGGCTTCTGGCCCTGCTTGCTCCTGCGCCACAGACAGCTGAGCGGGATGCTCCCTGCAGAGGATGCAGACAGTCCTTGGATCGACAGCAGCCTCATTTTGCTACCAAGTTATTGCACCTTGGAGCAGAACCCGTGAGCTGCATTTGCCACCTGGGAGGAGATGGGCAGAGCCGGCATCAAACAGGGGCTGGCAGGAGCTGCGAGGGTTGACGGCAGAGCACAGATCAATTCGCTCCCAGGCCACATTTCCCTCCATCCCCTCTGCCAGGAATGGCTAATGGGGAGCCAAGGCTAACGCAGGGGCCAGGCCCATCCAGCATCACTCAGCAAAGAACCCTGGCCCGACATGCTCTAGGATCCCCCTGCAATGCTGCCCCATGGATGTGAACCGTTTATTCCCCCACACCCTGCAGGGCCGGATCAACACAGGGGATATAGGGGCTGAAGCCCCGGCCCTGGCCCCAGCCTAAAGCAGGGCCTGGGGGACACTGGGGGGGGCCATGGGGCCAGAGGCCAGGCTCCACCTCCCCACCCCCAGGAGGGCTGGTCCACCCCTGGTGGGGGCAGGCTGGGCATGTTCACCACACTCCAGAGGTGGGGCTGCCTGGCACAAGGCGCAGCCTCCATGAGGCCTTCCACAGCCCGTGGCCCTGGAGGGCTGCACTGGAGGCCACACCACAAGGAAGCCAACCCCATCCCCAGGGGCAGACCAGTTGGACTCAGGCCAGGGCAGGAGTGCCGTGGAGAGTGGCATCTGGCCCCTGGGACCTCCTCAGAACCGGCCTGCCCACTGGCCTCTGTGGTAAGGGCTGGGGCCCCAGGCCAGGTGAGAGTTCAGGCTGGGGGGACCCCCAGTGGTGGATAGCCTGAAGCCCCTTAATCTGGCCCTGACGCCCTGCCCCACAGACGCAGGTCGTTTCCCCTGTGCTGCCCTGTGCGTGTGGGGCATTACCCCCTACCCTGTCTCATGGATATGGGCCATCCCTTCCTTGCACTGCCCCACCGAGTGGACCGTCTCCGTGACAGGTTGTAGTGTGATCTGTGTAACTTTCCTTTTCACCTTTGCTATGTAACTGCCTGGGTGTAACGCAAAATATGCCTTTCAGGTGCTCATGACACACTCGGCACTGTTGTTGCGGTAGCACGTTTCCTGCAGCGTCATACAGATATGAAACACGCCCCCAAGTGTGTTTCACGTGGCTCAAGGGCATGGGCTCAGGAACAGAGCTGTTGTAGGCAGTGGAGAGGATCATAACAAAGACAATGCAAATTAAGCTCCCTGGTTCAGAAGGGAAAAGATCAGTAAAAGAATCAGCTCACCCCAGGAAGGGAGGGGCCGAGCAGGTGTTTGAGGAGAGAAAAAGACATTTGAAACTGGTGAAGGGCTTTTCTGGGGGAATCTCCACCTTGAAACAACTCCAAAGGACTGGGACCTATCCACATGGCCAGAAGGGCCAAGCTGCAAAACCATAGCAGCCAAGCAGGGGAATAGTGGCCTCCCCGTCACTAGGGTATCAAGCCTCAGCACGAGACCCAGTTCCTGTTAGGCAGGGGAGGGCTGACAAGTGAGGAAGGCGTGCTAATGACATGGACATGCCAGGCAGTTAGTGTTAATTACAGCATGTCGTTTCCCTCCCAGCATGGGTCATCTGCCTGCCAAACGCTGTGTGGCAGGCATGGGGGAGTGTTCCAGCTGAGCATGGGGGGTAGACAGTGTGAGGCCCTTCCCACTAGGGTGGGGGCCCACATTCATGGCTCAGAGGCCTCAGTATTTCCCCCGTGCCCCGACCCTGGCCATGCCTGCACAGCACTGGACTCACAGCTCCCCACCCTGGAGCCATGAGGAAACTGAGGCACCCACCAGGCCAAGGCTGGTCCAGGCACCAGAATCTTTACAACTGTAGAAACAAACCGTGAATGGTCTGAGAAGGGAAAGAAAACAGCTGACTCCATTCTCAAGGTCAAAGTGTCCTAGAAAGATAAGTTGCCTCTGTATTCTGTTTTGACTAGTTTGTAACCTTCCACTTGCACCTAATAAGCAGAAATGCTATGTTATCTCTATAAATACCCGTAGAATTGCCTGCGAGTAGAGCTCACTTGACTGTACAGGGGACACCCTGTCAGTTAAACTGTCTCTCCCTGCAATTTGCTGGAAGAAATCAGTGCCTTGCTGAAACCTGATAACAAAGGGTTAATTTGTTTTCTTCAACACACTTTGTTTCCGTGGAAATCAGCCACGGAGACAGCAACAGGAAATCCCGAATTCAAAGCAACCTCAGTGTCTATGCAGAGCAGGGCTTGGGGGAGGGCACTGTGCTGGGCTGAGGCACCCCCCCCCCCCCCGACTCTCCACACCCCTGCTTGGTGGGGTTTCCTTCTTGTGCTGGGTCTGCCCCCCTGCACCGGGTGAACGGCTTCAATGCCCCATCACCAGGCCAGCCCAGGTTAGAGCCAGAGACATGGCTGGACTTTGGGTGCCGGCCTGGCCTGGGGTCTCACCTGGCATCTGGGGCTGGGACCACAGGAGCCACCGAGTTGCTGGTTCCTCAGGTTCAGCGCTGCATACAAGAGGCAGCAGAGCTCGGGGGCTGTTGGAATTTGCAAGGGGCTGGGCGGGCGGATAAGGGGGCAGTGGGAAGGACAGTGGAGCCAACTGGGCCTAAGACCCCACAAGTCCCATGTCAGCCCTGAGGGACATGTAGACCAAGGGGAATGAAAAAGTTCCTTGTCTCTGCACCAGCCCCTCTGTGCCAGGGGCTGATGCCCAGTGACCCTCCTGCTGCTGCCCAGGCATGAGAGATCCACTGTGAGAGGTTGTGGGGTTCTGGGGGGCCACTGTGGCTTCAGGGAGCCACGGTCTTCTGGAACAAGCTCCCCCCAGGCTTTCTACACCCCTTTGCAGAGGATTACCCTGGCCACAGCTTGCAGTCTTGCTCCAGGAGCCTCCCAGCATCCACCAGAGGTTGGCACCTGCCAGAAGCACGAGATCAATGCCGCCCAGCCTCACGGGCCAAGCAACAAGGAACAACCCCTCCTACTAGAGTCCTGGGGCTGCAGGTCAGGAATGAGGGGCACCAGCAGGGGCCGGGGGGCGGGCAGGGCTGGGTACATGGCAAGTAGAGTTGAGGAGGGGACAGCTCCAGGCCTTTCCATTCAGCAGGACAGAGATGGTTGCCATGGCTACAGAAGCTGCTGGTACCTGTTGCCAGGGTGATGAGAGGATGCTTCCTGCATCCCTGGCCAGGAAGAGGTTGCGGGGTCACCCCCACACACTGAGGAAGACAGGAAGTGTGGGGGGTGTCTCTCTGGGCCAGATTTACTTATTGCAGAAGCCCCAGGGTGGGACCAGCCTTAGAGACAGCCCCGTGAAGTGGTCAGAGCAGGGGGTCTCCATCTGCCTCACCCCTCCCCCAGTTAGGTCAAGGGCTTGCACCTGCGTGCACCCCCCAGTGGCCCACATAACCCCCCTTATCACAGAGAAATCCCAGCCTTCCCCCCTCCTAGGCACAAGGTGCTGGGTGAGTTCTGGAGATACATGGGCAGGCAGAGAAATGGGGGGGGGGGGGGCAGGGAGCGCAGAAATGTGGGACAGAGGTGGGATGCAGAGGGCACAAAGGGGTGCTGAGCACACTGAGGTTTCATACAGCTTGGTTTATCATTATACAGGATCAACACGGGCACAGCCTGGCCCAGATGCAGTCAAGGGGCCAAGAACAGACATGGGGCCCCAGTGAGCAGGGGAGCGAGGTCTGGGTCTCTCACCCCCATTTCCTGCCTCAGTGCTGCCTTCTGTCTCCACCACAAGCTGCCCCTGGCCCCACTCACACACCCACTGCCAGCCCAGGGAGGCAGGGCCTGCAGGGTCAGGGGGCCTCTCTGCCACAGCTGCAGCAGGCCGTCCTGTCCCACGTTCTCACCAGACAATCCTGTGACAAGTGGGGTCAGCAGGTGTCTGGCGCTGCCACCATGGGTTACAGGCATCTCAGAGGAGGCATCTCCCAGCCCCGGGAACCAGTGCCCACAGGAGACACCCTGATGGATGGATGGACAATGTTTAGCAGTGGGGTGGGCTGCCAAGGCCTCACCTTGCAAGGGGAGCCAGTAGGCACTTGCCCATCTATACAGTGGGACAGGGCCTGGATTCCTGAATTGAGCTCCTTGCCTGGCATCGGGCAGTGCTGGGGAGCCGTCTCTCCCCAACCCCAGCTGGTCATCCCGGGGTGGCTGGACCTGGAGACGTGTCCAGTGGCTCAGTGTCGGCAGCTCCCGGGGACCTAGCACCAGTGGGGCTCAGTCTGTGCCCTGCTCCCCATTCTGTCCCCAGAGAGGCGCCCCACCCGCCTGCCCTGTGGCACCGAGACCCAGCGGGGACCTGCAGCATCAATAGGGCCAGGCGTCCGCAGGACGGCCTGGGCCTGGATGAGGGCAGGTGCGGCCAGCAGGATGGGGTCAAGCCAGCGGCAGGATCTGGGGCACTGGGCTGAGTCCTGAGTGTGCCCCAGGGACACTGAGGGGGCACCTGTGTGGGGCAGTGAGGCCCCACCCCTGCCGCTGTGAGTACATCCCTGGGCCGCTTTGCCCCACCTCCGCTGTCCCAGGGTTTCTGCCCGGCCCCCTCAGCCCGTGAAGCACACAGGACCGAGCTCAAAGCCAAATTTCTGGTTGGCCTCCCCGAAGTCTGCAACAGCCACGTCGGCCAGGGGCAGCTGCTCCGGGCGGAACGTCCTCACCTCTAGCACCGTGCGCGCCTGGCCCTGGCGCAGCTGTGGAAAGAAGGGGCCGTGTCAGGGCTGGGGGCTGCACCGGGGCCGGGTGAGCAGGCTGTGGGGTGCCTGGGCGGCGTGGGTGGACTGAGCCCAGGGCCACAGGACCTAGCGCAGCTCTGGGAGAAAAGAGCCTGAAAATGGAGGCTTGGGGTGAGGGGAGGGGCTTAAATCCTGGATGGGCCCCTCGGGGCAATGGTGTGGCCAGGCCTGAGTCTGGAGAAGGTGCCCAGCAAGGTCCCCGGCCCCGATCCAAGGGCTGTAGGGGCTGGAGCAGTGGAGGGAGTACAGCCCTGCCATGGGGCTGGAGCAGCAGGGGAGAGCCTGGCCCGGCGTGGGAGGCGTGCAACCTGGCTCACCTGGCAGCCGTCATACAGGGCGTGGACAGGCGACGTGGTGCTGTTGTGGCCAAGCTCCTGGTCATTGGCGCCACGGAAGCGCAGGGCCCAGGCGTAGCTGTCGGCACTGGCGTGATACCAGCCGGCCGCATGCTGGCAGGTCAGCGTGAAGTTCTGGTGGGCGCCGGCGCTCAGCAGCCGTAGGAAGGTCAGCTGGGTCACGCGCAGCGGGCTCCCCTCGACATCCACGTACGAGAACTGGGAGGGGGCCCAGAGCGGGACACATGGCCATTGCTACGGAGCCCTCAACTCCCCAGCCACCCACCCTCATCCCCTTCTGCGTCACCGCCCCACACCTCATCCCCTCTACACACCCTGATCTCACCAGCCCCCGAGATACTCATGCGCAGCCCCTGGTTCTGCCCAAGAACTTGTGGGGCTGATACTGAGCCCAGACAGGCTGGGGCTGTCCCCCCCCCCTTCCCTGACCCTCCCAATTTCTGCCCCCTACCTCCTGGGCATACCTTCTTGCCCCTTTTGAAGGTGCTGTACCAGCTACCCGGCTTCTCCTTGCTCCAGGCAGCAAGTCGGACCTGGGGGATGAGATGGGATGGCACAGATGGGGAGGGGCAGGGAGCTCTGCCAGTGCCCCTCACTTCTGACCTGCAGCCCCCTGCTATCCCAGCTCTGGGCTCCCCACACCTCCTCACACCCAGCCCACAGCTCCTGCCTCCTATCCCCCCTGCACTCACACTCTCGAATCTCTTCTCGGGGAACAGGCAGGTCTCGCCACCCGCCGTGAAGTTGCAGAAAACCTTGAAGGCGTCTCGGGAGCAGCCCTGGTTGGGATCGATCCAGTACTCACCTGGGGAAGGGGAGAGATGAGGGGGCAGCCAGGGGGGTTTCCTCCAGCTGGGTCCCTTCAAACACCCAGCCTGCCCCTCACACTCTCTCCTGCAAGGCGCACTCCTCGCAGCCCCAGGTTCTCACCCTCTGGCATGGTCTTGGACCCACAGCATTTTGCATTTGTCCCCGGACCCTCCCCTGATTGCCCAACACCCATGCCAGCAGCCAGCAGGGCCTCAGGCCCGTCCTCCTACTGGGATCTGGGGTCACAGCACCCCAGGTCACAGCACCCCTCTTCTGCTGGACTCCGGGGCCCCAGCAACCCTCCCCTGCTGGACTTTGGGGCCCTTGCAACCCTCCCCTGCTGGACTTTGTGGCCCCTGCAACCCTCCCCTGCAGGACTCCGGGGCCCCTGTGCATCTCACCATCAGGAAGGTGGGGGTGACACAGCTGCAGCTCCTTGCAGACACGGGCAGGGCTCTCAGGGGTGCCCAGGGGGCGTCTCAGCTGCTCAACCTCACTGCGCAGGGAGCTGAGTGAGGCATAAACCTCCTCCAGTCCCTCAGTCATCGAGTCAGGGGGCCCCTCTGGCCCCACCTGCTCCCCCTGCACTCCCTCTGTGTCCCGGCGTCTCTTCCGACCAACCTCCAGGGGCAGCGACTCCAGCCCCTCCGCCGGGCGGCCCTGGGCAGAGATGGCATATGAGGGGCACCGGGCAGTAGCCAGGGGGCAGCGCCGGAAAGGATCCAGAGGGGGAGGCAGGATTAGGCCCCAGCCCCTTTGTGACAGGTGTAATTTGTGTGTCACTCATGGTCCCCTCAGTGCCGGCAGGCGCTGGCTGGGATCCTGGCACATGGCACATTACTGTTTGGTGGCAGTTCCTGCCCGTCACGTGTCCCGATGCGACACCCTGCATGTCACGGCCCCAAACCCGCACAGGTACCCTGGCCTGAGCACCTGGCTCAAAAGAGAAAAACCAGATTCATGGCTGGATATGGCCAATCGCCTGCCCCGTGGGCGGCGGGGAGCCTTGTTAAAAGCTGGGCATCTTTGTCTGGGGCCCGTCCAGGAATCCATCTCCCAAGTGACACACAGGACTGGCACCTGGCCCTGGAGCGGGGGGGGGGGCATTGCAGCCGCTGTGGGTTAGCTGCCATTGCACTCAGATCTACTGCTAGTGCCATCAGTCAAGCTGCGAGTTACCTTATGGTGAACAGGACCAACGCCCGGCACATTGGTCAGCGCTGGATTGAGACAGAGTCACTTAAACCCTGCTCTGGTCAATGCACATCTTTGCCTGGCGTCAAGCAGTGCATGCGGGTTGAGTGCGTGCAGGGACCTCGCACGGGGCGACAGCTGGTGTCCAGCAATTCCTGATAAGCTGACGGACACGTGTAATGAGCGTGCAGGGCGCCCTGTACAGCACTGAACCCTGCAAGATGGAAATTCACTGGGCCTGGAGGGTGTTTTCTGGGGGTCTGTCCCATGAGTGGCTTGCCAGAGGGCTCCTCCACTGGTTTAGGGATGCTCACACCCAGGAAGCTGGGTCTGAGCTGACCCAGGATTGGGGGTCACATAGCAAGGCGGGGTAAGTCGGGCCCAGGAGAGAGGAATTGGGGTGACACAGTCACAGACCAGTCTGGATTGCAAGGGGGAACGTCACACCCTTGCTGCCCCAGCACTCACCGGCGGCCCTGGGGGTCCAGGGGGTCCTGTGTCTCCTCTGGGGCCCAGGGCTCCCTGCAAGGAAAGGACAGAGCATGGAGCCAGCTGGCCACAAATCCTCCAGACCCCTTCCATCCTCCCTCATTCCCAACGCAGCAGGGCTCAGACTGGCAGCCCCCCCCCCGAGCGATGGTCAGACCCCCACTGCACTGGGTTCAGGCCATGGATCAGGGAGTCAGGACTCAGGGGGAGAGTATCTGGGGGGGAGTCTGGTGGTTACAGCAGGGGGGTTGGAAGCCAGGACTCCTGGGTTTTCTCCCTGGCTCTAGGAGAAGGTGGATTCTGCCCTTTCCTGGCTGTGCTCTGGTGGTGGCCCCCCATTTCTCACCCCTCCCCATGCTCCAATCTCTGCCCTGGGCACTCACCGGCGACCCCTTGGAGCCCTTCTGGCCCAGTGGCCCCTGTGGAGAGAACAAGAGGGATGAGTAGCAGTGGGGAGGGCTGGGGGCCCTGGAGACCGGTGGGGGGGTGAGAGATGCCCCTCCAGGGGGTCCTGGGTGGTGACGTAGCTCCCGTCACTGAACAGATGTCCCAGCCACCATATCCTGCAGACCGACCAGTCAACTGGGCTGCATGGCGCGCGGGGGGGGGGCCTTGTAAGGTCTGAGGCCTTGTTCTTGCGCTCAGCCGTAGCAGCCATAAGAGGCAGGGCCATCCCTAGGGGTCAGCGGGGCCCGGGGCCAACTGGCCTGGGAGGGCCCCCACCCTACACCATGATGGAGAGGGGAAGTGTGGGCCCGCTCCGCCCCTGGAAATCAAGGCTACCCCCGTGGAAGGGTGGGGGATAGGTAGGGGTAGTGGTCCAGGGCTCGCGGGGGGAGGGGGGAGGGGGCACAGGTGGGGGCAGGGGCTTTGCTGCCCCCCCAAAATATTCAGGGCACACAGCCCCCCTGCAGCGTTCCTTGCCCCCCTTCTCCTTCCATCCCCACCCCCAGCAACCCCAGGCCCTAAGCTGGGCTGGGGCCACGCCGGGCCAAAAAACTCCGGGCTGGACCGGGGCAAAAAGCATCAGGCCGGGCTGCCAGCAGGACACTGCGGGGCCCACTTAACCGCGGGCCCTGGGGCGATCGCCCCGTTCGCCCCCCCCAGGGACGGCCCTGATAAAAGGGAGGCAGGAGCCAGGAGCTAAGTATTAGGGGGTCACATCTTTACCTTCCTAAAACAACATCAAAACAATGTCCTATCGGGCTGGTCAGAAGGGCTGCGTCTACACTGGTAAGTTAAGTCGACTTAAGCTTGGCTTAAGTTGACTTAATGTGCCCTGCGTCTACACTACACTTTACTTAAGTCGACTTAAGCAGCTTCCTTAAGTCGACTTAAGCAAAATAAAGTCGACTTAATGAAAATTAAGTCAACTTTATTAAACCTAGATTTAAGTAGACTTAAGGCTTAATTCGACTTTTTAAAGTCGAATTAAGCCAGTGTAGATGTGGGGTAGCCCTAAGTCGACTTAGGGCTACCCCAGGACTACATCACTGCCCTCCCTGCCAGGGGGGGCACAGGGGGAGCCTGGCATGCCCCCCAAAGGGCAGGGCAGAGCCCTGTGTGTGATGCTGTCTGGATTTAGGGCAGCGTTTATGATATTATTTTCAATGGATATCTCATAAATGCTATAATCCATAGGAACTATGTCATATTTGGTATCAATAGAAAGGTAGTAATTTGCTGGGAATGATTATATAGTTTATGTCTAGGAATTCGATTTCGATTAGGTTAGGAATTTGATGTTATATCTATACTTTAACTTATGTTATTTTATTGAAATACCTGAGAGAGGCGGGTGTGTAAAACCATTGTCTCCTTAATGATAAGGAATCTGCCAGGTGATATGGTCCCAGGGAGTAAACTGATGAGCCATTAAGGACACAATGGTTGTATTCTTTATGTCCTTAATGGCTCATCAGGATACTCCCTGGGACCATTCTACCTGGAAAATTCCTAAACTTTAAGGGGACAATGGTTTTACACACCCGCCTCTCTCAGGTATTTCAATTGAATAACATAAGTTAAAGTATAGATAGAACACCAAATTCCTAACTTCCTAACTCCTAACTTAGTTAAAGTCGACTAAAAGTGCAAGTGTCGACATAGCCAAGGTGACGCTGTCCTAGCAGTAGCATGAGGCCAGAGCAAGATGCTTAAAGGAAAGGGGCACTTTGAAAGGGGAGCCCCCCCCCGCCCACCATGGACCACTCCTAGCTCCACCTAGTCCCTAGAAGTCGACTTAGGCGTCCAGTGTGGACGCTCTAAATCGATTTGGCAAGGTCTACTTTAAGTCGACTTCATTTTATAGTGTAGACATGCTAAGTCGACTTATTTGGCCAAGTGTAGACATAGCCTAAGTGTGCATTGTTGAAATGAGTTAGGGAGGTGGGATATGATTGGTTCGTAATGGGCTGGGACTGGTGTCTAAATGATTGGTTATGGTACAGCTAAACAGGAGCCACGTTCCAGCTATATAAACTGGGGTCCAAAGGGAAGTTCTTTGAACCTCACTCCAGGACACGGCGCTCCCAGACCTCAACACCCAGCTAACCGCACCGTGCAGAGCTGGAGTCCCCAGATGCGCTAATCCTGACTGGCCACCAGGAGAGGTTCGCCTGCCTTATTGGGAGTGGGGAGCACGAGATACTTAGTGAATGTGTTCTGGTTCGGTAAGTGGTGATACAGAGAGAATAAGGACATTCCTGTGTAAGGCTCCTTCACTGGTAGAAGACGTTGCAAACCCACAGAGAATTACACCTGGAGCCCTACGGCCTGGGAATGGGTGACCCCCTGAGCCCTAGAGTGTGAAGAGGGGAAGGGTAGGTGCCTTCCCCAGAGCCCTAAGGTCTGGGAATGGATGGGGTGCCTTAACTGGGTTATGTCTGGAGCCTTATGGATTTGGGTAAAGGCGGGGTGCCATAGTGTGCGGGGGGCAGGATGGGTGCCCTGTCTTGGGGGTGCACAGGGCAGTTAGGGTCCCTGGGGTCCCTGGGTCAAGACTGGGCTGACAGAAGTGGGGCACCAGGTCCATGTGATACTCACCACAAGCCCGGGGGATCCGGGAGGTCCCAGGGGGCCAGTGGGGCCAGCCGAGCCCTGTGTGGAAAGGGACATGTCAGTTCTGCTCCCCTTGCTGGTGGTGCAGACCCCATTCCCACCATGTCCTCCCAGTGCTGGGGTACAACACAGCCCCCCTCCATCCTGTCTGAGCCCCCAAACACGGCTTGAACCCCCCACAGATCCCCCACCCCACCTGCCCCAGCCCCACATACTCACGGGTTCTCCTTTGGGCCCTGGGGCCCCCTGGTTGCCAGGCAGCCCCTGGTCGCCCTTCTCTCCCATTTCCCCCGGGGGGCCGATGAGCCCAATAAGCCCAGCGTGACCCTGGGGGACAAAGAGTGTGTTGTGGGAGATATTTGTCCCATGGGGTAGCACGTCACAAACACGGGCAATGAATTAAAAGCAATGAGAGGCCCCAGTTGGACACACCCCAACCCCTGCCCCCTTGTGCAATAGGGACCCAGGAGTCTAGCTCAAGAGTCTGCTACCAGGGGAGAGATTACCCCCACGGCCGCCCCCACTCCCAGTACCCTGGCAGCTCCCAGCCCCCATGTCTCAAGCAGCAGAGTGTTAACACCCCCTTGCCTGACTTACACCCCCTTCTGCACCCATGGGATGGAGGGGGGCTGGGGGCAGGATCACAGGGGGCTGTGTGTGGGGACAGGTCACGACTGGGGCACAGATCCCAGAAGCTGGGGGTGATGATCTGGAGGGGGAGGAGTGGTGGGGGCAATGAGCAGGGGGAGGAGCCAAGGGGGGCATCAGCTGGTAAGGGGGCTCTGAGTGGAGGTACCATTCCTGGGCACATGTGACAGATGGGGGGGGGAAATGCAGGGGCAGTAGGGTGGGGGGAGGGCAGCCCCCCAGCACAGCCCCCCTCTGGGGACCCACTCACCTTGTCACCCTTGTAGCCGGGGTCACCCTTGAGGCCAGGCAAACCCATGGGGCCCTGTGAGAGACAAAAGGCCATTACCTTGGTTCCCAGCTCAGCCCCCCCTCCTGCAGCACCCCTCCACCATCACTCACCATGGGGCCTGGCGGTCCTGTCTGCCCCAGAGCCCCCAGCAGGCCCTGCTCCCCCTGGGAAGAAAGGCAGCATTATGTGAATAGGACATGGGCAGAGACGTGGCTCCCCAATCCAAGCCCACCAGCTCCCCCAAACCAGCTCCAGTGGTCACTAGATGGGGTCGCCCCACACACAAAGTGCTCCCCAATTCTCTTGTCCAGCCCCCTTGGCTCTGCCCATGTGTCCATGCTCCCCCCCCCCGCCCCTCCACCCCATTGTGCCCCAGCCTCCGACTGACACTCACAGCAGGCCCGGGGATCCCACGCAGACCTTCTGGGCCAGGCCAGCCAGGGGGGCCCTGTACCCCCACAGGGCCCATCTTTCCGGGGGGGCCCTCCACACCAGGCTCACCCTGGGGAAGGGGGAGAAACACCGCATCAAAGCTCAAGAGCAGGGTTCAGCCCCACCCCGGGCAGGGGTTCCCATCCTGCTGGTGCTGAACCACCCCTGGCAGGAAGCTGGAGGGGGTGACTCAAGTTTGGTAGGTCTCAACCCAGTCCTGGGGGCAGGTATCTCTAGTGCACAGCCCATTCCCCACCCATGGGTCTGGGAGCCCAGAAGTGGCTTTGCTCTCACCCAAGGGGCTGGGGGGGACCCTTACCTTGGTGCCC
Organism: Pelusios castaneus; assembly: GCA_007922175.1. Lineage (NCBI taxonomy): Eukaryota > Metazoa > Chordata > Testudines > Pelomedusidae > Pelusios > Pelusios castaneus. The sequence goes on from ML685894.1 coordinate 1,002,036, forward strand.
TTCTCGCCTGGCCGACCCTCGCGCCCGGCTGGCCCCACGACACCCTGCACAGAGACAGTGAGTGACCCAACCCCTGCTTGCACAGGACCCCCATTACACCCCCCAAGCCCCCCTCCCCATGGAGCCACTGGAGGCATGAACCCCTATGACCCCCCTTTTCTTGAGCCCACTGGGCCCCTCCCCCAGTCCCCCCAACCCGTTGGGCTCCCCCTGACCCCCCCATCTCTAACCCCACTGGACCCCTCCCCCCAGATCTGTGATCACACTGGCAGCCTCTACTTACCCTCTTCCCTGGGGGGCCTGGGGGACCTGGCTCCCCAGAAGCACCAGCTGGGCCCTGCATGCAAACCACACAGTCAGTAGGAGCCAGGGATTGGGCACCGGGGGCCCCACACACTCAGAGGAAGGGGCCGCAGCATAGACCAGCCCCCCCAGTTGCTCTGGGGCCCCTCTGTTAGGCAGACACTGGGCAGCATGTGTGATGAAGTGGAGAGTTTCTGTAACATTCTTATAATTCCTAGATGTGCCTCTGTTTCCCTCTCTCCGTGGCACTACTATGGGGCTGGCCTGGAAGAGATAAGTCTGCTCTTGTGGGCAGCACAGAGGACGGGGGGCAGGCACCTCACTGACTGGGGATGGCTGAGGCCAGTGCCTGTCCATGGAAAACTCGAGAGCTGCTGGACCCACCTCCTTGGCCGAAGTCAAAGGAGATTTCCCAGCCTCCCCACAGGCCCCAGCTCAGAGCGATGCAGGGTTCAGATTCCCCGGCCGGGTGGGACTGAGCGGTGGGTGAGCCCTGCCCAGCAGTGCCTAGCGACATTTCCTTTCAGAAAACTGGCCAGGGGGATTTAAAAAGCTGCCAGTAGTGGAAAGCAGCTGAGCCCAAACATGGTCCCAATGGCAAACCAGGCTCATGGCACCAGCATCGCCTCATTCAGGCTGGATTTGTCTGTCTGCATCCACCCCTCCCTGGCTGGGCTGGAGAGCCCTGGTTACATGGCTGGTCCCTATGCTGGTTGGCACCCCTCACGCCACCCCCAATTTCTCTGTGCGCAACTACTCGCCACACTGATCCCTGCTCAGCTCCCTCCCCTCAGCCTCTGCCTGCCCCAAGGGCCCATTCTGTACACGCCTCGCCACTCAGAGCCAGGAGTCGTGCTATCACACCCATGCAGCCACTCTTCTGGTGGCAAACACAACAAACAGCTTGTCTGATGCTTGGACCTTCCTCGTGGCTCTTCTGTGACTCTCGATTCACCAGCTGCCCTCCTGAGCAAGCCAGGACTGCCGACCTGAGCCAAGTCAGAACTGTAACTGTGCACCAGAACCGTCCAGCCGAGCAGCTCCAAAGACACACAAAGCATCTGGCTAGATCGTTACCTCATTGCACGCAGAAAGCATCGGCCCCTCGGCAGTCACAGGAGCCCCCCTTTCTGGCCAGCTGACCATGTTTCTGAAGGGAGCCTGCTCCATCAGAGCACACGCCCTCCATCACAGACCGTCAGCAGAGATCCTGCCAGGGGCCAGCCACCCGGTGACCACGCCTGGCAGTGACTGGTGCCCGGTGCATCAGAGAGAGTGAGTGGAACAGGCAAGTGCCGCCGAGTGAGCCACCCCATCGCCCACACCTAGCCCCTGGCCCAGAGGGTTAGGGGCACTCGGGCACGGCCTGCGTACCTGCCCAGCGAGTCAAATGGCCAGGAACTCAGCCAGCTCTTTCTGAGCCCAGCTAAGCATTTGGTCATTGCAGCCTTCCCAATGAGTCCCACAGGGTGACAGTGCCTTGGGTGAAGGAAGGGAGGAGCCTTCTGCTCCTTTTAAACCAGCTGCCTGTTCACTCCCTTGGTGAGTTCTTGTTCTCATGCTATGGGAAGGGGTAAATAATGCTCCCTGTTCACTCCCCCCCCCCCCCGCCGCCCCCCGCCAGGCCTTTTCGTTCTCCTCACAGGGAAGCTGTTCTGTCCCCTGATCATTTTTGTTGCCCTAGTCTCTGCACTCTTCCTTCCAATCTTCTCTCCTGTTACAGCTGGGTGACCAGATCTGCAGGCCATGGTCATGGGGCGGTCATTGTAAGAGAAAGTAAAAGGTTAAATAGAAAAGACAAGTAGAAACAGTCAGAAATGAGGCCTAAGGACTAGCAAAACGAATCAAAAGAGCAGGCCTGAGCTGGGTAGATGGTCAGGTTGACAGGAGTCAGGCTAAGGCAATCTGACCTAACAGGAATTGGCAAGAAGTAAGCTGCAGCTGCAGGAAGAGTGGGAAAGGACCTTGAAGGTAGGTGTTGGGTTGGCCTAGCGCCAAGGAGATAAGAAGGGATGTTTCAGCCAAACCATGGCACCTTGATGGATGGAGATGTTCAGTGATGTGTGGACCAATCAAGGTAAATTTGGGCACCAAAGAGGGTTGAGCCAATAGGTCCAAGCAGGGTATAAAAGTAGGAGTCCTGGAGCCCAGATTTTGTGCAGCCGAAGGGGGTGACGGTGAGTCCTGCCGTCAGCTGAGCTGTTCTGTTGCATTGAGAGCACAAATGCTGGCAGCAGATCTGTTGAAATGGGTCACTTGCCATTGTGCTACATTGCAATAAAACCTAGCCTGGCACCTTCGTTTCTACAAGGATCCGTGGTCATGTTGGTTTCTTCAATCGTGAGTGTTACCTCAGGTTACCTCTTGCACACAGGGTCCGCCTAGGCTTAAGGTCACTGAGCTAACTGAGTCCTCACTAGAAACCTAAGCTAAGGGCAACCCAAAGTGTTAACCACAGAAACACCTCGGCTTAGGACAACCAGACCAACTCAGACCCTGCGTAGAGATCCAAGCCAGGCTGCAGATCACTGGGCTAACGGAGTCCCCACTTACAGATCTGAGCCAGGGATAATCCTGCAGGAACACACATACAGAGACACATGCACAAAGCCAAACAGACATCCATGCTGGACACAGAACACTGCTAAGTACATCTACTGCGCGGAATACCACAGTCATAACCGCATTTCCAAAGAGGTGGCACACTAGTTTCTGTCTCGCTCTCCATCCCTTTCCACACAGTTCCCAGAAGCCATGGCTGCGCACTGAGCAGATGTTCTCCAAACTCCACCTCAGCCCCCTAGGGTCAGGTACAGCCTTGGCATCCTGTGAGGGCTCAGAGTGGCTGGGGTGGGTTCGTTTGCTCACTGATGTCCTATGCTACTGGGGGAGAGTCCTGGCTGGAATAGGGGGCCCTGCCATCCCCTCTCCAGCCCTGGAAAGAAAAGGCAGAGGGGCTGAATAGCGCAGTTCTGACACAAGCTCTGCTTCTGGCTGGCAGTCAGAGCCACGAGCCAAGCCCCACTGACACCCTTTTGCAGCAGGACCCGTCCATAGCAGGAGGGATGTTTTCCACAGCCGGGGTCACTGCAGCCTGCTCTGTCTGTCTGGAGTCTGCTCTGGGCCCAGCCAGCATGGGGCTGGGCGGAAGCTCACAGTAGCTGAGACACCTGCACTAATTCTGGCCAGAGTGACATGGGTTTGACCTGCGCTGGCTCACTCACGGCAGCCTCAGCAGGCCCCAGAGCAGCCAGTGCTCGGTACCCTCATGCCCCTTGGCTGTGCCTTCCAGCACTGGCTTGGCAGGGGCTCAGCTCTCCCAGGACTAATGGACAGAGACTCTGCCCAGACAGATTCCACAGTGGCTGGGCCAGGGGGAGCCAGGTCTGAACCATGGCTGCTCCGCCCCCACGTAGGGCCTGCCCGGGGCCCTGCCCTGCTTCAGACACGCAGCCTTACCTGCCTAGGGCGCTGGTCCTTGCACGGGGCCAGGTCTCTGCCCAGGCACCTGGCTCAGCGGCACTGGCCGGGCAGAGCTCAGAGTGTCAGAGGGAGGCAGTGAGGCCACGTGGCCAGCCCTGCAGGAAGAGTGGGTCCCTGGGGGGCTGGCATGCTGAGGTCTCATCCCTGGCTGCTCGCGAGGCAGGGCACGGCCCAGAGCCATGGAACCATGACATTGCCTCCCTCTCACTTCCTGGCCTGTCAGGCCACCCAGCACCAACCCACAGCCCAGACCCCATTGCTGTCACCACTCACCGGCATGCCAGGCTCCCCGCTGTCACCCTTCTCCCCGGGGGCTCCATCCAGGCCCTGTGCACATAGGATGGGGTTAGTGCTGGGCCCCACCTGCCCCTCCCCCCGGCAACCGTGGGGCTGCTCTGAGCAAGTAGGAGGCAGGGCTAGAGAGAGAACCCAGGCACCCTGGTTCCCAGCTCTAATCACTAGAGACCCCTCTCCCCTCCCAGAGCCAGAAACAGAACCCAGGAGTTCTGGGCAGACCCCCCAGGTCCCCGTCTGCAGACCCAGGCTGGGGGAGCAGGGCCTGGTGCCGGGCCAGTGGGGGAAGTGGGAGCAGGAAATACTCACGGGCACCCCAGGGTCTCCAGAAGGGCCTGGGTCACCAGGGAAGCCGATGGGGCCCTGCAGAGAGAGAGGGTCTGTGAGTGTGAGGGCAGAGCTGAGACCCCGAAATCCTGTCCCCCTGGAGCTGACCCAGACACCAAGGGAGTGGAGGAAAAAGAGTAGGTGTGTGGAGGGCACAGGGACTTGGTGGGGCTGGGTGTGGGGCACTGGAGCTCAGGGAGACTGGGGCTCGGGGGGGGGCTGGGTGTAGGGTGCTAGAGCTCAGGGTGGGGGGCTGGGTGTGGGGTCTGGGGGGGGGGCATCAGCAATGGTGTTGCATCTCAGCCATGCCCATTACCCTCCACCAGGCTTGGTCCCTGTCCACAGCACTCACCAGGTTGCCTTTAGCTCCATCCTCTCCTGGGGGCCCCTTCTTGCCTGGGGCCCCAGCGGCACCCGACTGCCCAGACTCTCCCTTCTCCCCCAGCTCCCCTTTCAGGCCCTGCAAGAAGACATGTGCCTCAGGGCAGGAGATGGCAGCCTCCCCCGGCCCAACTCCCCCTGCCCCATGCTGGCCCCCACATGGGACTGTTGGACACGGGGCCAGCAAGGCGTTAACCCGTGGGCTTGGCTGCGGCAGGAGGTGGCTGGGAAAGGTGCCCCCAAAGCACTGAGCATCTTCAGGGGATGGGCCCCACGAGTTACTGGTCCCCCAGGCACAAACAGGGCCCGTCACACCCATCCCCCAGTACTCACCGGCTGGCCCGGCTCCCCAGGGGCCCCAGGGTCTCCTGCCTCGCCCGGCTCCCCCTGCACAACGAAAGAAGGGCAAAGTGAGACCCACACGGCCCCCTGACCCAGTGCTGGGCAGGCTGGAGAAGGGCCGAATGTCCATCTCAGTTTCCCCACTCACACCATGCTGTCCCCACCCACTGTGAGGGGCTAATTTTCCTCTGGGGCAGAGGGAGAAGGGACGGGCAGGTGGGCTGATGTCTCCCGGGCCCATCCAGAACCCAGAACTACCCATGAGGGAGAGACTAGAGTTGGGTAAGGGAGGGGGCCCCGCCCAAGGAGGGGGGCTGGAATGAGGAAGGGGCTGGGGCCTGCCAGGGACTAAGAGATGGGAAAGGGGGGACCCTGCCCTATGGAGGGGGGTGGGGATGGGGGACACTGATTTGGGAGCCCAGGTGTACAGGGACACAGTGGGGGGGCAGGGACACAGATCCAATGAGCCCCCTCCACTTACCTTGTCACCGACGGCACCCGGCTGACCCGTTCCACCAGGCATACCTTGGGGGCCCTAGAGACAGGGGGATGGGAGGATCACTTGCTGCTTACCCCCTTCGAGCCCTGCCCCACACCCTTCTCCCATGGTGGCCACACCCTCCCACCCAGCCCTGGTGCTGGATCCCAGTGCTGGGCACCACCGCCCCCAGAACCTCCCCTGCCGTGCACCACAGCATCTGTCCCCCAGAACAGATACAGTACTCACGTCGCCACCAGCAGATCCCTGTGCCCCACGGGGCCCCGAGGCGCCGGGGGGGCCCTGCAGAGAAGGGAAACGGTGGTTACAGACATGGAACAGGCAGTCACATGGGGGGGACACTTGTAGGAGGTGAGCTGGGGTGGAAGGGAGCTCAGAGAAGGGGGCAGAGTTCCGTGGTGCTCATACCATGGGGCCAACGTCTCCACTCTCGCCCTTCTCGCCCTGCGTGCCTGGCATGCCCTGCGGAGAACCACACATGGGTCAGCTGGAGCTGCAGGGATGGGACTGCCCCATCTCACAGGCCTGCCCCCAAATTGCTCTGCCAGCACTGACCCCCACAGCCCAGCACTGCACCCCCAGCTCTCCCAGTGCCCCTGACTCCCAACCCACAGCCCCCCTGTCACAGGATGCACATCCGTGCACCTCTAGGTTAGGATCTATGTAACTTTTCTCTTCACTTTTGCAATAGTTTGATGCCAATTATGCCACACAAGGTTTCCTTTTGAATGCTCTGCCTCATTGTTATGTATCGTGTTTCCTGCAGTGTATATGTACAGATGTGAAGCATGTTACATGGCTCGGACCATCAGGGCTCTCTCAGCACAGAGGCTGAAGAGGTGCATGACAAAGACAATGCAAATTGAGCTCCCTGGCTCAGATGGAGCAAAGGAAATCACCTTGGCCCAGGAAGAGGAGGGGCGGAGGGCGGATGGAAAATAAATAGACACTTTGAACTGCTGGGGGTTTTGGACAGAGAAACTCAATCTTGAAACATTCTCCAATTTCAAGCAAGATCTGGGCCCTGCCTAGTAATAGACAGAGAATGGCTGTAAAAACATGGAATCATAGGGTGTGTCTACACTTGCAAATTAAGTCGATTTAAGATTGCTTAAATCGACTTAATTTAATCTGCGTCGACACTACATTTTCCTTAAGTCGACTAAAGGAAAAATAAAGTCGACTTTTCTAACCCTGGTTTTAAGTCGATTTTGCTGGCTAAGTCGACTTTATTAAGTCGACTTAGCCAGTGTGGATGCAGAGTAGTCCTAAGTTGACTTTAAGTCGACTTAAAGGGCTTCAGGGCTTCCCCACTGACCTCCCTGCCAGGGGGGCTGGCACAACCAGAGCCTGGCGTGCCCCCCCACAGGGCAGGACAGAGCCCTGCCTACCCCGCTCCTATGCCCTGCCAGTGTCCCTGTCCTGTTCAGCCCCCATTGTACCCAGGTACAATGGGGCAAATGCTGAGCCCCCTGGCACTTGGCAAGGGGTGACCCCCCTGCCACCGTGGACCAGTCCCAAGTCCACCTAGTCCCTACAAGTTGAGCTAGGCGTCCAATGTGGATGCTCTAAGTCGATTTGGCAGGGTCCCCTTTAAGTCGACTTAATTTTTGAGTGGGGACATGCTAAGTCGACTTAAATTAACAAGTGTAGACATAGCCATAGAAACTGGAAGGGACCATGATAGGTCATCGAATCCAGTCCCCTGCACTCATGGCAGGACCGAGTACCCCCATTAAACCATCCCTAACAGATGTCTGTCTGACCTGCTTTTAAAAACCTCCAATGTAGGAGATTCCACAACCCACCGAGGCAACTTATTCCAGTGTTTAATCACCCTGACAGTTAGGAATTTTTTCCTAATGTCTAGGCTGAACCTTCCTTGCTGTAATTTAAGCCTGTTGCTTCTTGTCCTATCATGTGTGATTAAGGAGAATAATTTTTCTCTTTCTTCCTCATAGCAACCTTTTAGGTATTTAGGTGCCTGTACACAAATGCGAGGAGCCTGGGAAACAAGCAGGAAGAATTGGTAGTACTGGCACAGACAAGGAACTATGATATAATTGGAATAACAGAAACGTGGTGGGATAACTTGCATGACTGGAGCACTACCATGGATGGATATAAATTGTTCAGGAAGGACAGGCAGGGAAGAAGGGGGGGAGGAGTAGCGCTATATGTAAAAGAGCTGTATGACTGCTCGGAGCTCCACTATGAAAGTGGAAACAAGAGGGTTGAAAGTTTGTGGGTTAAGTTTAGGGGAGAATGCAACAAGGGGGATGTTGTGGTGGGTGTCTGCTACAGACCGCCAGACCAGAAAGAAGAGGTGGATGAGGCGTTCTATTGACAACTAACAGAAGTTTCCAGATCGTCGCAGGCCCTGGTTCTTATGGGGGACTTCAATTATCCTGATGTCTGCTGGGAAGATAATACAGCAGTGCACAGGCAATCCAGGAAGTTTTTGGAGAATATTGAGGACAACTTCCTAGTGCAAATGCTGGAGGAACCAACTAGGGGCCTTGCACCTCTAGACCTATTGCTCACAAACAGAGAAGAATTGATCGGGGAAGTAGAAGTAAATGGCAACCTGGGCAGCAGCGACCATGAGATGGTAGAGTTCAGGATCCTGATCAATGGAAGGAAGGAAAGAAGCAGAACACACACCCTGGACTTCAGAAAAGCAGATTTTGGCTCCCTTAGGGAGCTGATGGGCAGGGTCCCTTGGGAGGGTAATCTGAAGGGGAAAGGTGTCCAAGACAGCTGGCTGTATTTTAAAGAAACCCTGTTAAAGGCACAGGAAGATAACATTCCGATGTGCAGAAAGAACAGCAAATGTGGATGGCGACCATGTGGCTAAGCAGGGAACTCTGCGGGGAGCTGAAACATAAAAGGGAAGCTTACAAGAAGTGGAAGCTTGGATAGATGACAAGGGAGGCGTATAAAGATATTGCTTGGGACTGCAGGGATAAAATCAGAAAGGCCAAAGGACAATTGGAGTTGCAGCTAGCAAGAGATGTGAAGGATAACAGAAAGGGGTTCTATAAGTATATCAGCAACAAGAAGAGGATCAGAGGTGGTGTAGGTCCCTTACTGAATGGGGCAGGCATCCTCGTGGAGGATGATGCGGAAAAGGCTGAAGTACTCAATGTTTTTTTTACTTCAGTCTTCACAGGGAGGGCCAGCTCCCAGGCTACTACACGGGGTAACGCGGAATGGAGAGAAGAGCGGCCCCCGGTGATGGAAAGTCAGGTTAGGGAACACTTAATGAAATTGGATGTGCACAAGTCCATGGGGCTGGATGAACTGCATCCGAGGGTGCTGAGGTAGTTGGGGGAAGTGATTGCAGACCCGCTGGCCATTATCTTTGAGAACTCGTGGTGAATGGGGGTGGTCCCGGAGGATTGGAAAAAGGCAAATATAGTACCTATCTTTAAGAAAGGGAAAAAGGAGGATCCGGAGAACTACAGACCGGTCAGCCTCACCTCAATCCCTGGGAAAATCATGGAGCAGGTCCTCAAGGAATCCATCCTGAAACACTTGGAGGAAAATAGAGTGATCAGGAACAGTCAACATGGATTCACCAAGGGCAAATCGTGCCTGACCAACCTGATTTCCTTCTATGATGAGATGACTGGATTTGTGGATGCGGGAAGAGCCATTGACATGGTATACCTTGACTTTAGCAAGGCTTTTGATACGGTTTCCCACAGCATTCTCGTTGGCAAGTTAAGGAAGTATGGGTTGGACGAGTGGACCGTAAGGTGGATCGAAAACTGGTTAGATCAACGGGCTCAGCGGGTAGGAATCAATGGCTCGATGTCTGGTTGGCAACCGGTAACGAGTGGAGTGCCCCAGGGGTCGGTCCTGGGGCCGGTTCTATTCAACATCTTCATTAATGATCTTGATGATGGAATAGACTGCGTGCTTAGTAAGTTTGCGGATGACACCAAGTTGGGGGGAATGGTAGACACGCTGGAGGGCAGGGACAGGATCCAGGGAGACTTGGACAAATTGGAACACTGGGCCGAAAGAAACCTCATGAGATTCAACAAAGACAAGTGCAAAGTCCTGCACTTAGGACGGAAAAATCCCATGCACTGCTACAGGCTGGGGACCGATCGGCTAAGTAGCAGCACTGTAGAAAAGGACCTGGGGGTTATGGTGGACGGGAAGATGAATATGAGCCAACAGTGTGCCCTTGTTGCCAAAAAGGCCAATGGCATATTAGGCTGCATCAGTAGGAGCGTTGCCAGCAGATCGAGGGATGTGATAATTCCCCTCTATTCGACACTGGTCAGGATGCATCTGGAATACTGTGTCCAGTTTTGGGCTCCCCACTACAGAAAGGATGTGGACAAATTAGAAAGAGTCCAGCGGAGGGCAACAAAAATGATTAGGGGGCTGAGACACATGACTTATGAGGGGAGACTGAAGGAACTAGGCTTATTTAGTCTACAGAAGAGAAGACTGAGGGGAGATTTGATAGCAACCTTCAACTACTTGAAGGGTTGCTCCAAAGAGGAGGGAGCTAGGCTGTTCTCGAGGGTAACAGAGGACAGAACAAGGAGCAATGGTTTCAAATTACAGCTGGGGAGGTCAAGGTTGGATATTAGGAAAAACTTTCTCACTAGGAGGATGGTGAAGCATTGGAATGGGCTATCTAGGGAGGTGGTGGAATCTCCATCTTTGGAGATTTTTAAGGCTCGGTTAGACAAAACCCTGGCTGGGGTGATTTAGGGGGAGTGGTCCTGCTTTTTAGCAGGGGGTTGGACTAGATGACCTCGTGAGGTCCCTTCCAACCCTATTATTCTATGATTCTCTGATTCTATAACTGTTATCATGTCCCCTCTCAGTCAAGTACCTGAGAAGGATACAGAGATGTCCATGTTTTATATTAGACAGGATTTCCTGTTGTATTTGTTTGTTCTCTCGTTATCGTAGGAAGCATATATCAAAGACTGTAAATGGGTGAATGTCAACACGTTATATGGAAATGAAGAGAAGATGAAATACTCCAATGTTCATTTTTATTTAGTCATTCAGTCCCATTATTACTATTGGAATATTTATGACTTTTTGCAACACTTTTAATAAATAGAAAATAATATTATAATTATAATATTATTATAATATTATGTATAGAATACATTCAGATGAAGTGAGAAAAATTTCCTTCATTGACAAATGGGAGAATGAATGTCTGTGAGTCTACAGTGAGTGGGGAAGGGTCCCAATCCCTGTAGGATGGAAGTTCCCCGTGTGGTATTGTGGGGGTGCTCGCTGGGGGACTGTCTCATGAGTGGGACTGATTACATGCAGGAGGCTGGTGTGCATTGACTCAGGAGTGAGTGGTCACCTGGCATAGTGGGGTAAGTCAGGGTTCAGGAACTTAGGTCAGGGGTCACAGCGGCACACCGGGCCAGATTCTGGGAGAGGAACATCAGACCCCCCCATCCCATTGCTGCCCCCCACACTGCCAGTACCCCTCACTCCTAGCCCAAAGCCCCCCAGCCCAGCACTGCCCCCCACGCACTACTGGTGGCCCTCGCTCCCGACACACGGCCCCACAGCGCTGGGTTTCCCACCCCTCCAAAGTTCCTGGTACCCCTCACTCCCAACCAGCAACCCCCACTAGCCCAGCACTGGGGTCCCCCCAAGCTCTGCCAGTGCCCCTCACTCCCAACCCACAGCCCCAGCTACCCCATGCCTGCTCCCACCTGTACCCCAGCGCCGATCCGTACCTGCAGTCCAGTAGGGCCAATCAGGCCAGGGAATCCCCGCGCCCCCTCGTCTCCCTTCTGCCCAAACATCCCCTGCTGCCCACGGCGGCCAGGCTCCCCGTCCACTCCCTGTGGGGCCAGAGGGGCTGGGGTCAGCACCTCACGGTGCAGAGACCTGCTGGTGGGGCACAGCTGGAGGGACATGCAGCTTGGAGGGGTCACACAGCTCAGGGGGACAAAGCAAAGGGAAGGTGCAGCGCCAGCGATGAGCACCAGTGCAGGAGAGGGCCCCAGGGGCGTCAGACACAGCCCTGGGCATGGCTCATGGGCACAGGTGGGGTATAGGGGCTGGAGGGTGGGGTGGGGCTGTCAGCCAAGCAGAGGGTGGTGCATGCTGGGATGGAGGCATCTTCTCAGTGTCGGGGGTCACCAGCAGAGAGCCCTGGGGAGGCTGACTGGGTGCACCCAAGAAACTCACCGCAGAGCCTGGGTGTCCGATGGGTCCCTGGATGCCTGGCGGTCCTGGTGGGCCCTGGGGGGAAAAGAGAAGGGTCAGAGCCGGGGCAACAGCAGCCCCTCAAGCAGACCCCTGCCCCCACCCTGCCCCACCACTCAGCCCTCCCCCACATTTCCAGGCCCCCCACTACACCTCTCCCCTATCTCCAGACTCCACCTGCTTTCTCCCCATCTCCTCAGATGCCCCCCCACTCTCCCTCTCCCTCGACTGGGTGTGAGGAGCTCAGGGAGCCCCGTGTGGCAGAGTGGAAATGTCTGTGCCTCGGTTTCCCCATGTGGTGCATAGTTGACTGACTGGGGGAGGGACTGTTTACTTCCCGTATGATCCAGGCCTAGCTTTCTGGGGCGTTGGTCCCTCTGGAGAGTCCCAGACATTTAGCACCGAACAAGAAATGACCCTGGATGGCCCGAAGTGAGGGACTGGAGACAAAGGCCTGAGAAGGGGCAGGTGGGATTGGGACGTGGGTGGGGGTGGCCGGCTGGAAGAGGGAGAAGCTTCAGAGCTACGACTAAGGAGTCTGGGCTCTGGGGGGCTCGGGCTGTAGCTTCCTGGAAATCAAGGTCTGTGCACTGCGTCCAGACATCTAGCCCCTCTGTTGCCTCCACAGGCTGAGAGCCCCGTGGATCGGGGCATCGCTCCCGGGGGGGCTTCAAGTCTCTCTCTGTGGTCCAATCTGGGTAGACTTGCTGCAGGGTTGGTCCCAGGTGGCCAGGAAGCCAAGGGGCTGCTGCCATTTGAGTGGGACCCCAAGAGACTGAGGCATTGAAGGGGCTCCCAGGGACTGTTCCAGAGCTGGGCGCAAGTAGCAAGTCTGCAGATCTGAGACCCCCAACCAGTGCCCCACAGCGAAGCCAGCCCCAGCCCCTTGCCCCATACTCACCGTCTCGCCCTTCTCGCCCTTGCTCCCTTTCTGCCCGGGGCCCCCCATATCCCCCTGCAAAGACAGAGACCTCGATGATCCCCCGAGGAGCCCGCTACTGCTGGGAGAACCAACA
>ML685894.1:1022429-1043493 GCA_007922175.1 Pelusios castaneus
CCACTCATGCCCCCATCCTGCCCCACCTACAGACCCACACATGCCCCACCTACAGACCCACACATGCCCCAGTCCTCCCACACATGCCCCAATCCTGCCCCACCTACAGACCCACACATGCCCCACCCACAGACACAGCTCCTCTGCCCCATATCTATAGCCCGCCGCCCCACACCTACAGCCCCACCTGTTCCCCATGTCCCTCCCTGCCCCACAACAGCAGGTCTGCCAGGCCCAGGTGAGAAGAAATGCAGCAGGAAACACTGTGGGCCCCGCACGGCAAAGCCCCCGGAGGGACCCATTCATCCCCACCCCACTCAACCCCTGCTCCCCCCAGGAGGGGCCCTGCTCACCCTGTCGCCCTTGTGGCCCATGTCACCCTTGAAGCCCGGGAATCCGTCTTCTCCCTGGATAGAGACACAGTCAGGACGTGCAGGGCTGGGGCCAGGGCTGGATTAAGGCAGAGGCTTCAGGGGGACCCCACAGCCCACCAAAATCCAGGTCTGGCCCACTATCCGCCTGCCCAGCCCAGGAGTGAAGGAGGAGTGCCACGGATTCTGGCCTGAGAGCCCACCGGCAGCTGGCCGGGCCATGGACCCCACCACCCCACCCTGCAGAACCGCTGGGCCACAGGACCCAGACCCCCCTCAGCCCCGGACCCCATCCCCCAGCGCTGGTCAGGCCAGGTCGGGCCAGGCCGCCCTGCACCCAGGCTGAGCGCCACCACGGTGGGCAGCCGTGGGCCCCCCAGACCTTGATCCAGCCCTGGCTGGGTCCCACCGACCTGGGGGAACCCTGTTCTCAAAGCAAACTGGCAGCTCCACACCCTGAACGCCCAAGATTGGGGGTGTCCAAGGTCTCCAGCACCCACCCCCAGCCCCCCCAGTACCCCTCACTCCCAAGCCGCAGCCCCCGCTAGCCCTGCCCTGCCTCCCCAGCCCCCCCAGTGCCCCTGACTCCCGACACGCAGCCCCCGCTCTCCCAGCCCCAGCCCAGGATTCTGAATACCTGGCAGGTCGCAGCAGCTACCCCCCCCGCCCCCGACCCCAGCTCCCCAACCCCAGCTCCCCTTACCTTCTCCCCTTTGCTTCCCTTCAGGCCCCTGGCCCCGAAGGCCCCCTGTGGAGACATGGGGGGTCAGAGGGATGGGGCAGCACTCTACCAGGAGTGCAGGAGTTGTGGGCACCAGTGCTGGAGGGAGGGGACCCAGCCAGTGCCCCCCTGAGCCCCACACACACCCGCTGGTGCTGGGCTGGAGGCCCCAGGGCACACAGGGAGAGCTGGGGGCAGAGGCACCAGGGGAGGGGGTCTGGCTGAGTGTTTGAGGCGATACCCACCTTGACCCCACGGGGGCCTGGATAGCCAACAGGTCCCACCGTGCCAGCTGGGCCCTAGGGACAGAGAGTGTCAAGAGATCCGACCCTGCTTCCCCACAGCCCCTCTGTGCCCCAGCCCAGTTCTGCCTCCCTTCCCCAGCCTCTGCAGAGGCACAACCCCTCTACTCCCCAGCATGACTCCCCCATGTCCCTCCATGGGCACGAGCCCCCCACAGGCCCCACCCCACCGCAGGCGCTATGGCCCCACAGAGATGGGGCGTCTCTCCTGCAGAGCGGGGCCACCAGGTGCCCCTAGAGGCAGCCCCTCCCTCTCTCACACCTGCCCACCAGGTGCCCTGATGAACCAAGAGGCCGGGTACCTGCTGGCCTTTCTCCCCTGCCGGCCCCTCTCTGCCCGGGTGACCCTATAACAAGACACAAGAGACAGGACTGGGAGGAAGCGCCCGACCCAGCTCCCAGGCCTGGCTGCAGGGAAAGAACGGGAGGTTACGGGCATGTGAGTGTGTGAGTGAATGTGTGTGTGTGAGTGTGCGTGAGTGTGTGTGTGAGTGAATGTGTGTGTGTGAGTGTGTGCATGTGTGTGAGTGAATGCGTGAGTGTGTGACTGTGTGCGAGTGAGTGTGTGTGTGAGTGAGTGTGCCTGTGCCTGGGGAACCCCCTCCCCCAGCAGCCCCTCCCGCGGCAGAGGGGCAGGGGACCCAGGACCCTAGGGAGGTGCAGGGTGACTCAGCACCATGGAAGTGCCTGGGTCCCTGTGCTGGCCCAGGAGCACTTGCAGGATGTCTCTTGGGTGGGTCTCTGCCCCCCACACCCTGACCAGAACCCAGCAGCCCTGGATACTTACAGGGGGCCCATCAGCCCCAGACACGCCCGGCATGCCCAGCATCCCCGGCCGGCCCTGCACAGAAAGGACATGTCACTGGAGCACTGGTGGGGGCCAGCCCCTCAGGTTACCCCACTGGCAGCCACCAGGGGCCCACGTGGAACCCACCAGCTCTGCCCCCCCACATCCACGCAGGACCCCCCAGCACAGCCCTACCCCCATCACTGGCACTCCCCACCCCCATTGGGGTCATCGCTCCAGGCCAGCGAGCCCAGGCTGGGCACCTGGTGGCTGAACCACGGGGGCCCCGGAGCCCAGCACCCATGGGAGTGTGACGGGTACACCCAGCCCCCACACTCACCTTCTCCCCTGCCATCCCAATAGGCCCCTGGGGACCGGGCAGACCCTGAGAGAGAACAGAGATGGGTCACAGAGGGAGACTAGATGGCCGCACAGCCCTGCCCCAGCCCCCCACATCCTTACCC
Source organism: Pelusios castaneus (assembly GCA_007922175.1). Lineage (NCBI taxonomy): Eukaryota > Metazoa > Chordata > Testudines > Pelomedusidae > Pelusios > Pelusios castaneus. The sequence continues at coordinate 1,025,075 of ML685894.1, forward strand.
CCACTGCCCCCCATCACATTCACCACCTTGGGTTCCAGCTCCCCAGCCCCATCTGCCCATCCCATCCCCCATGGGATGGCTGGCTGACCCCCAGCTATTAGTAATGGGAGGGAGAGGAGCGATATGATTGGCTGTGGCTCTGGGTACTGCAGAGGGATCGGGGTGTCAGTGGACCACAAGCTAACTATGGGTCAGCAATGCAATATGGCTGCAGAAAAAGCAAACGCCGTCTGGGTGTATTAACAGGAGTATTGTGAGTAAGACACGAGAAGTGATTCTTCCGCTCTACTCTGCACTGATTAGGCCTCGGCTTGACTACTGTGTCCAGTTCTGGGCACCTCCTTTCAAAAAGGATGTGGAGAAACTGAAGAAAGTCCAGAGAAGGGCACAAAAAAGATTAGAGGTCTGGAACATTTGACCTATGAGGGAAGATCGAAAGAGCTGGGTTTGTTTAGTCCAGAAAAAGGGAGACTGAGAGGGGACATGATAACTGTTTTCAAATACCTAAAAGGTTGTTACGAGGAAGGAGAAAAATTATTCTCAATCACAGGTGATAGGACAAGAAGCAATGAGCTTAAATTACAGCAAGGGAGGTTTAGGTTGGACATTGACGTGGTATACCTTGACTTTAGCAAGGCTTTTTATACGGTTTCCCACAGCATTCTCGTCGGCAAGTTAAGGAAGTATGGGTTGGACGAGTGGACTGTAAGGTGGATCGAAAACTGGCTGGATCGACGGGCTCAGCGGGTAGGAATCAATGGCTCATTGTCTGGTTGGCAACCGGTAATGAGTGGAGTGCCCCAGGGGTCAGTCCTGGGGCCGGTTCTATTCAACATCTTCATTAATGATCTTGATGATGGAATAGACTGCGTGCTTAGTAAGTTTGCGGATGACACCAAGCTGGGGGGAATGGTAGATACTCTGGAGGGCAGGGACAGGATCCAGGGAGACTTGGACAAATTGGAACACTGGGCCGAAAGAAACCTCATGAGGTTCAACAAAGACAAGTGCAAAGTCCTGCACTTAGGACGGAAAAATCCCATGCACTGCTACAGGCTGGGGACCGATCGGCTAAGTAGCAGCGCTGTAGAAAAGGACCTGGGGGTTAGGGTGGACGGGAAGATGAATATGAGCCAACAGTGTGCCCTTGTTGCCAAAAAGGCCAATGGCATATTAGGCTGCATCAGTAGGAGCGTTGCCAGCAGATCGAGGGATGTGATAATTCCCCTCTATTCGACACTGGTCAGGCCACATCTGGAATACTGTGTCCAGTTTTGGGCTCCCCACTACAGAAAGGATGTGGACAAATTAGAAAGAGTCCAGCGGAGGGCAACAAAAATGATTAGGGGGCTGGGGCACATGACTTATGAGGAGAGACTGAAGGAACTAGGCTTATTTAGTCTACTGAAGAGAAGACTGAGGGGAGATTTGATAGCAACCTTCAACTACTTGAAGGGGTGCTCCAAAGAGGAGGGTGCTAGGCTGTTCTCGAGGGTAACAGAGGACAGAACAAGGAGCAATGGTTTCAAATTACAGCTGGGGAGGTCAAGGTTGGATATTAGGAAAAACTTTCTCACTAGGAGGATGGTGAAGCATTGGAATGGGCTATCTAGGGAGGTGGTGGAATCTCCATCTTTGGAGATTTTTAAGGCCCGGTTAGACAAAACCCTGGCTGGGGTGATTTAGTGGGAGAGGTCCTGCTTTTTAGCAGGGGGTTGGACTAGATGACCTCGTGAGGTCCCTTCCAACCCTATTATTCTATGATTCTATGATTAGGAAGAAATTCCCAACTGTCAGGGTGATGAACCCCTGGAATAAGTGGCCTCGGCGAGTTGTAGAATCTCCTACATTGGAGGTTTTTACGAGTAGGTCAGACAAACACCTGGCAGGGATGGTTTAATGGGGTGCTTGGTCCTGCCATGAGTGCAGGGGACTGGACTCGATGACCTGTCTTGGTCCCGTCCAGTTTCTATGATTCACCAGGTGACCCATGTTTGGCCCCATGTGAGCGACATACGTACCTGGGGTCCCGGATTCCCCTGCTGCCCGGGAGGGCCTGGCTCCCCCTGGATCCCCTGGGGGGAGAAAGAACCGTACCCGTGAAACATGGTCACAGACTGCCCAGCCTACCGTGGGGCCATGCATGCTGCTTCTCAGGTGGCTCTGGCTTTGCCTGGGGGGCCCAGCTCTGGAGGGGAGCGAAGCCCAAGGGGCCAGCCCAGCACTTGGAGCCACCCTATAGCGTCCTGCTGAGATTGTCCACCAAGAGCCCCAGTCCTGAACCAGAGCCCCCTACGGCCCCACCTTACAGCTCACTACAGTCCCTTGCACCCCACAGCCTACAGCTTTCCACAGGCCCCCACAGCCCAGAGTCTCCTACATCACCCTACACGCCTTACAAGCCACATCCCCCCCAAACACCTCACCCTACAGCCCCCCACAGTCCCCTATACCTTCCACTCCACAGTCCCCCCAAAGCCGTTGCCCACCCCTGGCTACCCCAGAGCTGCACCCCCAGGGTCTGCCCCGGCCCACAAAGGGACCCACTCACCCACCCACTCTCACCAGGTTGCCTTTGGGCCCGGGCGCCCCATCGATGCCACTGATGCCCTGTTTGGGGGAGGAAAGAGAGTCAGTGGGGGGCAGCATACACAGATGGGACACACACACAGACAGGTTTCATACCGGCTGTCCTGGGGGCCCGGGGGGACCGCGGGAGCCAATTAAACCTCGCACGCCCTATGGCCGAAAAAGATCTGTTAGACTCCCCAGAGTGCCAGCCCACATCAACCCTAGCTGAACCCCCCCCCCCCCCGAGGCATGGGGAAGGAACCCAGGAATCCTGGCTCCCAGCATCCCCCAACTCCAACCACTACACCCCACTCCTCTCCCAGTGCTGGGGAGGGAACCCAGAAGTCCAGGTCCCCCACCCCACTGCTGTGCCATACTCACGGGCTCCCCAGGCTGCCCACTGGGTCCTGACAGGCCGCTCATGCCCTAGGGGAGAGAGAGCCCAGCTGAGGGTGGAGTCGGACCCATTGGGTACCAGCAATGTCTGCATCCCCTTCCCGCTCAAGGCCCTACCTTGGCTCCATTCTCACCAGGGGAACCAGGCGACCCCAGCTTCCCCAGCTCCCCCTGCAGGAGAGAGAGAGAGGTGAGGCCTGGGGGGCTGAGGGGCCGGGTCCCCCAGCACACACCCCTGGGTGGGGATCGGGGACCTGCAGTCACACTCACCTTGTGGCCCTTCTCGCCCGGCAGCCCCGGTAGCCCGTCGAAGCCCCTGTCACCCTGCATGAGGAAGGGGCAGCATTAGGGGAGCAGGGAGTGGGGCAGGGTTTAGGCCTAGCACACGGGGCGTCTAGGGGGCCACAGACACACCCTGCCCAGCCCTGCCCCAGTGGGCTTCATGTCCCATAGCCATCCCTCAGATGCCTCCCAGGGCTGGCCCTGGGGACAGCCATCCCTTGCCCTCCCATTGCCCCATTCCTGCATCTTCTTCCATCAAGCTGCAGCTGCAAAACTCCCCAGCAGCGAAGGCTTCACAGGGTCATCTCTGCATCTCAGCGAGGGAAACCAAGGCACCAGTGGAGATGGGTCTCACCCAGAGTCACCTGAGAGGAGTTTGGGGCTGTGCCAAGAACAGAACCAGAGCTCAGTCCCACCGCAGCTCCCTGCCCAGAGCTGCAGATAGAACCCAGGAGTCCTGACACCCAGCCCTCCCCACCCCCAAACAGGGATACCAATCCAGCTACGGACCTTGGGTCCAGTGTCGCCTGGGAGGCCCCTGGCACCGTCTGCTCCAGAGCGACCCTGCAAAACAGGGCAGGGGTGAAAGGGAATCTCCAGCCATGGCCTGGCCTGTGGCTAGGGGATTGGATCGAGTCAGTTTGGTGCTGCCGGGGTGAAGCATGGACGGGGGCTCGGGGCTGAGTAGAGTCTGCAGGCAAGAGCTGGGACTGGCACAGCCTGGGGACAGTCCTGCCTGTGTGGAAGCAGGTACAGACACAACAGCGCTCTCAGGGGGCCCTGCTGGCCCTACGGTGGGACTCAGCCCCTGACACTTTTCCCAGGGGGGCCACCTGGCACCTAGGATGGTCTGAAACCCTGGCCAGCTGGATCCCTGGGACCAACCGGGGGCAAACAGCCGGAGTCTGAGCAGAGCCAGCAAGGAGCCAGCACCCTGGGCTGACCCTAGGTTGGGGTGGCCAAGACTTGGCCCACTGAGGCCCTGCGAGTCTGGTGCTTGTTCAGAGCCAAGGATAAGAAAGCGCTGGGGACAATGGCCTGTCCCTGACCCTGCCCAGGGGGCCTGGGGACAAGCAGAAAGGACTATGGCCTTTTCTGGAGTCTCGGTGACACTTCTACCTTCAAAACCCAAAGAGCCAGCCAGGGAGGCCAGGGCGGGACCTGGGCCCAGCCCAGAAGACAAGGCGAGGCTGACCTGAGCCAGCTCCCAAGGGCCAGGGACCCAGGGCAGAGTGGCTGTCTCTACAGTACCAGAGAGGAGGATGCGGACCCCTTTCCCCGAGCTGGGACAGAGGCCAGGGGAAAGGCCTCAGGGGATCCACCATACTGCCCTTGCTGGGCCAGGATCGGGGCCTTCCAGCACTGTGGGGGCCAGCTCAGGGCACAGGGTGGGCTGTGGCTGCCATTCATGGGACTTTTCCAAATGTTTTGTATGAACGTGGTATGTGCCTCAGTTTCCCCTGTGGGCAGCACGTTGACCTAGAGGGAGGGGAGGGGCCCTGGGCCAGGCTGGAGAGAGAGGTGGAGGCTGGGCAGAGGAGAAGAGGATGGAGAAGGGGCAAATGGGCCTGACGTAAGGCTGAAGGGTGTGGGGCAGGGAGACACAACCCCAAAGGCAGCTGCACTCACCCGTTTGCCCCCTTTCCCCGGTATGCCACGCAGGCCCTGCACCCCCCGCGGTCCCTGCAAGAGAAAGAAGGGCTGATGGCTCCACTCAACACCTCCAATCCCTTGCTTGGCCCCCACCAACACCACGCCCCACTCTCCCCCCCTGAGCTGGACCCCTCACCTCCCTCCGTCCAGACCCCACCCCAGTGAGCCACAGGCAGCTCCCCATGTGCCCCCAGCTCACCCTAGCATGGACCCATCCAGGTCCCACACCATGCCCTGCAACAAGGCCCCTCACACTGGACCCCCCAGGACCCCTCGCCAGGTGCACGCTCCAGCCAATAGGAAGGGCACAGCTGTCTGGACACAGGGGCCACATCCTCCCCTGCAGCTTAGCACCCCATGCCTGGCCCAAGGGAGCAGGGATCAGCACCCATTGCCCCACAGCTGACTCCCAGCACAGTTCAGGGACCCCCCCACGGCCTCCCTGGCGTCATGTGTCTCACCTGCGGTCCCATGATTCCTGAGTCTCCTTTCAGGCCAGGATTCCCAGGGAGACCCTACAGAAACAAAGCAGAAAAGCCCCCATGATGGAGTGGGGGAGGCAAGTGACAGCCCCCAGGTCAATCTCGGGAGCAATTGCATCTGGCGCCCCTCAGGCAAAAAGCCCACATCCTCATCCTTCTCTCCAGCTGCCCACCCATCCTGTGGCTAATTTCCATCCAAAATATAATCCCGAGAAACGTCCCCCGCTGCCCCTGCCCCGGCCACCCCCGACAAGAAACTCAGAAGTTTGCCCATGTCTCTGGGATGATGGGACGGGGCACCGTGAGTTGCTTCCACCCCACATCAATTGGCCCCTGTCTGGTGTAGGGGGCTCCAGGGCACCCATATCCGTGGATCACCCATGCTTAGCCTCCCCCAGCCCCAAACTGTCCCCCTATGCTCTTCCACCCCCACACCCCACTCACCAGGGGGCCCGGCCGGCCAGTCAAACCCATTGGGCCCGGGGGTCCCTTCATGGAGAGCTGGAGAGAGAAGGAGACGGGTGAGGCTGGGGGCAGAGACGAGTCCCGGGGGCTGCTGAGGGGGGCAGCGACCAGCCAGGGAAGGGAGCTGGACTGATGGATGGATGGACAGACAAAAGCCTGGCCCTACCTTGGCCTGCTGCAGGATGGCCTGGGCCTGGGCCTCCTGGAAGGTCACCGCAGGGCCCTTGGGCGAGTCACCCCCAAACTGGAACTGGGGGGAGAGCAGGACAGGGCCTGAGTCAATGACAGGGTGATGCGCACCCCCACCCCCACACAGCAGGGCACAGCCCAGCCCCCACCCCACACAGCGGGGAACAGCCCCCGCTCCCCCCGAGCACCAGTGCCCCAGCCAGTGTCACCCCCACGCCCAGCTCCTCCATCCCAGGCTGACCCTGCGCCCCCAAAGACGGAGTCAGTAGGTCCCTGACAGCCCCTGGCTCGTCCTGCTCTGCGCACCCCATGAGCCCCACCCGCACCTACCGGCAGCATGATCATGGTCCCGGGGGGGCCCCGGCCCCCATCAGCTCCCGGCAGCCCTGGCCGCCCCGCAGGGCCCTACAAGGGGGAAGAGGTGGGGAGGGGAGGGGGAGCCCCGTCAATCAGCAGGCGGCTCAGGCAGGGACTTGCAGCCCCTGCAGCTGGGCAGCCTTCAACAGACCCCCCCCTCCCCACACACCACAGCCTCCTTACCTGATCGCCAGGGTCCCCTGGGGGTCCCACCGGCCCCACTGGCCCTGGGGGGCCCATCTCGCCCTGGGAGAGACACAGAGGAGCCTCACTCACTGCAGAGGGACCCGCCGGCCCAGCCCCTGCTCCCCCAGCCCCTTCCCACCCCCTGGCTCCCTCCAGCCCCAGGCTGGGCGCCACCGCAAGCAGGGGAGACAGCCGGGGGGTCACCGAGAGGCCCCCATGCCTGGTTCTTACCGCTGGGCCCGGGGCTCCCGGCAGCCCCTCCAGTCGCGTGCCCTAGGAGAAGAGGAGCCAGTTAGGGCAGCACATCCTGGCCCTGACTGGGGACCCGGCCCTTCCCTCCCTTGTGCAGCTCCAGCGCCCAGCTGGATGGAGCCCACAGACCCCAGAGCCCTGCTGCATCTGCCCCGGGCACCCGGCCCCATCAAGGGAACCCCGGGGCCGTTCAGCTGGACAATCACAGGCTGGGCTGAGCCGCCCCACACTAGGTCATTTGGCCAGGACCCACCACACAGGCAACTGTGGATGGAGCCGACCTGGTCGGGTCCTGGCCCCCCCCAGCACCCCGGCCTGATGTTAGCTGGAGGGCAAGGTACCCCAGGGAGCCGTAGACCCCGGGTGGCTCTGCCCTCGGCCATGGCGCACTGGGTACTCACGGGCTCAAAGACGGCTGGCTCCCCCTTCTCACCCTTCAGGCTGGCTGCCTGCAAGGCACACATGGGGCAGGTTGAGATGGGGCGGGGGCCGTAGCAATCCCCAGCCCTCCCATGCTCTGGCACTGCAGCCTCCCACCTGCAGGACTCTGCTGGCTCTGCCAGGTCCTGCCCAGCCTCCCGCACTGGCATCACACAAAGCAGAGTGCATCCCTTGCGGGCGCCACCAGCCATACGGCCCATTCCCACCCCCACTCCTCCGCATGCCCCGTCCCCACTGGAGCCCCACCAGCCCTTTGCCCCACTCCTACCCAGGTGGCATGGATCAGGGTTTCCCGGCGCTCAGCAGCGCCATGGCCTGGGGGTTCCCCGGCGTCGTCCTCCTCATACACCCTCAGCATGTCGTGGTGGGGCTCTGGGCTACTGGCATCAGGGTCCTGGTCCACCCCGACCACGGGCTCCTCTCCCAGTCCCAGGTCCTGTGGGGTGAGGGGGGAAGCCAGGGGTCGCATGGGGGGTGAGGGCTGCCATCACCCGACCGCCCCCCCGTAGACCCGCTTCCCTGGCCACGGTACCTCATAGGCCTCGGGCAGGTGCAGGCTGACCGTCCTGGTGCTGGCAGGGCCGATCCCAGGCAGTGGGGTGAAGAGCTCCTCCCCAGATGGGGTCGCTTCCAGTGCAGGGGTTGCTTGGGTTGGGAACTCCTCCTCAAAAGGCCGTGGGGAGGAAATGGTGCATGAGGAGAGGGAGGTGGGCACCTAGCACTGCACCCCCAGGCAGGGCCCCGGGGGGGCTGGTGGAGAGGCGGCGAGGGTGGGCAGTGGGGGTCAGCCAGGGGAGCAGCACCGAGGCAGCTCTTGCTGTGTGGAGCTGCAGCCTCCCACCGAGCCAGCCGCTGGCAGCAACTGCTTGGCACAGGATCCGTCTCTCCCCTGAGCCAAAATCCGCGCCCCACCTCCCGCCGAGCAAGACTCATGACTCCGCTCCTGCCCTGACCCACAGCCACTGCCAGCTGCAGCCTTGGCCTCCGTCCCAGGGCCAGGGCAATCCGGGGACCCCAGACCCCTTCAATGGGGCCTGCTCACTCAACCACCCGTCCTGGTGGAGGGAACAGGGCCCATCACGGCTCAGACATTGCTCTGCCCAGAAGGGTCTGGGCAACGGAGAGAGCAGCCCCTGCCACCCCGTCACACCTCTGTACCCAGCCCCACTGCCCATACCCTGCCCCCTGCCCTACTCTGCCCACTCCCTGGCTCTCCAGACCACACCACAGCACCTGCCCCACCCTGCCCGCCCCCTAGCACACTGCCCCTTCCCAGTTCCCCACTCTGCACCCATGCATCCTGCCCCACACTGCCCTCACCCAATCCCAGCACCCCTACCCCACAACCCTGCACCCTCCTTGCCCCCCAGCACCCTCCTCTCCACCCTGCCCCATCCCAACTCCCCTCCCCACACTCCTGCCCCACCCTGCCCACCCCGCAGCTTCCCACCCTAGCTCTGCCCCATCCCAGCACCCTGCCCCACACCCCTGCACTCTGCCACCCCCCACTCACCCTCCCCCACCCCATTCCAGCTCCCCAGCCCAGTGTGCAAGCCGGTTGCCAACTGGCTCGGTCCCCAGTAGGTTTCTAGGGAAGCTGGGTATGATTTCAAGGCCAGTGATAGGTGGGGGGGCGGGGGTAGTCCCAGGACCCCCTGGCTGCCCTGACTCCCACGTTAACCCCTGGCTGATGCTGCCTCTGGCCTGGGGTTTGTCCGAGGGCTCCCAGCCCACGTTCCAGGTCCAACAGAGCCTAAGGCTGGTCCTCTCCGGGAGCAGGATCGAGCCTAGATGAGACAGAAGGCGGCTGGGAAGGGCCTGGGGCCAGAGGGAGGGACGGAGGGGGAAGGACTGGACAGACGGCTGGATGGACAGATAGAGGGGAAGAGCAGGGTGGATGCGGAGTCTCTCTGGCTCAGCCCCAGCCCCAGGCTGCAGGGAAGCAGCTGGCAGCAGAGTGCGGCCCCAGGCAGAGAACTGGTGGCTCGGCTCGGCTCGGCCTGGGTGTGTGAAGCAGGGAGGCAGAGCTGGGTTAGGCAGCAGCACAGGCAGCGGCTGTTAGTCGCTCTCTCTACCTGGCCCAGCCCCGAGGTGGGCACCGTCTCCCGCTGCTGCGCCCGCTCCTTGTTCCGCTTCTTCTTGCCCCTGCCCTTGCGCTTGCCCTTCCCTTTGCCTTTCTTGCCCTTCCTGCGGGGGGGGCCAGTGGTGGCCTCTGGCCCGCTCTGCAAGGGGGCCGGACGGGGGATGAGCAGGGGACAGGGGAGAGACAGAGAGGGCATGAGAGAGCTGGCGCCCCCACCCCACGCAGCTGGCACTGGGGGGGGCAGGAGCCGGGGGAAGGCAGCACCAAGCTCTGGGAATCCCTCGCAGCCCACGCTGGGGACACGGGGCCCGGTGCTCCTCCCTCGGCTGCAGCCCTGACCTCTGTCCAGCCCCGAGACCCACGGCGGCCACCCCCCGCCAGCAATCGTCCCTGCTCCAACCTGCCAGCCCTGCCTCAGTGGCATCCAGAGCGACCGGCATCTTTCCACTGACCCACTGGACTGGGGCGCAGGCCCCTCGCCCCTCCCTGGCTGTCCAGTAGTCCATCCATGCGGCCACATGTCCCACAGACCCAGGGCCCAGCCGTGTGCGCAGCCTGGGATCACCAGGATAGACCAGGGGCCCGCTCCCCTCCCTTGGGCTGGCCCATCTCACCCGGTGCCTCTGGCCCCAAGCAGCACCACCTGCACAGTAAATGAAGGGGCTGCCCCTGGGAGCCGCGGGGTCCAACCCACTCTGGAGTCTCCCCAGCAGGCCCAGCCACAGGTCAGGCCTGGAACCCGAGTGTTGGGGGGCTCCCAGGCTCTGGCACCATCCATCCCTTCCAGCCACTTCCAAGAGCTCCCAGGAGCCAGCCGCACTAATGCAGTGGGCAGCCCTCCTTGCAGCTGGGGGGCTCAGGGGCAAGGGGCTCCACGCATAGCCCTGCAAGGGCAGCAGAGGATGCAGTCTCATGGGGGAAGGCGAGTGGGGTTAGGCAGGGGGCAGAGGACCCTGCTGTGCCAGGCTGGGGCTGGGCCCCCCAGGGGCATGTTCCCAGGCCCCAGAGGTGACTCATCTGGAGTCCGGATGAAGACACCTCCCACTGATGATGCAGGCCCTGGCCATGCCAAGCCCAGCTGGGCACATCCTGGCAGTTGCAGCTGCACCTGCTGCCCTGGAGCTGGGCCGCGGGCCGGGAGGGGTTTGGGTACGGCGCCTACCTCGGGAAAGGGGCCTGGCAGATGGTAAAGCAGTGGCATGTCACAGCCCGGCATGTATCGCTCGCAGTAGTGCAGAGCCGCCCGTGGGTCTGCAGAGATCAGCAGCTGCTGGACGTCGCCCTGGGCAGGAGGGAGACAAAGTGGGCTGAGCGGGGCTGGGGAGCTCACTGGGGGGGCCCAGCCTGTGCTGCATAGGTCAGCACCTTCTTGGGGCCCAATACCAGCTGCTGCCCCGGGGGCCGAAGCCGACATCCACCTTCCCCCCAGACCAGGAGGAGCCAGCTGGCACTCGGCGCTTGCTGGAGGGGAGGGAGCGGGCAGGTGTTTCCCAACGAGCAGCGTGACCGGCTGGCACGGGGCCACTGGCACCAGTGCCAGCCAAGAGAGAAGAGCTCAGGGCCTGGCTGTGCACAGGGCTGCTGGGACGCAGGGAGATGCGACACGATGCCAGGGGGGTGGGGGATGTGTGAGAAGTGCACACGAGCCACAATCCCCCCACCTCGTGTCCCCCCCCCAAATGGGATACAGGCTCCCCCACAGCTCCCTCACTCCTGGCCATGGACTCCGCAGCCCCCCAACTGCACCCAGCTTCCACCACTCAGCCCCCACAGCTCCACCCCCTCACCAGGTGGGGCTTAGCCACAGCCCCTGGGGCCCGCGGGCCTGGCAAGGGAGTGGGAATAGGGACCAGATGTGGCCGGGTGAGGGGCGGGGGCTCCCTGGGAACATTCCTCCAGCCCGGCCGCCCCCATGTTCCCAGGGAGATCAGCTTCACCAGCTGGCACAGCTGGCACAGTGCATCGGGGCCCCCCAATCCTTGGGCCCCTGCCAGAGGGTGATTCCACCCCTGCCTCAGGGTCAGCCCAGGCCCCCCTGCTCCCCCAGCCCCCCATTCAGCTGGAGCTGCCAGACAAGAGGGTACCACCCAGGGCCAAGCCCTGCCCTCCCCGCCCCCAGCCTTTCCCAGGGCCAGGCCCGGGGGGGGGGGGGGGGGGTTCAGAGCCCAGGCCCGACCCAGCTCCACCCTGGGAAGCCCTGAGGGGCCTGGCTCCAGGACAGGGGCAGCTTTGTTCCCAGCCGCCCCCAGCCCGGCTCCCCGGCATCAATGGGGCCCTTCACCCAGGGCCTCTGACATTTGCTTCTCGCAGACTCAGCCAGCAGGAATGTGGAGGTGGCTCAGCCCCTGGCCCCACAGCTCTCGGGGCACCCTCAACCACTGGCCCCAAGGCCCTGCCCCGTAACATATCTCAGCGCACGGGGGCGGGGGGAGGCAGGCAGGCCCCCAGAACTGGGGTAAATGGAAAATGGGTCCTGCTCAAGGCTCCAGCCTTCTGACCCTGCTCAGGCTGGGGGCACCTGCCCCATGGGGGGCCCCACAGCTGGCCAGCACAGACACCGGCCTCAGGGCAGGAGGGGGCACACTGCACAGACTCAGGGGCTAGAAAAACCAGCCTGTTGGGTACCAGGAGCCAGCCAGGCAAGGGGGCCCTGGGAACCCCCCATGGCAGACCCTGCCAGACCCACAGGAAGCAGCCCCCCATCACCTGACCACACAGCAGAGCCTGCCCCCACCTCACCCCACCCAGGCCGGGAGCTGCTGCCCCCCATGTCCCCGCAGAGCCCCTTGTCCCACCCCGTTCCGTCCCACCAGCGCGGTCCCACCTCGAACACGGCCTCGTCCAGCAGCCGGGCCCCAAGCAGGGTGATGCCCGCGGTGCTGACCACGGGCCGGGCCCCACGCTCCAAGGGCAGCGTCACAGGTGCCTCGCAGTCCACCAGCAACGACACGTTGGTGCCCTCCACGCTCAGCGCCACGCGGTGCCACCTGTGGGGGGCACTAGTGTCACAGGGACTGACCACAACCACCCAGATGGGGAGTCCAAACTCCTGGGTTCTCTCCCTGGCTCCAGGGGAGACAGTGGGGTCCAATGGTTAGAGCAGTGGGAGGACTCAGAGCCTGGACGCCTGGGTTCTAACCCCAGCTGCCAGCAGGGACAGTGGGCGTCTTTTCTGGATGAGCCCATGTCTCCAGTGCCGTGGCTGAGGGCAGTGCACCTCAGCCCTGTCCCCCACACCCTCCCCAGACTGCAGGGAGGGGCTGCCTGCCCCAGGGCCCAGCACTCACTTGCCATCGGCCAGGCTGACCCTGCGGAAGTGTGGGTATCGCTCAGGCGTTGGCTGCCCATCCTGGTCCTCATAGAGAAAGACGGGCGAGCGGCCGATCTCCACGCCCAGCTGCTGCAGGCCCCGCTCATCATACAGCGACAGCAGGAAGGCCTGAGTGCCCCGCCGCGCCCGCAGCGTTCCCAGGATGGAGAAATCCTCAGGGAAGGGGCCATCTGGGGAGGGAGCAGGCGTTGGGTTCAGCCAGGGCCACATGCCCAGATCTGCCCTGCGCCCAGCTCGCCTAGGCTGTGTCAAACCCTTGGCCCCGATCCGCAGCCCTGGCACCCCTCAGTTCTGACCCGCAGCCCCACACCTGGGTGACCCCTACCTGGGAAGAGCTGGCGGGTGGGGGCGCTGAGCTGGGTGCCATTCTCCAGGCGGAAGGCCAAGTCACTCTCCTCAGCCCCGCGCCGCTGGGGGCAGATCCCGGACGTGATGGAGATGCCTTCCATGCCATCCCGCAGGCCCAGCACCCGCAGCACATCCACGGGCTCAGCTAAGTAGCAAGGAGGAAGCAGAATCAGGGTGCAGGGTCACCTTTGCCACATGGGGCCCCCGCCTTCCCCGCCCCAGGGTCACTGCCACCCTCTGCAACAGGGTCACCCCACTCGCTCAGCCGGGACTCACATCAGACCCTGCCCCATTAGCTCCTAGCACGCCTTTCCCACCCAGCTAGTGTGAGTCTCCTCCCGCTGGGGGCCTCAGTTTCCCCATTCCTTGACAAGGCACTGGGAGGAGTGGCAGAGATTCCTTCCCTGCGTTCCTCCGCTCCCACCTGGCTCCAGCGCAGAGCCGGGCTTGGCCCTGGGGGAACCTGCTGAGGCGGGCAGGCGCCATGGGGGACAGGAGCTGCCCTGCTCCCATCTCCCGGGATGGGGAGTGGGGCTGCTCTGAGGCAGAGCGGGACAGTGAAGGAGCGAGGGACATCTGGGGACAACCTACCTGCTCCCTTCCCAGCCCCACTCACCCCATGGGGCAGATCAGAGGGGCTGGGTGAGAACTGCCATCCCTCCTCCCTATTTCCCACACCCTAACAACCCCCCAACACCCTGCAGCATCCACCCACAGACCCTCTGCATCTCAGGGGTTAATCCTGGAGCAGCAGCGGGGGGGAGTAGATGCTGGAATGAGGAGGGGGGTCAGGTTTGCAGCAGAGATGTAGCAGCCCCTCCGCCCTGGGGCAGCAGCACCCGTCCCCACTTGCCAGACAGAGGGGCCTGTCTGGACAGGCTGGTGAGTAGGGGAGAGGGAAACTGGGGGCTGCTTGCTCTGCAGGGTGGGGGAGGGGAGCCACTAAGGAACCAGACTGGTGCTGTGCCAGCCAGACAAACAGACAGACAGCAGTTTGAAGGGAAGGGGGGGCTCTGCACCCCCTGGGTGTGGGCAAGGGGACCCAGCACACTCCCAGCTCCCACGCTCTCTCAACCCCAGTACTTGGGTCCCATTTCCTGCCGGGAGCTCCCAGCGGAGCCGCACTTGGTCTCCAGCTCCCACCCCCTTCCTCCCCCCCCCGCCCTCGGCTCAGAGTTCAGGCTACCACGAGTTGGTGGAGTTAGGGATCCCCCAGCTATTCTGTGCACCCCCTCCAGAGATCCCATCCCAGCCCTCCCAGCTGGGACAAGAGATCTGGAGAGGCAGAAGCCACCCTTCCCACGCCAGGGCCAGCGCCAGGACTGGCCTAGCAGGGACTGTGAGCCGGGAGTGAGGGACACCAGCAAAGCAGGGGGGGCAACCGTGGCAAACAGGGCTGGTGGCTGGCAGTGCTGGAGTTAGAAGGCTGCACTGCGGGTCCAGCCCCACAGGCGACTGAGATCATATACCCAACCTCCTTCCAGCCCTCCTGGACAGCCCGCCCAGCACCCGCAACTCAGCCCCTGGCTCTGCATCATGGATGCTACCAGATCCCCAGCACAGGCCAGGCAGCGGAGCATCCAGGGACCTGGCAGGATACAGCCACCCAGCCCCGCCAGCCAGCGAGAGGGACCTGGCCTGGCATGAAGGGCTCCCATGGCCCCAGAAGCACCCTCAAAGCAGAGATGCCTGCCCCACTGAAGGGCCACCAGCCCAGAACCCCCTGGCATCTCCCACCCCAGAAACCCCCCAGCACTGTCCAGTCCCAGACTCCTTGGCACCCTCCCAAGCCAGACACCCCCTGGCATCGCCCAGCCCAGAACCCCCAGCACTATCCAGTCCCTAACTCCTTGGCACCCACCCCCAATCCAGAACCCCCTGGCATCGCCCAGCCCAGAACCCCCAGCACAGTCCAGTCTAGAACTCCTTGGCACCCACCCCAATCCAGAACCCCCTGGTATCACCCAGCCCAGAACCCCCAGCACTATCCAGTCCCTAACTCCTTGGCACCCACCCCCAATCCAGAAACCCTTGGCAACACCTAGCCCAGAACCCCCAGCACAGTCCAGTCTAGAACTCCTTGGCACCCACCCCAATCCAGAACCCCCTGGCATCGCCCAGCCCAGAACCCCCAGCACAGTCCAGTCTAGAACTCCTTGGCACCCACCCCAATCCAGAACCCCCTGGCATCACCCAGCCCAGAACCCCCAGCACAGTCCAGTCCAGAACTCCTTGGCACTCACTCCCAGCTGGGTTGTAGTGTTGGGACACTGATCCTGCCACGTTTCCAGTCATGGCCCCCAGACAGCGCTGTTCCCACCTGACTGAGTACACCAGGAATGACCAGGACCCACTTGCCAGCTGGCACCTTGGGCATGGCACCTTAGCAGCCAGCCATGAGCCTCCCCCGCTCCAGCACAGATCTGTCTGGCCAGGACATGGAGCTGTCAGGTGGCTCTCAGCCTGTTGCCCCCCCCACCCCCCCACCCACCCAATATCGCACCTGGGAGCCAGACAGAGCTGCGAGCAGGGCCTGGCAGCTAGAATAAATAGAGCCTCAGCCCTATGGGCAGGCGGATGGACAGACGGGAGGAGTGGGGACAGACAGATGGGGTGCATGGAGGTGGAGAAGACAAAGGGGGAGTGGAGATGGACAGACAGGGGTGTGTGGGAATGGACAGATGGGAGTGCGTAGGGGTGGACAGACAGAGGTGTGCGAAGAGGGAAAGAGAGGGGCCCAGTCCAGCCATGGGGCGACCCGGCTGTCCACGAGTGACCTCAGCTTAGCCCCCACCGCTCCAGCTGTCTCTCCAGGGGCTGGGCCTGGCCAAGGCCCAGGTGCAGCTGTGCACAGCTGGGCACGTGTCACCCCTGACTCATCGCAGCACCTGTCAGCCCCCTGGAGAGTTGGGGGGTGCCAGTCAGAGAACCCGGGCAGAGTAGAACTCCCCCACCCCCACCAGCCGCCAGAAGCCCCTTGCCAGACACTGAACTGGGTATGCTCTCTGCCAGATCCTTGGGACACCCCAGTCAGACCCAAGACTCCCTCCACCACCACCACATCCCCCAGCTCGGCGCCACTCCCTGCCTCAGGTGTGGGAGGAGCCCTCCGGGCTCTGTCCGTGGTGCTGAATGGGGCCTGCACCAGGTCCCACTCCCCCCAGAGCTGAGGAGAGGACCCCGGAGTCTGGGGTGCCAGCCCAACCCCCCCCCCAAAGCTGGGGGAAGGGGGGTGAACAGGCCTGGCAACGAAACATCTCTAGGGCTGCTTTGGCTGCAGCACAGAGCCTGGCCCCTAGCACTCCTAGCCAGGCCCCACAGCACAGCCCCACAGCACTTTCAGCACCTGGGGGAGTTCAGAGCCCAGCCCCCCACTTCCCAGCAGTATCTGACCCTGCTCGGATCAGCCCCAGCTCAGGGTGAGCTGTGGGGTGGTGAGGGGCTGGGAATGGGCCTGGGGGCACAGGGGCTGGGAAGAGAAGCTGGCTGACGGGGGCTGGGTCTGCCCTGATCTCTCCTCCTCACTCCCCCCATTGCACACGCCCCCAGTTGTTTGCAATCAAAGCACATTTTTCATGTCTCCCAGGCACAGCACAGGCCAGGATTGTCCCAGAGTGGCTGGGGGGGGAGGGGCCAGGGCAGCCCAGAAACAGGTCGGGGGAGCAATGAGGGGCACGTCTGTGTTCATGCGTGTGTCTTCACACGTGTGCCGATATGTGTGTTGGTGTGCTTGTGTGAGCATGTGTGTGTTCATTTGCACGTGTGTGTTCATGTGTGCACGTGTCTGGCTGGCCTCTGGTCCTGGCCCAGCCTGGCTGTTCTGGGTCCCAACCTGCGTCCCTCCCAGGATGAGTCTTTTTAACTCTCGCTTTTCGGGAGGAGAAGGGGGGGCGCAGAATTTGCAGCTGGCGGGGAAAGACACAATTTCCATTTGTACCAATGTGAGGGGAAGACCCCCGACCCCCGCTCAGCCTGGCCCCCCGGCTCCTGCAATGACCCAGCCTGCCTGGGCCCGTCTCAGAGCTCCCTCCCAAGCCATGGTCAGATCTGCCCCCTAGGCAGCCCAGCGAGGGACCCCTCCCTCCTGCCCGGGAAGCCCCCTGAACACCCCTCCCTCCTGGAGCCCTTCCTGGGCCCCCCACGCGCTCATGGTTACCTGCCCGCGCCCAGGGCAGGCCGTGCAGCAGGAGCAGGAACAGGAACGGGGGCCCCCACGCGCCCAGGAATTTCGTCATCCTCGGTGCTGGCCCTGCTGGGTGCTAGAGGCCCTCTGCCCTGGCCAGGCGTGTGCGGACGCCTCAGCCTCCAAGAGACTGAACCGCAGGGCCGGAGGAGCTGAGAGCCAGCCCTGCCCCCCGTTTCCCCTCCCCTGCCCTCCCCCTTTCTTCTCTCCTCCCCCTTTCTCCTCCCCTCCCCTGCCCCCCACTTTCCCTTCCCCTCCCCTGTCTTCCCCTTTTCTCCTCCCTCTTTCTTCTCTCCTCCCCTTCCTTAGCCACCCCCCACTTATAGCCTGGGGAGGGCTGGGCATGGCTGGGGCCTGCTGCCCCACTTGCTGGCCAGCCCTGGTGCCCTGGGGATGTGGGGCAAGTGGCTGCACCCTCCTAATGGGGCCCTGGTCCATCCTGGCAGGTTCCCCCCAGGAGAAGGGGCAGCGAGCTGGACCCGCCCCAGAGCCCGCTCGGACCACAGCGAGGCAGGGCCGGGGGTCCGTTCTAAAGCCCAAAGCAGGGCCAGGAGCGACCCCCGGATGTGCCTGGGGCGGCATCAAGGGGCTGAGAACCAGCTACACAGGTCAAAGGTCGCCAGGGGGCGAGAACCCAGGCGTCCGGTGCCCCAGGCCAGGCTTAAGCCACCAGCCAAGCAGGGCTTTGGCCGAGACTCTCACCCGAGCCCCCGTGGGCCACGAACAGCCCAGCTCTGGCAGCATCCCGAGGAGGGGGTTAGGACCCCCCCCCAGCTCCACTAGGAGGGCACAGGGGCAATCTGTCTGTCTGCCGCTGTGGGGCTCAGCAGCATGAACGGTCCTACAGCCTCAGCCCTCCTCTCCTGACACCTCCCCACTGACCCCCATGGGGATTCAACAAGGGGGGCTCACCGCACAGCTGCCCTCTGGCGGCGAAGGGCTGGGATTGCTCATGTCCCATCCCCCACTCTAGGGGCAGACAGAGCCTGCAGCCCTCCCCCCAGTCCCCCTACAGCCATGAGCTCCCCCCTGCCCCAAAACCCCCAGCCTGTCCCCAGTCCCCTGCCCCAAAACCCCCAGTCTGTCCCCAGTCCCCTGCCCCAAAACCCCCAGTCTGTCCCCAGTCCCCTGCCCCAAAACCCCACCCCAACCTGTCCCCTGCCCCAAAACCCCCAGTCTGTCCCCAGTCCCCTGCCCCAA
>ML685894.1:1053493-1069703 GCA_007922175.1 Pelusios castaneus
AGGCTGGGCAGGGGCAGGATGGGGGTGCTGGGCCAGGCTGGGCAGGGGCAGGATGGGGGTGCTGGGCCAGGCTGGGCGGGGCAGGACAAGGGATGGGGAGGTGGCTGGTCCAGCAGGGAGGCCCCACTCTGCAGGGCTGGAAGGAGCCCAGGGGTCTGGTGGGCCCCATGTCACACCCGGCCCCTCAGCGCCTGCCGGATTGTGCCCACCAGTCATTGCCACTATGCGGGACCTGCGGAAGAGGGAGAAGCTGGAGCAGGCAGCGGGAACGGCCCTGGGCAGGACCTTGAGCATCCAGCGCCTGGACGTCTGCAGCGACGCCTCCGTGGCCGAGTGCCTGAGCAGCCTCCCTGAGCGCAGGGTGGATGTGCTGGGTGAGCTGTGGGCACGGCGGGGCGGGGCGGGGCGGGGGCGGCTCCCATGGCTCTAGGGCACCATGCTGAAGTGAGTGAGGGATTCATGGGGGCTGTGCCCCAGGGAGGAGCTGGCATGGGGGGCTATGCCATGGGAGATGGGGCAGAGGGCTCTCCCTGCACCAAGCTGGCTGTGGGGCAGGGGACTTGGTGGGGCTGTCCCACAGGGGAGGGCGAGGGGTTCCCCGCACTGAGTGGGGCCATGGGGTGGGGTGGGCAGCCAGGGGCTCAGGAGGTCTCTCCCGCAGTGAACAACGCAGGCGTGGGGCAGATCGGGCCGATCGAGAGCTTCAGCATTGAGGAGATGAAACGCATCTTCGAGACCAACTTCTTCGGCG
Source organism: Pelusios castaneus (assembly GCA_007922175.1). NCBI lineage: Eukaryota > Metazoa > Chordata > Testudines > Pelomedusidae > Pelusios > Pelusios castaneus. Next base: position 1,054,245 of record ML685894.1, read on the forward strand.
CCGTGCGCATGGTGCAGGCCGTGCTGCCCAGCATGAAGCAGCGCCAGAGCGGGCACATCGTGGTCATCAGCTCCGTGATGGGGCTGCAGGGTGAGGGGGGCCAGGCTGGGGGCCCCGGGGATGTGCCAGTCGGGAGGGGCAGCAGGGAAGGAGCAGGGCCACGGGCAGTGTGGGAGGGGCGAGTGTTAATGGAGCCCGGCGGGCTCACCCACCCACACTGTCCCAGCCCCCCTCCTGCTTCCCCCCACAGGCATCGTCTTTAACGACGTCTACGCAGCCTCCAAGTTCGCCATGGAGGGTTTCTGCGAGAGCCTGGCCGTACAGCTGCTCCAGTTCCACGTCTTGTGAGTGCCACGGCCAGGGGGGCAGATGGGGGCAGGAGTGTAGCCACGGGTGGGCCTGGGTTGGCCATGGCCCACCCATTCTGTAAGCAGCCCCACCCATCAGACTGAAGCAATTCATCCCACGGTTATCAGCCTCTGCTTCACTTGTGCCACATCCCCGTCCACAGGCCAGTCAAACCCGGCGTGGGCTTCACCTCTGGTGGGCGGTGGGGCAGCTCAGTGTAGGGCTGAGTCACAGGTGGAGCCTCCCCGCTCCCCTCCAAGCTGTGCACTCCTCGTCCCCCTCTAGGAACCGTGCCGCACCTGTGCCCTCCCCACGCTGTGCGCCTGTGGCCCCTGACACTGCCCCGCAGCCCCCCCCCAGCCCCATGTGCCTGCAGCCCCTAACACTCTGCCCCACAGCCCCCACAAAGCTGTGTGCCCGTGGCCCCTGATACTGTACCCTGCAGCCCCCCCAAAGCTGTGCACCCATGGTCCCTGACGCTCTGCCCCACAGCATCCCCAATGCCGTGCGCCCGTGGCCCCTGACATCCTGCCCCACAGCATCCCCAATGCCGTGCGCCCCTGGCCCCTGACACTCTGCCCCACAGCGTCCCCCAAAGCCGTGCACCTATGGTCCCTGACGCTCTGCCCCACAGCATCCCTAAAGCTGTGTGCCCATGGCCCCTGACACCCTGCCCCACAGCATCCCCAAAGCCATGCGCCCGTGGCCCCTGACACTCTGCCCCACAGCGTCCCCAAAGCCGTGGGCCCGTGGCCCCTGGTACCCTGCCCCACAGCGTCCCCAATGCCATGCGCCCATGGCCCCTGACACTCTGCCCACAGCATCTCACTGGTGGAACCAGGCCCCGTGAACACAGATTTCGAGCTGAAGCTGCTGGAAGATGTGTCCCGCTCCGAGTTCCCTGGCACCGACCCAGTCACCCTGCGCTACTTCAAGGAGGTGTACCTGCCGGCCTCCCGCCAGATCTTCACCACCATGGGGCAGAGCCCTGAGGCTGTCGCCAAGGTAGGTATGGGGGGCGCAGACAGACTGGCACATGCAGGGGTACAGCCGGAGAGAAGTGTGGAGACACACCAAAAAGGAGTGTGCGGTGCAGGTCCATGCTGGGGCCTGGATACCAGGTTAGCCAGCTGTGGGGAGGTGAGTTTGAAGGGGAGTGGCCGGTTGTGGGAGCGGCAGAGACAGCAGCTTGCCAGCTCAGCCAGGGTGGGGAGGAGAAACCTGGGAGCTGAGCTTGGGGTGGGGATGGTTTCTGGCAGCCGGCGGGCTCTGCGGTGAGCCCTGACTGGGCGGGGTGGAGGATTCAGTTTTTTGCTGGCTGTGCCAGGCTCGGTGCCAGGCTCAGAGGGGCTGGACACTGACCAGCACCTGAATCAGCTAGAGAAGACACTGGAGAAACTGAGGCACAGCTGCTACGGTACCATTTCCAGCCAATGGGGAGGCATGCAAGGGGGCACACCTGGGGTATGGGTGGGCATGGGCAAATGGATGAGATGAGGCAGCTCTGCAGATGGACGGGCAGATGGATGGATGGAGTGACCCAGCTGGGCAGACAGGCAGCTGGACAGAGGGCCAGCTGGGGCAAGCTAGCCAAGCAGACAGACAGACGGGCAGCTGGACCGATAGTTGACCAGATCAAGGTAGCCACCCAGAGGGCCGGCTGGGGCAAGCTAGCTGTGCAGAGGGCACGTGGCACTGAACCCCTTGTTCCCGCAGGCCGTGGTGCAGGTGATCGGCATGGCCCGCCCCCCCTTCCGCATGCAGACCAACCCCCTGTACACGCCGCTGACAGCGCTGAAGTACGCCGACCCCTCGGGGGATCTGTCTGTGCACACGTACCACAGCCTGCTCTTCAACCACGGCGCCCTCTTCCGCTTCAGTATACGGGCTCTGCGCTGCCTCACCTGCCAGTGCTTCCGACAGCGGGTCTCCCCGGCCTGACTGTCACCCGACCTCCCACGCGCAGACATCCCAAAGCAGCCAGTGGGGAATCCGCCATGGCCCCCCGGGCGCTCCCCTGGCTGGTTCCTGTCGCAGAGCAGAGCAGCCCTTGCCTCCAGGCTGAATTTCTGTAGCTCCAGCGTCCAGCTGGCAGATCCTGCTGCTCAGCCCTTGTGTGCAGCCCGTTCTTCACTGGTGGATCCCACGGCAGGACTCGCAGCCTGGAATCCCGTCACTCCGCCCCTCGCTTGGTTCAGCTACGTCGACCTGAGCATTGCAGCTTCCTGCCCTCAACTCGTTTTCCTGGCTCTTCTCTGACCCCCAGTGCTGTTCCCCTCCGGGCCGGTGTGTCTCTGTCACCCCCTGCCTGGCTGCATGACCCCTCCTGTGTCGATTCAGCTCCCATTCTGGGGGGTGAGGGCTTCTGGCCAGCCCCTCATGGGATTCTGCAATGGCAGGACCCCCCGCCGCTATCCCCAGTCCCAGACGCGCTCTAGGAATTGCCCTTACAGGGTGCGCTGCCGCCCGCTGGCCTCTGCAAGCTCAGCCGTTAGTCAATTTGTCAATGAAACGGCCATGCACCAGCTCTGTCCCGCTAAACCAAGTCTGTGTGCCACCCAGACCAGCTGCTCGGTTTCAGGGAAAGCACATGGCGGTGGGCATTAAGCACAGGGCGATTGTAAGTGACTGAAAGCCAGAATAATACGAGCCAGGTTGACCAGGACTAATGAAAAGAGCATTAATGCAACGTCACCTCGGAGCCATCTGGTCTCTGTGGTCCTCAGCACAGGCTGGCTGCCCCCGTGGGCAGTTCCAGAGACAAAATCGCCTCTGCCTGCAACGTGTTTCCTCATCACCCCCGGGTCAGGTCCACCAATGACTCCATGTCCTCCGCTTGAGTCAAATAAGCGTGGCCTGCTCAGGGGCTCTAGCCAGTCCAGGGTCCCTGTGTCCATGCCTCAGCAGGGTGTGACCCCTTCTGCTGCTCAGTGTTTGCTGGATCCATTGGAGCCGCACAATATTGGGGATATTGCACAGCAGAGCTTTCTACCCAGACGTGACAGCACCAACACCATTCAGCATGTCAGGAGCACCCCAAAACCGCCATCCAGGGCACACTGCCCTGCGCAACACACAGTTACATGCCATGCAAGGGCGAAAGTGAGCAACACAATCACACCCAAAGGTGCACCACTGCCTCACAGCTACCAACTGCTCTCCTGAGCTGGGGCGTCAGATCTGGACCCTGGATTCCAGCAGCCGCTGAGCCAGGGCCGGATCTCAAGGTAAAAATCGCCTCTCTGCCCCTCCTTGAGATTCCCCGTTTGTGCATCCTGGGATCACACAGGCCCCTTTGGCCCTGGCATCTTCAGGTGTCTCCACCATGACCCATGTCTTTCTCAGGGTCCCTGCTTCCCAGGGGAGCCCTCCAGCCAGTAAGCGTGGCCGGCACTTTGCCCTTCGATGTCTACAGTTACGTTTAGTCCTGTTCAGATGTAGATTGCTTGCTGCACTCTCTCCGTGACTTGTCCGCTGTTATTCACCACCGCTCCAATTTCTGTCATCTGCAAACTCTGTCAGGGATGATTTTATGTTTCCTTCCAGGTCATTAACCAGCTGTTAAACAGTAGAGGGCCAAGAACCGATCCCCGCAGGAATCTCTGGAAACACGCCCACTGGATGATGGTACTATTACATTCCGAGACCTTTCAGCGAGGCAGGTTTTCATCTGTTTAAAGTGGGCCGTGTTCATTTTATAGCGTTCTTTTTTTTTTAATCAGAATGTCATGCAATTCCAAGTCAACCCCTTACAGAAGACAGTATTTCAGGTCCACTATATAGACTCTAGCAATCAAACTTGTAATTAATAAAAAAGGACTCAAGTTAGTTTGACAGGATCGATTTTCCATAAACCCATGTTGATTGGCCCTAATTACTGTCCTTGAATGTTTTATTAATCCAGCTACTTTAATTAATGAATGAATTAGTGTCAAGCTGACAGGTCTATAATTACTACAGTCATCTCTTTTGCACTTGGTAAATATTGGCACAACGTGAGCTTTCTTTCAGTCTTCCAGAAGTTCCCCAGTGCACCAACATTTATTGACGGTCCAGGCACCTCCGCAGCCGGTGCTTATAAAACTCTTGGATGCAAGTTATCTGAGACCTGCTGTTTACCTGCTTGACCTACAGATTTAAAAGTGGCTGGCATTAGCAGCAACTGCTTACCACCCTGCTAAGTTAATGTTGGAATGAGAAGTGTGTTAGCCTACGATATGACTATATCATCTGGCCTTTTCCCAAATATAAAACAGAAATATTTATTGGACACTTCTGCCTTTTCTACGTTTTTGTTGACAGATCTACCATTTTCATCTAGCAATGAATCAATGCTATCGTTAGGATTCATTTTGTTCTTAATATACCTAAAATCCTCCTTACTGTCCTTAACTCTGCTGGCCAGGGAGTTCCCCTTGCATCCTTTGTTTCCTTTATCCATTTTCTTCACTTCCTAGTTTCCCATTTATATTCATTACTGTCAACTTGCCCTTACTTCCATTTGTTATATATGATTTTAATAATGACTTTCACTTCCCGTCTAATCCCGGGAGCTTTTTTACCCAGTGTAGTCTTCTTTCTTGATTGTGCATTTTTTAGGTATCTACTAATATGTTCTTAAGAAATTCTTAATTATCATTCCACATTTTCCATTTAAATCCTTTTTCCTGTGACTTTGGTTCAACATTTGTGCTTTCAGCTCAGTGGAACTGGCCCTTATCAAGCACTGAGTAGATGTACAATAGTGCTGGTTTGGACTTTATTCTGTTGGCGTGTAACCAATGCGCCCTGCTGGCCCTGCTAGACCTTGTCCAGCCAGAATAGGAACCAAAGGCCAGAGCCACGACTGAAGGCAAGTGCCCCTGTTCAGACACGGAGAGCAGCGGAGCTGTTGTCCTGTTACCTCTGTGGTCCCGGCCCCCAGTGTGGAAGCTCAATGAAGAAGGAAAATCCCGGCTCTTTAGGGGCTGAGTGGTGAATGTGGATCTCAGGGATGGCTGCTGCTGTCAGGGGCTGAATTCTTGGGGCCAGACCTCAGCTGACACAAAGCGGTGCAGCTGCGCCGGAGAAGGCTGGCTGGGAATCTGGCCTGCTCTACTTTGGGGCCATAGCCTCATTGGGGCTGGGCGCAGCTCTGCTCGGCGGGAGTGGCATCTCCCCACTACTATGCATGTTTGCTCTGTACCCACAGCCCCATTGCTGTTCACGCTTTAGCTAATAAAGCAGAAGCCCCTCGAGAGGAGTTGATTCTGCAGGTACCGTGCCATGGGGCAATGGGCCAGCAGGAGCGCAGCCAGCCAGGGCATTGCCTCCGTTCCAGCGCCCAAAGGACCTGGGCAGGGGCTGCTCTGGGAACACTGGGGGCACCAGGAAGCAGAACAGCCCTGCCCCTGAGTTCAGCTCTCGCCCACAGGTTCAGCTTCATGGTCAGAGGGGCGGGGTGGGGACGTTGAACCCTGCAGGGCGGTGGTCACAGGGCAGAATGGAAGGTGCGAGGTGGAGCGTTCCAATCCCAGGAGCCAGCCCTGGAAAATCATGAGGCTATTTCATCCCATGCCGTTGGCACCTGGCCAGGCCACGTTTCAGCTCATCTCTGCAGCGCATGGGCTAGAAACGTGCTCTGTTTTTTAATGAATAGAAGACATGATTGCCCCATCATCACAGGACTCCGGGGGCTGGGGCTTCAAGAAACCACTAGCTACCCTGGTGGGGGACAGAGACTCAGCTAAGATGTGCCCAGCAGATGGCCAGGGAGAGGGTGGGTGTGGGGAGCTGGCCAGGCCAGTGGGGGCTGCCATCACTAACCGAGGCCCCAGGTGACCAGCTCGGAGGGGCGGGATGTAGGGGACAGCACTCAGGTATGGAAGAGCCAGCGAGGCACCAGCCCTGGCACCGTGGGGCTGGCGTTTACAGGAAACCTCTGGTTTTCCAGGCAGCGCTGTCCCCCAGGGTTGGCCATTAACTCACCCTCGTCCCAGCCAGGTCAGCACTGTTTACTCTGCTGGATAAAGAGGCCGTGCCCAGCTGGCTTCCACCCCACTCCAGCCACAGCTGCAGCATGGAGCCCCGGGTTCTCTGCCTCCTCAGCGGGCTGCTGCTGCTGGGCCCATGGCGGAGCCAGGCCAGCCCCATGTGAGTGCAGGTGTGGGGAGCACCCAGGCTGGCAGGATCCTCCACAGCTCCCAGCTGCTAGCCCTGCCCCCAGGCTGCCCTTTGCCTTGGGCTGGGGCGTGAGCAGGGGCCCAGCTGCTATCCGATGCCTTCGGCCGGTTTCTGGGGTTCTTCCCAAGCCAGCCTGGGCAGAAGGAGGGGCAGGGATTCAGGGTCCCTTCTCCAGCAGGCCCCTGCATGGCTGGTGGTTGGCCGGGGGGGAAGGGGGACCGGTGCTAGCCCAGCCAGGGGGCAACAAGCTCCCTGTAATGCGTGGCCCTTGCCAGGGTGGGGGAGCCAGGCAGACAGAGGCACAGGCCACGGGCAGAGCATCATTCCCTCTAGCAGCCGTCACCATGCGCCCCCCCACCCCCTCGCACTGGGCAGGTGTTTATCCGCCCGCAGGGAGCAGGGCTGGGCTGTGTAGGCTGGGCCGGTTCTGAACATCTGGCTGGGCTGGGCTGTGTAGGCTGGGCCACTTCTGAACATCTGGCTGGGCTGGGCTGTGGAGGCTGGGCCGGTTCTGAACATCTGGCTGGGCTGGACTGAGCTGGGCTGGGCCGGTTCTGAACATCTGGTTGGGCTGGGCTGGGCTGTGGAGGCTGGGCTGGTTCTGAACATCTGCTGTGCTGGGCTGTGCTGTGCTGTGCTGGGCTGGGCTGGGCTGTGGAGGCTGGGCCGGTTCTGAACATCTGGCTGGGCTGGACTGAGCTGGGCTGGGCCGGTTCTGAACATCTGGCTGGGCTGTGCTGGGCTGGGCAGAGCCGTGGAGAGCCAAGTCAATTCCGGCTGAGCTGGGCTGGGCCTGGTTAAGCAGGGCTAGTTTGGGACAGGCTGGGCTGGGCTGGGCCACGGAGGGCCAAGCTGGTTTTGGCTAACCAGGGCTGGACCGGGCCAGACTATTAATCCCCACTGTAGATGGGAACAGCGCCATGGAGAGCCAGGGGGTTTGTCCAGGCCCCGCAGTCTGCCTGTGACAGAGCCTGGCACAGACGCCGGGTCCCCTGTGCATCAGCCCAGTGCCTTCCCGTGGCAGGTACTTCCTGGCGGCCCCCAACATCCTGCGCGTGGGGAGCGAGGAGAACGTGGTGGTCCAGGCTCAGAACCCGGCGGGGCCCCTCGCAAATGACATCAATGTTCAGCTCCTGCTCTTTGACTACGCGAAGGTCAAGTTGCTCCAGGAAACGTCTGTCCAGCTGAGCCCGGCCAATCGCTCGCTGGCCATGGCCACGGTGCAGGTGGGTGGCAGGGGAGGGGCAGCAACACGGATGGCAAGACACCAACCGGACAGGCTGGGGGGGTCAGTGGGAGGCTGGGACCTGTAACGGAGACTTCAGGGATCATGCTGGGTCCCCTCCGCTCGCGCTGATCAGGACTCTGCCAGGTGGAGTCTGCCCCAGTCCAGCCCAGGTCATCACACTCCAGTGCAGCCAGCTCCACATCCAGCCCCCGACAGTCCAACCTCTGCTCCAGCTGGAACGCCCCCTGCCAGAGCCCTCTGTCGGGGGGGGGGACTGCAGGGGGCAGAGAGGGGAATGAGAGGCCAGCAGGAGGATGGGGTTAGCAGGGGGGATGGGGGGGGGGGCAGCAGGGGATGGCAGCCAGCTCCATCACGAATCATTCACGCATTCCAGGTCCCAGTGTCGTTCGCCTCAGGGGGCACCGAGAAGCAGTACGTGCTGGTCCAGGCCAGGTTCGGAGACGTCTCCTTAGAGAAATACATCCTGGTTTCCCCACAGCCCAACTACCTCTTTGTCCAGACTGACAAGCCCATCTACACCCCCGGCCAGAACGGTGAGGCAGGCTGGCTGGGGTGGTGAAGGCAGAGGGCGGGGGGGCGGGAGCAGCCACTGTTAGACCTCCAACCTCCCCCATCTCTTCCCCGCTCCAGTGAACTACAGGATCTTCTCTGTCAACAACCGAATGGATCCAGTGGAGGGTATCTGCATCATTGTTATCAAGGTACCACAGTCAGTCCAGAGCGGGCAGAGCTAATCCCATCACAATGATCCCACTTCTGCCACCAGAGCGGTGTATCCAGAACTAATCCCACCAGAGCGGTGGATCCAGAGCCCGGTAACACTGCAGCGTCCAATCTATCCCACCTGCCATGCAGCCAGCACCTTGCTGAGGGCAGCGGGGAGTGGGCAGGACATGGAGAGCAAAGTGCAGACCCCAGCCTGTGGTAGTCCTGAGACACTGTTTGGGGACACCACCCCTGGGGCACTGCCCCAGCCACACTCTCCCACCCCAAGGGGTTACACAGAAATGTGCCCCCCTTGCTCACAGCAATGGCTTTATTCCCCCGTAGCACACTGGCGCTGGCTCAGCCCTGGCCAGAGATGCGGAGCCAGCCCCTAGATGGTGAGGTTTTGGGGTGCCGGGCAGACCTGTGAGGAGCTGCTCCCACCCTGGTCCTTTTCACAAGTGATCCTGAATGGTCCTGCCCAGCAGTTGTGACGTTTGCAGACTCCCAGCGCACACCCGGGGCTGGCTCAGGGGAGAGCGGGCACTGTGCTGGACCCCTCCTGGGGCCATGTTGCACGAGCAGAGCAAGGGGCTTTGCCAGCCAGACTCTGCCCCGTGCCGACTCCCCACCAAGCTGGGACTCAGGTGCGTCTCCATCCACAGACTCCCGAAGACATCACTGTGAGCACTGTCTCCCGAAAACTGGAGAAGGGTCTCTATGCCAGCAACTTCCGCATCCCACCGCTCGTCAGGTAGGTGAGCCCCACAGCTGTCAGGGGCAGCGTGTGTGTGCCCCGTGGGCTGCTGCTGGGGCACCGCAGTGGGAGCCCTGGGCCCAGGGTTAGGGTGTGAGGGAAGGTGCCAGCTGCCTGGTGCCCGGTGCCACCTCTGGGCCACACCGGCTCCAAACGGGGCCTCATTTCCCTCTAGTCTGGGCACCTGGAAGATCGTGACGTGGTTGCAGAACAGCCCCCGGCAGCCGCACATTGCTGAGTTCGAGGTGAAGGAATATGGTGAGTGCTGTCCACGCCCCGCTGGGAGGGCAGCCAGGCCTGGGTGTGGGGCCATGATGGAGTAGGGCTGAGCTGCCCCCTCTGCACATGGCCAGGCACTCCCCCCCCCCCCCAGTGCCACCCAGCTCTCCCTCCCTCCCGCCCCCTCTCCCCTCCCCATCCCCATCCCCGCCCCCACCCATCCCTGCCCGTTGTCTCTCTGTCTGTCTGAGCCTGAGGCCCCATCTCTCCCAGTGCTGCCGAGATTCGAGGTGATACTAACACCCACGCGGAAGTTCTTCTACCCTGGGGATGAGACCCTGACGGTGGAGATCGCGGCCAGGTGAGCCAGGGCTGCAGCCGGGGGGACTCTGGCCCTGCAGTGTGGCTGGTGCAGGCCAGGCCCAGAGAAGCGGGGGGGGGGGGGGGACGCAGCTGCTGGGCCTGTGCACCAGTGCACCAGCTCCTCCTGCCAAGCCCATGGAGGGGCTTCGGCTGCACACCTAGGAGTGGAACTGGGGGTAGGGGGCAGCTGTTTAACAGCCACACACGGTTTGAGGGGGAAGCAGACGGGCCTCCCATCACTGCTTCGCATCCCTGAGATTCCTGTGGGCAGACGCTCCCATCTTCTTTCCTGGGGACTCAGGTTTGTGTTTAACAAGCCCGTGGACGGCTACGCCCTGGCGATCTTCGGAGTCAGGACAGAGACACAGAAAATCACCCTCCAGAGCTCCCTGCAGAGAGTTGAGGTGAGTTATTATGGTGTGGGTTAGAGTAGTGCCCGCAGGCCATGAACCAGATCAGCTCATCATGCCAGGCACTGCCCAGACCCCGAGATCGGGCCAGTCACGCCAGATGCTGCCCAGATCCCAGCCGAGATCGGCCCATTGCGCCAGGAGCTGCCCAGACCCCAGCCAAGGTTGGCCCATTGATGCACACGCACTAACTCTCCCTGCAGATCAATGAGGGCAGAGGCGTCCTGACACTGAGGGGGGAGACACTCAGGGAAAGTTTTAAACAGTCTGAGGACATGCTCGGCGCCTTTATCTTCGTTAACGTCACCGTCTTCTCCTCCGGTGAGCGATGGTCCTGGGGCCGTGCGGGATCTGCTGGGCAGGGGCGGGAGCCAGCTCTTTCCAAGAAGGGCAGAACAACGGGGTGTCAGCGTGGTGGCTTGAACCTGGGACCCCACCCGACAGCAGGACCTCAGCCTAGGGCATAGCCTGGCCTCTGCTGGGGTCATATGGGGGCTGTGTTGCTAGCCCTGGGGCCCACTAATCATCCCCCTGCTAGGCCAGGTTTCCCGAGCTCTCAACCCAGGGGTGCCGTCACCAATGGAGTGGCTCGGTAGCCCAGGTGGCCAGTGGCTTAGCGCAGGCTCCTCCCATCAGAGTGTCCCCAGGACAGAGCTTGTGGGCCCCTGGCTGTGCAGGGGGCAGGGCCCCAGCACCTCCAGCCTCACCGAGACCACTGGCCGAGCAGAATTTGAGCCAATGGACAGCTCCGGGCACAGACACCCCTTCTTCACACGCGGTGTTGCCCCCAGGTGGCGAGATGGGGAAAGCTGAGAATTCGGAGGTCAAGATTGTCAGCACCCCCTACAGCATCCGGTTCATCAGGACACCGGGGTTCTTCAAGCCCGGGATGCCCTTTAACCTCAGGGTAAGAGGTCTGCTAGTGTATCTTCCTCCCCTTGCTGGCTCCCTGGCTAGGAACGTGGCCCAGAGCCCCACAGGAGACAGTAGTGGGGAGCCTGGCCTCCAGGGAAACCCCTGATAACTCTTGGGGGTTCGAGGTCGGCTCATTCCATGACACAGGAGGGGCTATGGCCTGGCCAGGCTCTTTGGGTCTGTTTTGATGCCACGGCTCCACCTAGGGATGTTCTCGTTAACCACAGAAAAGGCCGATCCCTTTCCTCAACCCTGCCCAGCTCTTTGCCTCAAAGCTATCCTGTGGCGTTGAGTTCCACAGGTTCCTGGGGAAACGGAGTGGGAAGCTTCTCCTAACCAGGAACTGGATCCACAAGGCAATCCTGGCTTATGGAGTGAGACTCTTTTGAGCTGTCACTCAGTGGTGGAGAGTCAGCAGCTCCCGGGCTGGAGTGGGGCTGCAAGGACTGTGCTCTGCCCAGCCTTACAAAGACACTGCCTAGGCGCATCCCAGCCCTCAGCATCTGGCCCCACATGATTGCTTGGCACAGGTGGGAGGGAGTGGCTGCCGAGTGGCTCATCAGAGCCTGGGGAAGAGAAATCTCACCCTGCGCCTGATTCTGGGTCACCATGTGCCGCTCGGCTCCGCTGGCACCAGGTTTACGTCACTAACCCGGACGGGTCGCCGGCCCACGACATCCCCGTTTGCTATGGAGACCAGAAGAGCCGGACGAAGGAGGGCCTGGCCTCTATGGTTATCAACACCCAACGCAGCAGTGAAAGCCTCCAGCTCCAGGTACGGGGCCCTGCTGGGCTTCCCCCAGCTCAGCCAGTGTCCCACTCCTGACCCACATCTCTATTCTTCTCCCAGCCCTGCACTCCCTGTGACAGAGCCTCTCAGGAATCTTGGTCCCTCCGCTTGAGCTGAGCAGGACTCTGCCAGGGTGGAGTCTGCCCCAGTCCAGCCCGGGTCACCACACACCAGTGCAGCCAGCTCCACATCCAGCCCCCGAAGTTCCAACCTCTGCTCCACCTGGAACACCCCCTGCCAGAGCCCCCTCCCCTCGAAGGGTCCCAGGGAGTTCCCCCACACTCCAAAGGCCCAGCTCCCACTCTCCAGTCAGAGGGATTCTCAGCTGGTGGGAGTCAGAGGGGTTATTAGCTCTCAGGATCTCAGTGTAGGAAGATTTGGTTAGCAGATTACCCCTCCTCCCCGGCTCTCAGCTGCTGCTGGCAGACCCCTCTGCTGGGGAAAAAAGTGGCTGTCTGCTGCCTGAAAATTCAGCAGTAGCCAAGGCTACAGTGTGTGTGTGTGTGTGTGCGGGGGGGGGGGGGGTCGGTTCCAGGCACTCCGCAGAAAGAAGTCGCCCAAAGAGCTCCGCTTGGCAGCGTGCCTGGGCACCGGTTCCAGGGATGTCGCAGAAAGAAGCCACTTCGGGCATGGTGCCGAAAGGAGCCTCGCGGGGCGGCTTCTTCGGTGACAGGAGCAGCTTGGCGTGCCGCTTTGAATGGTCTGGCGTCTCACTGTTGGCGGGTGTGCTGGGGAGATGCTGCCCCTTAATCTAGAGGTTATAGCCGTGGTGCACCACAGGGCCCTGCTCCGAGGGGCCAGGCCCATTCCCCTAGAGCCTAGACCCACGCCACGGCAATGTCCTTCCCTCCCCAGTCTCCACCAGACGCCCTCTTAGCTCTTCCCCTGTCCTTTGTCAATTTCCCAGCTTAGGTGAACAGCTGCCCCTAATCCTGTGTGAACTGGTTGGCAGAGGGGAGGGGTCCTGGCCAGGCCTGGGAAGCTTCATCTGCCCTCAGTGGTCCCTGTAATAATCACACATTCAGGTCCCATTGCTGGAAAACATGAACGGAAAAATAAGGGGAAACTGAGGCACAGCATAAAACACCCAGAGAAAATCCTCAGAGCCTCCCCACTTCATCACATCCCCTCACTTCTGACCCAGCCCTGGGCTCCCCACCTTCTTTCCAACACACCCCGATAAATCCTGACTTTTGACTCCTCCCTCCCCTGTTCCTGGGCAGTGTGGCAGGGCCCCCTCGGGCTGATTCGCCCCCAGGCAGACCTGTGGATTCGGGGTGCCAGGCCTCTGTTCCCCATTGCAGGTGGCGACCTGTGGCTCTCTGGCTCCGTCAGCCCAGCAAGCCACTGCCACAAAAACCATCCAGGCCTACGAGACGCAAGATAACAGCGGGCACCTGCTGCACATCAGCGTGGAGTCAGCTGAGGTCCGACTGGGAAGCCAGCTACGCATCACGCTCTACACGGAGCAGGAGAACTCAGCCACCCTGCAATTCACCATCCTGGTGAGCACCGGGACGTGGCCCAGCTCCCCTCCCCTCAGCCAACCTAGGCCCTTCCTGGACAGGGCATGCCCCAGCTTTGGCAGGAGCCACTGGGAAGCGGAGCCTGTGGGCGAGTGGGGCTCGCCAGGCCCTGGGACCCTCAAATCCTGTGTGGTGGGCGTGGTAACTGCCACAGGCCCCTCTCCCCACCTGTGTCGTCACACACCCCCTCTGTGGGTCTGTCCATCTGTCCCCACATGGGTCCATCAGTCCCCATGCCCCCTGAGCACACAGCCCTGGGATGGTGTTACCACGCAGTCCTGCCTGGCTCCGACCCTGCTCCCCTGCTGCGGACACAGCACCCGGCCCGTTTAGGGACACCCACTTCCCGCCTGCTGGGCACCCTGGGCCCTGGGCCGGGCACTGCCCTTGCATAACCCAGCCCTTGGCTCTGCATGGCCAGCGCCCTCAGCTCCTCACCAGCCCTGCCATTCTCTCCCCAGCTCCTGAGCAAGGGCAGGATCGTCCGGGCCTGGAGCCAGCCCCGCAGCCCGGGCACCGTCATGACTGCCTTGGTGCTGGAAGTGGAGCCCCAGCTGCTGCCCTCCTTCCGCATCGTGGCCTATTACTGGCTGGGTGGCACAGAGCTCGTGGCTGACTCAGTGTGGGTGGATGTGACTGACAGCTGCATGGGCACCGTGAGTGCTGCTCTGCCCCCTCCTGTCCCTGTGCCCAGCTCCCGGGTTTGGCTCGGCCAGTCTTGTACCAAGGGGAGGGGCAGGCCGGGGTGCTGGGCTGCAGCCCCAAGGCTAGATGGAGGCCACGCCATGGCATCTGAGGTGCCAGGCTGCGGTGCAGGAGTGGTACGTGAAGTGCGGGAAGGAGCCCCACCTGGCCTGGCCCGGCCCGGCCCTTTGCAGGGGGGCAAGAGGCAAAGACGAGGCTGAGGGTGTCTGAGTCTTTCCCATCGGGGGGCTGCAGGGCACAGGCGAGTGTCACGTGCTGGGTAAGTGAAGGGCGGAGGGGGCAGCGGAGCCAAGCCTGTATTTGCAGCCCACCAAGTTTCCAGCCCCACCTCCGCAGGTACAGACCCCCTTCCGCGGGGCAGCTGGGGGGCAGCATGGGACCCCTCACACCCTGTGGGGGGCTGAGGCCTGGGTGGTTAAATGTGGGCTTGTCCCTGGCACTGGAGACTGTCAGTATACCACTGGGCCAAGCAATTAGCGGGGTGCAGAGACGGGGGCACCCAGGGATTCTGCGGCCACCTCATCCCGGCTCCTCCATCCCACCCAGCTGAGGGTTGGCCCCCAGAGGGAGGACGATGAGCAGAAGGTGTTCCAGCCACAGCGGGAGATCCGGCTGGCAGTGAGAGGGGATCCCCATGCCATTGTGGGGCTAGTAGCCGTGGACAAAGCCCTGTTTGCTCTCAACAAGAAAAACCAATTGACGCAGAAAAAGGTGAGAGGTTCTCTCCTGGCTTGGGGAGAGCAGGGGAGGGAGATCTAGTGATTAGTGGGGGGACAGGGCTGGGAGCCAGGACTTCTGGGTTCTCTGCCCTACCTTGGGACAGGGAGTGGAGTCTAGTTGTGACAGGGACCTCCTGGGATAACCTTCTGAACGTGCAAAAATCAGGGCAAGCTGCAAAACCGGGAGCTGAACTCCCCACACACTGATGGGAGGCACTTAAACCAGTCTCCCTATCAGTCACAGCCAGGCTTCTGGGTCCCCACAAAGCCTGTCAAAATAGAAACAGCACCTTATTGCACTCCAGCTCCTCCGGCTCCCACCTAGCCGCACGGTCCCTCAAAAGGTTCTCCTGACCCCAAGGGCCAGCCACGTCCCACAGAACAATATGGGTTTGGATCTTACCCCAAATACCACACTGGTAGCCAATCCTTTAGTAACTGCAACTAAAGGGTTAATATAAAAAGAAAAGAAGCAAAATATGAGAGATGTTAAAGGGTCAAAGTGAATCACACACATACAAATGATTTAGAGTCCATGGAAAGCAGTTTGCAGGTTTGTTCCTCTGGAGTTTGCAGGTTTGTTCCTCTGGA
>ML685894.1:1085750-1096517 GCA_007922175.1 Pelusios castaneus
CGGCCCCCCAGCCTCCCCGTGGTCACAGCCACGGCTCCCCAGCCCTGCCTGTGGTCACAGCCACGGCCCCCCAGCCTTCCCTGTGGTCACAGCCACGGCCCCCCAACCCATCCCAGAGCATGTGTTCCGGTGCCTGGCCAGTGCGCAGACACAGCGGATCCTGGAGATGTAGGGTTCCGCTCCACCCCTGCTCTCTTAGCTGGAAGTTCCTGGGCTGCAGGGCACTGGTGCGTGCCCACCCTGGGGCACTCACTGCTGGCTCCCCTCTTCCTCAGCCTACAAGGTGCAGCTGCAGAAGCAGGAGACACACGAGAGCTACATGGATTACAGCATGAGAGTCCTGGCTGTCATCAAGGCTGGTGAGTGCCAGCTGGGCTGGGCCAGGCTGCGCTGGGCTGGTGAGCGCCGGCTGGGCTGAGCTGAGCTGGGCTGGGCTGGGCCGAGTCAGGCTGAGCCGACCTGGGCCGGGCTGGGCTGGGCCGAGTCAGGCTGAGCCGACCTGGGCCGGGCTGGGCTGGGCTGGGTTGGGCTGGGCCGGACTCTGAGGCCTCAGAGGACAGCAGGCCAGGGAGCTGAGTGGGGCAGGGTTCTCCGCTTCACATTCAAAGTCAGAGAGAGGCCCTGCCCCCTGGTGCCCCATAGAGACCTGCCATGGTCAGTGGGGTGCCCCCCAGCCTGGCCAGACCCCCAGAGTATTTACACTCCCCCCCGACACTTGCCAGCAATGCCTGCGAGGCCCCCACTTCCTCTCCTGCCCCCCCAACCCAACTGCACAGTAGAGTGCTGCAGAGTCTCGGGACAGGCTCAGAGAGGCCAGGTACATGGCCACGGCCCAGGGCTGTTCCCACCCAAGGAGTGGAGGCCTCAGGAGAAGGAGATGCCTGTGAGAGGCTGTTTCCCCTGCCGGGGACAGCACCCGCCTGGTGGGAACCATGGTGGCTGTTAGCCTGACTCGCCCTCCCTTCCCCAGGGACAGACGTGGACACGGAGAACAAAGGGAAGAAATTTATCTCCCACGGGGCCTGCAAAGACACTCTGGGCCTGCGCGAGCAGGAGCTGTACCTGGTCATAGGCCAGTCGTCGGACCTCTGGCAAAACAAAAACGGGTGTGCATCCCCTGCCACGCGCTCGGGCTGTGGTGTGCTCCACGTGGGAGAACCAGGGCAGGGTTTCCGGCATGCCGGAAGCCACTGGGGGGACCTGCCAGGGGCCCAAAGGCAGCCGTACGGGGTGACAGACAGCGCAAGGCGCATGCTGGAGCCATTGGCACGTATCCGACTCTGCACACCTGGGGCTCACGCGTACTTCCAGCCAGGCCAAGGGGGGGAGCTGGGAGTGCCGCTCACTCAGTACTGGGACCAGCTGCCTCTGTTCCAGGGCAGGGCTGAGGGGGCCCTGCACCACCCCCAGGCAGCAGGGTGGGCCCCCAAGCAGCCCTCGTGCCCTTCTCCTGGCTGCAGGGTCCCTGCTCTCATGACTGGTACGTGCCCAGCTACGGGGGGTGCAAGGTGGGACAGAGGCCTCTCCGTCAGTTCACGTCTCCCGTGCCCCCGGAGCTGATGGGCATCTCTCCCCCTTTCTTAGCAGCTACACCTACGTCCTGGGCAAGAAGAGCTTTATCATCCCCTGGCCGAAGCAGGAGGAAGATGGACTAAGGGAGTTCCAGTCATTTTCCGAGTTCGAGGGCTGTCTCACCTAGATCCTGCAGGACCCCCCAGAGCAGCCCCCCCACTGCCGCAGTAGCTTCGGTCCCATTCCCATCGTCCTGGACTCAGACAGAAACCCTGCCCCGCCCTGGCTGCAGAGTGCCGCTGTAAGAACGGAATAAACCATCTGCTGTGTCCTCCAGCGAGCAGCCCTCGCCTGCTGCCAGGACGGGTGAAGTGGGGGGTGATCCTGCTGTTGTGGGGCTCGTGCACTGTTCCAAGGGAGTTGGCTGTTGTGGGGAATTTTCCTGGCTCATACACCACCTCAACGGCGTTGACTAGCAAAAGGATCTGAGTCCTTCCGCCCACTCCCTTTACCCAGCCTGACCTTGAGGCAGGGGTAGATTAAGGGGCCATGAGCCCTGGCCCATTGCTGGGCCCCTCTCCCACCTAGCGCCCCAGCCCCCCACCTGTGGCCCCCCTCCAGCCCAGGGTCCCAGCCCCTGCTCCAGCCCGTCTGCCCCCGGGGGCAGCAAGGCCAACTGGCACCCGGTACTGCTTCTGGTGCAGCCCTCCAGGGCCATGGGAGGCCACACTGGAAGCCATACAGATGCCAGATGACCTGCCTCCAGAGTGGAGCGACCATGCACCCCCGCCCGTGCTGTGGGGGCCCTGGGCACGGGCCCCATAGACCTGTGCAGTAATCATGGGTGGATTTTGGGGCTGCCTCTAAGGAAGGCAGCTGCACAGTCGCCCCAGGCAGGCCCCCGCCCTTCCCCCAGCCACACTCCTTCGCCAGCCCCGGGCCTGATCCAGCTCCTGCAGCCAGGGTCAGATCTCATCGCCGACTCCGGCCGGTACTCTATCCCCTCGCCGGTGGTGGCTCCGGATCCTCAGCCGGGGCCAGATACCACTGCCAGCGGTGGCTGCTCTCTGCCTTCCCAGCCACGGCCCGCTCCTGCTCAGGGAGGAGGCAGAGAGCAGCCAATCATAGGAGGCAATGCCTCCCCCAGCTATGCTAAACCCCGCCCTGGCGATGATCAGCCCCTGGCTCGAGGGCTCCCCTCCCGAGTGTGCGATGGAGCCTCCTGGGAATGGTGCTCAGGTCCTCTCTTCCCCTGCCATGGTGGAGTCTCCCCCAGTCCTCCAGGGTCTGTACACACAACGCAGCCAACTCCCAGATCCAGCCTCAGTGGGTCTGACCCATTCCGCCTGGAACTGCCCTTGTGGGATCCCGTGCTGGTTCTCACAGGACTCCTGTGCTCCGGACGCCTCTCAGCATAGCCAGACAGGATGAAAGTGATAGTGGGGGAGGTCTGCCACCCCTGGCCTCTCCCCCCACCCACAACGTTGTCTCCTCCATCTGACCCCTAAGGGTCCAGCTCTCCTGCTCTTGGGGGGTCCTGGGGAATCCCTCCGTGCCCCCAATGAGCCATGCACTGACATCCACAGTCAGTGTGACAGGCTGCTCCCCAACCAACCTGGTGTGCGTCTATGACTCCTCGAACCAATTCCCCATCCCGCTGGGTGACCACTCACTCCTGAGTCAGTCCACACCAGCCACCAGCGTGCAAGTGGTCCCAGGCAGGGGGTGTAAATCCACAAGCCACACAGGCGTCGGTCTCCAAACCAGCACCCCCAGCCCCAGATCCCACACTGGGAGCCACTGTCTTACAGGGATTGGGACCCACCTCAGTCACCTTAGTCTCAAATCCGTCCACTTAACAAAGAAGTGGATTGTGCCCAGCCTTGCACATCCACACCCTCTACAGCCCACCCAGCAATAGATAAAACAAATACCAGTTTATTGAGCAGAGTCCGATTTCAGTGAGAACATGGCCAATCAAGGCAGAATCGTACTATAAATGAGTCAGGAGTGACCACTACCAAATAAAAGGTCTAAACTGCATACATATCTAACATCTCGACATAAACTGACCTGATAGTCCAAGATTATGCGCAAGGTGTTCGGCTGTTCCGTGTTTTACAGCCATTCTCTGCCTATTCCAAGGCAGGGCCCAGATCTTGCTTGAAGTTGGTTGCAAGATGGAGTCTCCCAGGCCAAAGCCTGCAGCTTCCCCCCCCTCCCCCCCCAATCTGCGTCTGTGTTTTTACAAACTCCTGACAGTCCCACCCCTTCTGTGCTGCTGTGTCATTCTCTTCACTTCTACCTGAGCCAGGGAGACACCTGCATTCCCTTTGCCATGTAATTCTCCAACACCTGTGCTAGAGATCGTACCCGTAACATGCTTCACATCTGCACACATGTGGCTGTAGGAAACATGGCACATGGTGATCATCTGGAATATGTTAGGAGCATTCACAAGGGAACCTGGTTTAGCGTATTTGGCATCAAATCACACAATCACATTGCAAAACTGAACAGAAAAGTTGCATAGATCATGCCCTAGGGGTGCACGATGTGTGTCCCGTCACACAGAGCGACTCCCAGCCAGCGTTGGAGTCAGAAGGTTTATTAGTTCTCAGGATCACGGGGTAGAAAGGCTTTGCTGTCTGGCTAATTTAGAAGTTACAGCAGCAACTATACCTGGGGAGGCCCCTTCTTCGGGTTTCCTCCTTACCACGGGGGACTGGCCTCTCCCCAGCCCCCTCCAGACCTGTGCTCTAGCCACACCCAGTCCTTTGTCTCCTTCCTGGGCTAGGTGGTCACTCCCTGATCTTCACCTGCCTCAACTTGTACAACTGGTCAGACCAAGGCAGGGGGTTCTGGCCAGGTCTGCCTACACATGTCTGGGGAAGGCCCGTCCACCCTCCACTTGTCCCTGCAGTGATCACACACCCAGGTCTCATTATCAATATACATAAGTAACCCATGTGGGAAACTGAGGCACACACATAGCTCCCAGAGAAAATCCCCAAAGTGTCCCCACTTTGTCACTTCTCTCCCCCATTGGAGACCAAACCGAGCGGGGTCGCCTGTGCTGGTGGCCTGGGGAAGTTCAGGACCCCCTCCACGAGGAAGCATCAGCTATAATATCGGCATTCCCAGTACCACGGACCACCTCCGCGCCGTAATCCTGGGGATCAGACTCCACCTCATGAGCCTGGCGTTAGCCCCCTTCCTAGTGTAGCCGGACACCAGGCGAGTGGTCCATGGAGACAGTGAAGTGCCGTCCAAACAGGTACGGCTGCAGGTTCATAAGAGCCCCCCATGGCCAGGCGCTCCTCGATGATGGCCTCGTTCTGCTCCAGGGCAGCAGCCTCCTGCTCAGGCACACGGTGGGAAGCGTTTCCCCTTGGGGTCGGTTTGCATCAGCCCCACGTCCAGTCCTGGGTCTGAGACGGCTGCAAACACCATAAAGGGCTTGTCAAACCCAGGGTTTACCAGAACTGGAGCCTGGATCAGAGCCTCTCTCAGCGCACAGACGACTTTTGGGCACGGCTCAGTCCAGACCACCTCGTCTGGCCCCCGCTTCCTACACTACTCAGTGGTGGGGCCGCCGATGGGGCTGAAGTGAGGTACAAACCTCCGGGAGTGTAGTAGGCACAGGCCCAGTATAAGGCTTCTAACCTGAACCAAAGTAATGTCAAGACATTGCTAAACCGAGATACGTCATGAAAAGTTGGCAAGAAGAGGAGAAATGTTGCATGAACATAACTAAGCATATTATATACACTAGGTACCAAGACACCCAGGCACATTCCATAGATAACGAAGAACAGGCCGACCCATCCCAGTGACATGCTGGATAGTTAGAACCAACATGTACAAGGTGATAGGCGGCACCTGACTACATTGAGGTCGAACCTTAATACGTCAGAAATGTTGTGAGAGTTGTTTGTCTAGGTGTATAAAAATGTATTTCTGGGGTGTGTCCGGGGTCCGGCCTAGGGGGCAGTGGAAAGTCCCGCCACTGACTGAGCCGAGTCCATTGTCCGAGGGTCAGTATCCGCAGTGTGTCTTTGGATGAGTCTTAGAGCACTCCGGGGAACTGCTGCTGTATCCACCGCGGCAATAAACCTGGTCGACGTATCTTCGTACCTTGCTAGACTCTGTGGTCATTGGGGGTTCTCTTCGGGTCTGCTGTGTCAGCTATCTGCAGGAGCTGGGGCAGCCCTTAGAGGGAACACACGCACGCAGCCGAGTGATACCAACGTTGGAGAGCCGAGCACCACCGGTAGCCTCTGACAACAGGGAGTACCCCACCATCCCGATGAAGGCCTAGACCCGTTTCTTAGGGGGATGGGCCAAACTGATCGCCTTGGGCTTCAGGCAGCTGCTCCCCCCCTTGTGCCCCAGGTACGTAAACTCGGCCATCCTTACCTTGCACTTCTCCACTTTTACTGTCAGCCCTGCCTCCTTCAGGGATCCAGCCCCTTCTTCACCCAGGACACGTGGTCTCCTCAGGTCTGGATCAGCCTCTTCTTCACCCGGGACACGTGGTCTCCCAGGTCTGGATAAAGACGTGGATTTCACTGATGTGCACCAGGACAAAGCTCTCCATCCCTCCGTAACTGGTCCACTAAACGCTGGAAAGCCGCAGGCGCCCCCTTGAGGCCAACGGGCAGGACCGGAACTCAGAGCCCTGTGGGGATGATGGGCACATTTCTGTCAGGGCACCTACCGGCCTTGATGAGTTCGACAGTGGGGAGATAACGAGCTCCCGCAGTTTGTCTGTCCAGGCCATGGGGTAGGCATCCCGGGGGGGGGCTTGACCCCCCCCAACCTTGTCATGGTTACTTAGGGCAGGGGCGTGGGTGTCCCCACTCCAGGGTACTCTGTCCACACTGGGCACTTCCCTGACCCACTGATCAGAGCACACAGAGCTGCTCTCTGCTCCACAGGCTGGCTGCATCTCTTGGCTCGGCTCAGCTACCTGGGCAGCTTCTCAGGTGCTGATTTGTTCTTAGCTTGACCCACTCTGGCCCGGGGCTGGGGGTGCTCCAGTTCCCCTGGACCTGGACGGTGGGACCCCATTGGCCTGTCTGACATGGCGTCTTGCCACTGGCCTCGGTCTGTTCCAGGGTCCTGATTCCTCCTCAGCCCTCCCCAAACCTCTGCCCTCGATTCTGCTCCTGAGAGATGCTGACCAAGCACCCGGCTGAGGATCAGTGTGGGGCTGGCAGCCCCCTTGCCCAGGGCTCTAACCAGCTGCCCCGACTCTGCCCCTGCTGCATGTGATGCCGGGCAGGCAGCTGCTGGCTTTGGCGACATGGGCTCAGCATGGACAGCGCCCAGTACCCTGGGCACACAGGCAGAGACCCCGGCCCCAGAGAGCTGCCTCACGGGCCAGTCCATCCAGCTGCTGGACCTGCCACTGAGATTTATTAGGGTCACCAGGGACCCCTGCCTACCATGGCCAGTCCCCAGGGACCTCTGCTAGGCTCTCCTGCAGCCACAGCTGCCTGGTGCAGAGGGAAAGCCTTCCCTGCCAGCGCGGATGCTTACACCCCTTGGGGCCAGGGTCTTTCAATGTGAGGACTATGGTCTCCCCAAATCCCTTCCCCCCCTCCCTGGGCCTCAGTTTCCCCTCCCCTCTAGTTGGACTGTAACCTCTTGGGGCAGGGGCTCTGGCCTCTCTAGTACCTGCAAGTAGAAACCACTGGTGCTGTCCTGGCCGGCACTCGTGGGGGGAGGAATGGAGGCTGCCCGGCCCACCCTCTCTACCCCTCATCCTGGGAGTCCTGGGACGGCCTGACAGCCGCAGGGGCCCATGCGCCATGTGGTTCTCCTCCAGCCCGGGAGGGGCAAAGGCTGCCTTGGAGCCCTGTGTTTAGGCAGGAGTGTGAGTGTCTCACCCCAGGTCTCACGCCGTCCCCAGTTTAAGGCGACAATGGGGAAGTCCGGCCCCTGGCAGGGTTTGGCTCCTGGGACCAGCCAGGCCGGACCAGGCCACCGCCCATCTAGGCAGGTACCGCCCGCCAGGAGCAGCCCCAGCGCAGGGGAAGCTGTGTGGAACTGTCAGTGGGGCTGGGGAAGGGACAAGCCCCCACCGGAGCCAAACACCAGCACGATCCCCGGTGTCTCCCCCCAAAAGCAGCCCGAACCCCCTTAAATCCCGTCCAAAAACTAGGCAGTGACCCCCGCGATAGGGCGGAGCGACTCCCGTGGGGCCACCCTGGCAGGCAGCCGCGTCTTTATGGGGCCACCCACCCCGGACTCCCTATGGGCACCAGCCCGGGCTGCCTCCGCCTTCTCCGGCCCGCAGGGTGGGTCCGGCCAGGTGGGGTTGCGGAGGCTGGGAGGGGCTCTGCACTGGGGGAACGGCCCGGGTGTCCCGCACGGTGCTGCGCTCGGGAGGGGAGGAGCGAGGAGCCCGGCCGGGTGCGCCCTGGATGTTCCCCCCGGATCGAAAGCGAAAGCGGCTCCGGGGGCGGGTCCGGGTTCGGGTTCGGGTCCGGGCCCGGGCGCAGGAAGCCCAGGCCAGGTCGGTCCAGGCGCGCCGCGGTCGGAGCCGGGCAGCAGCATGGAGCGCGGCCGGGGGGAAGAGGTGGAGGTACCGGCATCGCACCGATCGAGGGGCCCGGCCTGGGTCGGGGGGCGGGGTCCCCACGGGGGGTTTGGGCACAGGGCTGTCTCCGGGGGACTCGAGGGGCTACTTTGGGGGTGCCCCGTGGAGTCAGGGCCCGATCCTGGAGCCCAGGATTTGCTGTCCCACTTGTGGGGCAAGGCCCCCCCGCCCTTGGCTCTCCCCAAAGCCCTTCACTTCCCTATCAGGGACCTGCCGCCCCCTGGGACCTGCAGGCTCCGCCAGGCCTAGAGTTGGCTGGGGCAGGAAATGCCCCTGACCCGGTACCCGGCTGAGTCGCTATGGGGCACCAAGTGGAACATGGGGGGAAACCCCCTTTTGGCAGCTGGCGCGTGGGGCAAGCTGGTGTCACTGGCACCCAGCGCTGGGTTCTGGTTCAGGAGACTCAGTTTGGCCTGTTCCCATCCCCGGCAGACCCGTCATGACAGGGCTCTGGCTATGGGACCGTGTCTTGGCCTGGCCGCACAGGGAGCCAGCCATGGCTGTGTCCTGCTGGTCTTTGCTGGAGCGAGCCCGGACCCTGGGGCCAGCCCTGGAGGGATCTGATTGTTCCAGTTTCTGCAGGCCCCAGGGCAAAGATCCTTGGCTGGATCCCCAGGACGTCTGGGGCAAAGAGCATCTGTAGAGGGGGGTCCCTGGCTGGAGCGCAGCCTGCCCCCAGAATGGGGGAGGGAGGAATTTTTACTTCCAATCCAAAGCTCTTAGGGTGCGCTGGTCCCAGATGTGGGGGGCAGAGGTCCCCCCACCCTGCCCCACGGCAGCCCCCAGCACAGGCCCTTCCCCCTTCGCCCAGGGAGATTGATTCTAAGCTCAACCAAGTGTGTTTGCACAAGGCTGATAGGAGCAGTCCAGGGCTGGCATCCACCTGCTGAATGGCTGGTGTCCCTGGGGCGTCCTGGTCTGGTCACCTACGCCCGGTGTCCTGGAGCCAGCTTTCTCCAGCGAACACGTCCGATGGCTCTGGGCAGCTGCTCAGGCTGTGCTTGGTGAGGCCTCAGGATCCCATGGAGCATGTTGGGGGGCACAGGAGGAGAACAAGCCATACAGTGGCAGCAGGACGCTGCAAGGCCTGGGGGGCAGGAAATGTGAGCTGGAACAGGAGGCAGCTGCGTCTGTCAGGGAAAGAGGAACCGGGGCTGGTTCTGGCCCTTCCCTGCCCACGTACCAGTCTCAGAAGGGCTCCGTGCGGCGGGCGCTCCACCAGCTTGCCCTGGGTTGGAGCAGACTAAGCAATGGGGCAAGGTCAGGGGTGTGGAAAGGGTTAAAGGGCAGCCAGTGGCCAGGTGGTCCCAGCTGAGGGGTCACACCCCACTTGGTCCTCAGCAGATGGCCTCCTACCCTGGAGAGCAGAGCCCCAGGAGCAGCAGACCCTACCGAAACACTGCCAGGCCTTGGCGGGGGTGGGGATAAAGCATCCAGGGCAGGCGTGGGGATGGGGAATCCGCGGAGCCAGATCAACATGGCCTCCTCCCCCACAGCTGGAAGGCCCGGCTCTGTTCCTGGCACCTTGCTTGGCCAGAGCAGGGCTGAGAGCAGTGGGGGTCCAGGCTGACTACCGGGAGAACGGGCTGTGGGCTGGAGGCTGGGGTGCACGGGCCCTAGCAGGGGAAGGGCTCCAGGGCTGTGCCCCAGGCAGCTCTCAAAGGGGCCCCAGCCATGCACGGGGCCGGCCACATTAAGGCTCTCACTCTCGCAGCTGGAGAAGAGCGTGCGGCGGCTGAGGGAGAAGTTCTATGGCCAGGTGAGCGTGGAGGAGGCCACGCTGCTGATGCGGAGGTACCATAACAACCACGCCATGGTCTGCAAGGTCATCGTGCTGTGCAGGGAGCAGCTGGGGGGTGAGTGTGGCTGGGGACGGAGGGGGGATGAGTCAGGCCAGTGGGGTGAGTGTAGATGTGGGCCTAGCGAGGACAGGCGGGGGGGTAAATGTGGAGGCAGGATGGGCTGGGGGTAACTACGGTCTGTCCTCCCCTAGACATGGACTCTGAGGAGCTGCACATCCTGGAACACGACCCTGTGGTCAAGGTATTTCTCCCTCCGTGCTCATCCGGGGAACGGGACGGGGGCTCTTCCTGTCGACACAGTGATATCAGGGGCTGCAACTGGTGTTTGGGGGGACCAGATGCTGCTTGGGCCCAGCCCCACTGGGAAGCCAGCCAGGCTGCAGGCTGTTGCTCAGTGGGGGAGCTGGGGGGCTTCTGTGTGGCCTAAAACATTGGGTTGGGTCACCCTGCCAACGAGGAGCCCGTTCCCCCAAGCCTTGCCCCGCATGCCCGTCTCCTCTCGCTTCCCTTCTAGATAGTGGTGGAGAAACTGAAGCAAGAAGAGGAGCAACAGAAACAGGTGTGTGCAGGTCTGTGTGTATGCACACGGGTGTGCACATGGGCTCATGTGAGCATGTGCATGTGTGCAAGTCTGTGTGCACACATGTCCCTGCATGTGTTCAGTCTGTGTACACGTGTCCCTGCTCCCTTCGTGTGTCCTGTCTGTGTGCACACAGATGTATCCCTGCGTGTGTCCTGTCTGTGTGCACACACGTGTCCCTGCTTGTGTCCTGTCTGTGTGAGCGCATGTGTCCTTGCATGTCCTGTCTGTGTGCACACGTGTCCCTGCGTGTGTCCTGTCTGTGT
>ML685894.1:1109260-1122441 GCA_007922175.1 Pelusios castaneus
TTCTTTCTTTCTTTCTTTCTTTCTTTCTTTCTTTCTTTCTTTCTTTCTTTCTTAAAAAAAACTTTTAAAAAAATTAATTTTAAATAAAAACCTTTCTAAAAATTAAATTTCAATTCAAAATTCATTCAAATTCAATTAAACACAATTAATTAATTCTATTTACAATTACTTTAACTTCAATTAATGCCTATAATTTCTGTCGTGTGAGTTTACACAAAAATTTTATTCAGAAAAAGTTTTGCACACGGCTTGAAAATTTTGCACACAAGCCGCCAAACCTTAGAGGGAACATTGGTCACAGCTGGGCAGAGGAGACATGGGAGTCAGGGTTCTGGCCTGGCTCTGGGAGAGGAATACCCCTTCTCAGCCCTGTGGCCTCCCCAAGGGCAGGCCCTGAGCCCGTGGGTGAGCGAGGTGGTAGTGTGACACCAGCTGTCTTCCAGGTGCGGAAGAAGAACTCTCTGAAGGATTTTGTGGCAGTGGCTGGACCTTTGGGCATTACGCACTTCCTGGTCTTCACCAAATCCCCCTCCAGCGTCAACTTCGTAAGTGCTGTGGCCCAGGTGCGGGGCTCAGCCGTGATAAGTCAGCCTATGGGTCTGGATAGAAAGCTCTGTGCCCTGTAGCCATGCCCTCCTGGACTGGGGTGCTGCTTGAATTCAGTAAGGGGCAGGCCTTTCCCGTGGCTGGCAGGGGTCTGCCAGGCGCCTTTGCTGGCTCTGGGAGCCTCTGTGTGTCTGCTGCCACCTTCCGCGCAGCCTGGTACAGAGTACAGACATGGGCTGCCTAGCGTGGCACCCAGTGGGACTGCCTCTCCTTCCCTAACCTGGAGGTTGTCCACAGTGGCAGCCTGGCACTGGATGCAGGTGATGAAGCAAATTCTACGGAGCGCACGCTGTGATTTCAGTTTTAAAGTAAACGCACTGATGCACCCGTCCCGCCAGGCAGAGCGAGAGGAACAGACTCTGGCAGCCTGCTCAGCACGGGGCCTGGTACTGGCCTGACCCGCCCCCTTCCCCCGTCTCTCCCTTTGTCTCTTGCAGAAACTCTTCCGTCTCCCTGGGGGCCCAACGCTGACCTTCAGAGTCACACAGGTGGGTGCTGGGCACATGCCGCGGTGCTGGGGTTCCAGAGCTGTCGCCACCTGTTAGTTTGGGAGTAGCTAGGGCCATTTCTTCCTGCAGCCTTAAATCCTGGGCCAGCTACCCTTGTGAGAGTCGTGGGTGACAGATCCTGTCCCTAGCCAGAGAGTTGGAGCCGGGCCTGTGTCAGGAAGGGGCTACGTGCACTGTGACACCCCTGCTGCCTTTGGCCCATACTGTACTGCAGGGAACAAGCTGGGGTGTGAAGTGTCTATGGGACCTAGAGGGGTGAGGCCTCCTGTCCGCCTTGGGGTAGAAGGACCCTGGATCCCAGCTTCTCACCAGCACCCCAACCCCTGCTCTGCTCCCCCTCCAGTACTCACTCATCAAGGATGTGGTATCGTCCCTGAAACGCCACCGCATGCACGAGCAGCAGTTCACACACCACCCCCTGCTGGTGCTGAACAACTTTGGCCTCCAGCAGATGCACGTCAAGCTGATGGCCACCGTGTTCCAGAACATGTTTCCCTCCATCAACGTCCACAAGGTGGGTGCATGGCAGGAGGCCACCCTGTGACGTGGGGGGCAGGGGGGAGGGTGATTGAGGCCCCAGCCTGTGTTTCAGGAAGCAGGGCGGGGGGTCCCTGGGGACGGCTATTCCCTGGTGGATGGGAAGTGCCTGGGGCTTGTCTCTCTGGGTTACTGTCACGCTGCTGTGCCCCCAGGTCAATCTCAACGCCATCAAGCGGTGCCTGCTGATCAGCTACAACGCAGACACCCAGCTGCTGGACTTCCGCCACTAGTAAGTGTCTGTGCTGGCTGGGGCTCCCTGCGCCACGGCTGGACACTGGGTGATCGTCCGGGGTGTGTGAGGGGAAGGGGAGCTGTCTTGTGCCTGGATGCTGGTGATGAGGGTATAGTCTGCTGATGAATCTGTGATTTCATCCTAAAGTAAACGCTCTGATGCATCCAGCGGGGAACCTGCAGGGGATTGCAGCCTGGCCCATGAGAACAGCTTGCTGTCTTTGAGCCACGCCTGTTTGGTTTTTCCCCCAGATGTCACCTGAATGTCTGGCCCCTCAGACAGAGTATGGGGCTGACCCTGACCCACCCCCTCTGAGCGGATCCCACATGGGGCTTGTCTTTCAGGGTGGGGCGGGGGCTCCTGGCCCCTTCCCAGGACAAACGCTGCTGGTGGGTACTGCATGGGCCAGGAGCTACGCTTCTTTCTCCCCTGGCTCAGCGCATGGGGAAACAGCAGCTCAGGGACAGCTGTGATGTGCTGGGTTCAAATCACATTGCAGTTCCTCGGCTTTGTCCCCTATTTGCCGAGCTACCTTGATGAGCTGGTCGGTCCTGTCCTCCCTTGAGCCCTGTGATTCGTTCCAGAGCCTGAAGCTGGGTCCCTCCTGCTCCCAGGGACCCCCAACCCAGAACTGCTCCCTGCAGAGCCTGGAGACCTGGTGCATGACCCTTCTCCTCTCCTCCCTCCCAGCAGCCTAAAGGTGGTGCCTGTGGGGGTGAGCAAAGGCATCAAGAAGCTGCTGCAGGAGAAGTTCCCCAACATGAGCCGGCTGGAAGACATCAGTGAGCTGCTGGTCAAGTGAGTGCTGGGCCCTGTGCAGGGGCCAGGGGTTGAGCCCGCTGCTCTATGCTGCGCCTGGGGCTCAGCCCAGCCCTATGCACCACTGCCAGGGGTCGGGCCCTGGTCATGCCCTGCTGTCTGGGCCATCAAAGCCGGAGTCATTGCCAGGGAGACACGTCTCCTCAGCAGGTGACCCAACAGTTGTGCCTGGATGCCAGTGATGAGGGTATAGTCTGCTGATGAACCTGTGATTTCACCCCAAAGTAAACACTCTGATGCATCCAGAAGGGTTGCAGTCGGACAGACAGTGTCACCTGAATCTCTGGCACCTGAGATCACGGGGTGACCCCGACCAGCTCTGGGCTGAGAGGTGGGAGGAAGGCCTCTGAGCTGCACTTAGACACTGGCTCAGAGCAGGGGTCTGGGTGCCCAAACTCCTGGGTTCTGTCCCCAGCTCTGGGAGAAGAGTGCGGTGTAGTGGGTAGAGCAGAGCTCTGCCAGGTTGTCCGGTGACCTACAGTGTCTGTCCCACAGGGACATTAACCTGTCAGAGAGCGAGGCCGAGCAGGATGGGACCCACAATATCCTGGAGCTGCCCCAGGCGTATGCGGGCCGGGGGAACATGAAGGCCCAGCAGAGTGCCGTGCGTCTGACCGAGGTGTGTGCAGCAGTGGGGGCTGGGGTGTCTCGGTGGCGGATAGGGGAACTAGCTGGCAGGGGCGCTGTTTATCCAGCTGCGATGATGGTAGAGAGTCGTGATCTGACCCAGACACATGGCTGTAGCCTCTGCACTCAGGGCCTGCTGCAGACTCCGACTGGACTCCCCAGCTGTCTGATGGACTCTGTCATTTCCTCACAGATCGGGCCCCGAATGACCCTGCAGCTCATCAAGGTGGAGGAAGGGTTGAGCCAGGGCAACGTGCTGTACCACAGCTTCAGTAAGTGCCTTTGTCCTGCCCCCATGGCCCCCTACAGTCCCGCCCAAGTCGAGGGCTGGGCTCCGGGCAGCCCCTGCATTCAGCCATCAAGCTGTGGATTCGAAACCCCCCTCATTCTCTCCTCACCCCAGTTCACAGGACAGAGGAGCAGCTCCGGGCAGCCCTGGCCAGGAGGGAGGAGAAGCTGCAGCTGAAGGCAGAGCGGCGGCGGAGGCAGGAGGCTGATGTGCAGCGCAAGAAGGAGCAGCGGGAGGCCCACAGGTGAGCGGGGTCCCCCAGCACTGTCCTGTCAGGCAGGGGGCAGCTGGAGGGAGATGGGCCAGGAGCCCCAGCATGGGTCTGAGATGGTCCCATGGTTTGAGCCCCTGAGATTCCATTTCCCAGCCTGCACTGCTCCTCTGGTCAGGCCCTGCCTCTGGATGAGTGGTGCATGCTGGGAGTTGTAGTCCCCACTGGGCTAATGCTGGGGCTTTGGGATACAGGAAGCAGAGCCTGGCAGGGATAAAGAGGAAGCAGGGGGAGGATGGTGACAGTGATGCTGAGGATCCTGGGATACCGGAGGACCAGGACCCAGCCGACCAATCAGATGATGATGTGGAATATTACCGCCAGGAGGTGGGCGAGGAGCCCGAGGAAGGTGAGATACCCCACCCCACCCCACCCCGCCAAGCTGCAGTCAGACATGGCGCTAGTGGCCCTGCTTGCAGGCCGAGCGCCAGATCCCAGACTTGGGCGCAGCTCCTGGGGCAGGATCTGGGCGCCGGGCGCAGCTGATGACGCAGATCTTGCTGAACGTGCTCTGTGACTTCAGTTCAAAGTAAACGCACTGATGCGCCCATCCCGCGGCCCCCCCCCCTCACTCCTGTAGAGCCGGGGCTGGGGTTTTGACCCCTGCCATCCCAGCGCCTGCAGCAGAGCTAGAATCACAGCGAGTTGTGGGAATGGAGGCAGGTCCTGCTTGCCACGCCCCGGCCCCTGCTGCTGTGCCAGGAAGGAGCATGGGTGCCAGGGCGTGTTTCTGGTAATCCACCAGGGTCCATCTCCCCATGCTGGTGCCCCCTGCTTGGCTGCTCTCATGCTCCACGATGGATCCTGACTCCTGCTGTTTCTCCCACATCTCCAGACCTGTTCCCCTACCACAGCAAGAGGAAACGCAGGACACAGCACCCTTCCCCGCCCAGCAAGAGACTCCGAACCAGCCAGCCTGGGGAGCAGCCCACCCCACAGCCACGCAGAGCAAGCCACAAAGCAAAGCACAGGAGCCACCCTGGCAAGTCCCAGAAGGGCTGGCATGGTCCCAGGGAACACAGGCCCCAGCAGGGAGCGCACACTCCGAAGCCAAAAGCACCCAGGCAGCGGGGGCAACAGGGAGCCATACGGAGCCCTAGGATCCTTGGGTCGAAGTTCAAGAGGATGTGGAGGAAGCAGGCTGCCCTGGGCAAAAGTGGCCGCCAGAGGCCCAGGGCTCCCAGGAAGGGACAGCACTAGCTTCTCTTGCCTCTGCCCGCCCAAAGACTGGGGTGTGTGGAAGGCTCTGGGCTCTCCGCTCACGCTGGGTATTGGCTCAGCTCTGCTCTTGTGGTATGTGTGTGCTGGGGTGGGGCAATACAGCGCTCTTCCCTCCACCCTCTTGTCTGTCTGTGCTGGGATGGGGCAATACAGCGCTCTTCCCCCCTCGCCCCTGCTCTCAGCTGCTGCAGTCTCTCCCCCTCCCCCCGCCCTAGCCAAAAGGCACATGTTGCCAGTCTGAGCTGCTGTGGGACAGGATGGGATCCTGCTCAGCTCCCCATCCACCGTAGCAGCTTCCTGCCCCTCCCTTGCCGTGGGAGGGAAGTATTAACTGGGGCATGGCTGGGCCCTCCCTCTCAGGGAAGTTGTGGGGCAGCTTCCTCCCTGGGGCCGATAGCTGCGTGGTAGGAAGGAAGAAAGGATCCTTTGTCCCCTGTGGAGCCTGTGCTGCGTCCTCCTGACCATCCCTCCTTTAGCAGCACAGCAGCAGGTGAGGGGGGGGCTGTTCTTGGGGTTGGATGGAGCTTACCAGCACCACACCGCAGCCAGCTCTGCGTGCAGTCCAGGGCTGGAATGTGCCCTGGCCAGTGCCCCGGGGGGGGAGGATGGCTGGAGCCCTGTCTGCTGCAGTGAGTCCCTTGAACTTGGCCCAGTGATGGTGTTTGCAGAGGAAGTGGGCGGGGTGGAGGGAGGAGACAGTGGAGGGGAGTTGGGGGCCTGGCTGTGTCACCAGAGCTGGCCCTGGGGCAGGAAGAGAGGTGAGTGTGGGGCAGGGGCTGGGGGCAGCTGGTCTAGGGACAGGAGGTGAAGTCAGGGGTTGGTTTCTGCTCCGGGTCTGTTCGCTCTTGGCCGTGGGGCCGGCTGGCCCATTGCTCTTCCCATGTGTGGGGGGACCCTGGGGCTCACAGCTGTGGGGCTAGGACTGATTTCCACACATGCTCCTAGTGCCTGTGAGGGGGCTTATCCCATCTGGGCTGCAGCATGAGCATCTGGGCCCAGCCTGGCCCCCAGGTGGCTGCAGCCTGTAGCTAAGAAAGCCACTGTCGCGTCTGTTCACACCGGCTGCGCCCTTGCTTTCCTCCAGCAGCGAGGGGCCCCTGTGGGTGAACCCACAGCTTCGCTGCCTCCACCCAGCCTGACTCATTCTCACCCGCCAGCAGCGAGCTGTGAGTCGGGCCTGGCTCAGGTTCCCACGCAGCCCCCAGCTGCTTCATGATGCCCCCCCCCGTGCAGGAGGGTCAGCGCCTGCCCTTGTGCTGCAGGTGTGGGGCACTAAACCCGGCTCCCCCCTTTTTTGCCCCAGGATGGCTGCCAGCGAAGCAGACGGGCCCCACAACTGCTCCTCCTTCAATACGTTCCAGCAGCACATGTGGCCGGCGCTGGCCGTGGCGTTCCCCCTGGCCTTCGCCGGCAATGCCATCGCCATCTATCGCTTCATGGCCCGGGAGCGCAACTGGCACACGGGCATCGTGTACGCCTTCAACCTGGCTGTCAGCGACCTGCTCTACTCCCTCTCCCTGCCCCTGCTGGCCGCCTACTACTTCCCGCCCAAGGACTGGCGCTACGGCCTGGCCCTCTGCAAGCTGGAGCGCTTCCTTTTCACCTGCAACTTGTACGGCAGCATCTTCTTCCTCACCTGCATCAGCCTCAACCGCTACGTGGGCATCGTGCACCCGTTCCTGGCCCACGGGCGGCTGGAGCCCCGCCACGCCAAGCTGGTGAGTGGTGCCGTCTGGCTGCTGGTGCTGGCCCTCTCCTCCCCCACCCTGCACTTTTCGGAGCTGCGGCACTGTGGGAATAGGACTGAGTGCCTGGGTAGTGCCATGGAAGGGCAGCTGCCCACGTACCTGCCCTACAGCCTGTGCCTGCTGGGCCTGGGCTGCGGTCTGCCGCTCCTGGTGACGCTTTTCTGCTACGTGGCCATCTTCCACACCGTCTGGCGCAACCCCAACATCACGCCGCTGGAGAAGCGCAAGGTGGGGCGGCTGGTGAGCGTGGGGGTCGCTCTCTACATCATTTCCTACCTGCCCTACCACACCCTGCGCAACCTCAACCTGTACCTGCGCCTGCACTCAGCCCAGGCCGGGGGGCAGCACGCGCAGCCCATCCACTCCGCCTACCAGGTCAGCAAGATCCTGGTCACCTTCAACATCTGCGCCCACCCCCTGCTCTACGGCGCCCTGGCCGACAGCATGCGGGGCTGGTGCTGCACCCCCTGCCAACGGGGCCGGCCTCGGCCCCCCGAGACCGTGGAGTTAAAGGCAGGGAGGTGACAGCCTGGCCCCACAGCTCTTGGCCCCTCCCCTTGTGCTGCAGCCATCAAACCTTAATGTCACACTCCCTCGCCCCCAGCCTGGCCCAGATCCCCCCCGTCCAGACCCACACGCACAGCAGCCTCTGCCAAAGGTTCCTTGGGGGCTGGCGGCAGAGACCTCCTGCGAGTCTGAGCCAAAGCCACCTTGGCGCTCTGCCCGCTGCACTCGCAAACACGCAGTGGGTGAGAGCTCAGCGCTCTGCCCCAGTCAGCCTGTTTCCTGCGCACAGGGCTGCCACGTGCCCGCTGCCGCCTCAGCTCTGTGCACAGCCCCAGGGCCCAGACAGCCTGGGTCCGGCTGCAGCCTGTTAAGTAAGCAGGGTCAGTTGGCTCGATCGCAGCGGCTGGGGCTCGGACCAGAAACCCCAGCTTCCTGCCAGCTCTGCAGCAGCCCCTGGGACGTGGGCTCCCGTGCTGTCACAGCACTGGACGGGCCTGCTGCAAGCTGGGGCCAGGAGCACTGGCGGAAATGAGGCCCCACACGCCCAGCTGCAATGAGCTTTTATTAGTAACCCAATCTCGTTACACAGCTGCTGGCCGTCCCTGGAGCAGCAGGCAGCACCTCAGTTGGTGGAGGGTCTGTGTGGAAAGAGAGGGGGGTTAGAACGGGAACAAAGCTGGGGTCAGCCCCCCCCCCCCCCCCAACTCCCAATGGCCCCCAGCCCGGCACTCACTTGGCCCACTCCACATTGAGGATCAGGTGGTCGTAGCCGAAGCCAGAGACACCAGCGATGGCCCGGGCAGCATCCTCGCGGCGGTGGAAGCTGATGAAGGCGAAACCCTGGGGGAGGAAGCAAGTGGTGAGAGCTGGGTGGGGGCTGTGGACAGTGGCCCAGCACCAGGCATGGCCAGGGCCCTCTCCCAGAAGCAGCCACCCATAGCTCCCCTCCCCCGGGGCTCACCTTGGACTGCCCCGTGGCCTTGTCCTTGGCCAGGTAGATCCTGGAAATGGAGCCGAAGGGGCGGAAAAGCTCCTGCAGGTCGGTCTCGCGCGTATCCTCCGACAGGTTGGTGACGCGGATGGTGGCGTTGTCATCGGCTGTGGAGAGGGGGGTGGGTCAGTGCAGGAAAGGGTTCTGCTGATTTGCACACACCCTGCAGGCACACGGGGAAACCGAGGCCCTCAGGCTGCCCAGGCCTGCAGCCCTGGACACAGCTCGGCAACTGGCCGGGCCCAGGCACTTACCCCTGCGGTTGGGCTGCATCGACTCTCCACGGCGGGTGGCACCATCCCTCAGGCTGGGCGGGATGTACTTCCCAGTTTTGCTCTGCTGGGCCTGGACTGGCTCCGGTTCTGGGAGAGCAGGAAACAGGGCATTGGAGCAGCGCCCAGCTCCCAACCCAACCCCTGGCCTCCACTGGGGAGCGACTCCCCACCCCTGCTGCACCCCTCCCCTGTGACCGTAGGGGCCTGCGGACACCTCCTGGCATCTGTATGATCTACAGGCTCCGGTGCCTTGCTGGCAGGTCGGGCCGGGCAGGGACCAGGCTAACAGGCGCCATGGCTTGCAGACAAGCCAAGGGGAACAGCAGGACATTGCCTCTAAGGAGACTGAAGTGATCCAGCCAATCGCAAGGGCAGAGTGACCGAGGGACTGTCTGGGCTTTTTGGGACGATGGAAGGAGTCATGGGGGATGGCCCCACCACCGAGCAGCAGGGGTCCGCACCCCCTGGTTCTCCCCGGAGCTGGCTGCAGAGAAAGCTGAGTGCAGCTTGCTGAGTCCCTGGTGCATTGTTTGTAAGCGGGCCGGGCTGATGCAGCATCACTGAACCCAGTGTGTTAATAAACCTGTGCTTAGTGCGGCCACAAACCAGCTCTGGGCTGCCATGCTGACGGTGGGGGGGGAGGGAGGGGGAGGTGGACGGACATGGACACCCTCCGCCGAGCCTCCAGGCTGGAGCCAGGGATGTGGCTCCGTTCAGGGAGTGACACTCTGGGGAAGTGGGGTCCACGGGAGTCTTGGTTGTTTGCTGGGTGGGGGGGGGGGGGGAAGGGCAGCCTCCACTCCAGCTGTGACTGTGGGGTAACACGGCTCACGGGCTGGGCTCCCCAAGGAGAGCAGCACAGCGGTGTAGCTGAGTGCAGGATTTGCACCCCACTTGCTGGCTGGCAGAGAAGAGTCTGCCATGACTCAGAATGAGGCG
Source organism: Pelusios castaneus (assembly GCA_007922175.1). NCBI lineage: Eukaryota > Metazoa > Chordata > Testudines > Pelomedusidae > Pelusios > Pelusios castaneus. The sequence continues at coordinate 1,118,835 of ML685894.1, forward strand.
AAGAGGCTGCAGCACGTTTGTTTGTGCTGGGTAAGGCAGTAGAATGAAACCACAAACCTGCCATGACACCGGAACTGGCCCCACTGAGGGCTCAAAGGCAGCAGCGCGCTGGGCAGTAGAAAGAGCTGCCATGGAACTGAAGGAAGGGCAGCGAACCTGAGCTGGGGAAAAGGTGGGCAGGACCCACGGTACCCCCTTGCCGAGACAAACAGCCCCACGCCCAGACTTGCAGAATCCATCGCTACTCTGGAGGGGGTGTGACGCACACAACACCCCAGAGATAAGCCAGCGTTCCCATGCCAGTTTCTGCGGCCAGGCGAACCACGTTAAGCAAGACAGGTTTTGAAATACAGTGCGCTGACAAAGGGCTGGTTTACACTGCACGGCGATATCAGCAGTCAAAGGGAAATATTTAAGTTACTTGAAGTCCCTTGTGCATCTCCCTTCAACTGCTGGCCCACGCCTACTCGCTGCAAGGTCCCCACGGTGCTGAGTCCACAGGAAAGGTCTTCCCATCGAATCAGCACTTCACTACTTGCAGTGCAGTCTTAACAAATCGACCTCCAGCTAACTCTGGTCTTTACAGATGCTCAATCAAAGCTACGCTTTACGAGGTGCCGCCGACAGCACAACCTCACCAAAGGGTTCAAACTACCCGAGATCTAGAGAGAACGATGCAAAACCCCCAGAGCATCAGCTGAGCTGAGGGGCGTACGCAGGATGGGTAATTTACTGAAGATATAGGGCAGTGTCGCATCTTGCCCCTCCAGGGACCTGTCTCCCCCTCAGCCTTCATTGGGGAGCCCTTCTGCATCCCACCCCTGGTTCCCCTGCCCGTCCCTTCCAGCTCCCACCCGGCCTCCCTAGGGCCACCAGCACCTCCTGGGAGCTTCTCCTTTTCGCCTGTGGACAGGCCCAGCTGCTCGGCCAGCTCCTTCTGCATGGGGCCCAGTGTGTCCTTGTAGGGGCAGCGTGTCGTCCAGTGGTCGCCCTTACAGATCCGGCACGACACGATCTTCTGGCCCTTCAGCTTGTTCATGGGGTCCTCCTCCTCCTGGCAGTTCAGGTCCTGCAGCAAAAGGGACAAGGCCGTCAGTCCCAAGGAGCCATCCCCACCTCGGGTTGGGCGTCCCAAACTCCACCTACACCAGGAGGTGGGGCCATCAACCCTGGGTACCCACACCAGCACCAGGGAGCCCCAACCCTCCACTGGGGGTTTGATATCTCCCACCCATTCCACAAAGTGAGTCAACGTTCCCCTCCCCCTGCCCAGAGCATCCTAACGAGTGGCACCGCCCTGGGCAGACAAGCAGGGATGAGCAGAGAGGCTCCTCAGATGCCCCACAGAGAGCCCATTAGCCACCCAAAAACCTACTGCACCCCTCCCCCTCACCTCCTTGCTGGTGATGAAGGTCATGAAGACATCATCGCTGACGGTGGTTGTGGCCACATTGGGACCGGGAGCATCGAACTCAGAGTTGCCAAATTTCTTCCAGTTCTGGATGAGAGGTGACGGTCAGAACCAGGGCTTGGGGAGTTGATGGGACCCCAACCTCACACCATGTTTCCCCCCCAAGGCATGGGAGCCCCATAGCGGCCCCTAGGCACCGGAAAAGTCCCACGGCTCAGACTCCTTGACACGGCTCAGCAGCAGGAAGGGAAGAGGGAAAGCCCCCCTGCCAGCCACCTCACAGCCAGGGCTGCCCCAGCATAAGGGCCACGGGCCTCCAGGGGAGCAGTGGAGATCTGGGAGGGGACAAGGGGGAGCTGGCAGTGAGAGGCGCTTTCCCAGAGCCCTGGGTGAGCAGCAGGGGTTTCCCAGCTCCATGCTTAGACAAGTGCTAACCAGAACCTCCCCCTGCAAATGGCCTGTGGGATTAACTCCTTGGGGCCTGCTAAGCCCAGCACATAGCGCGCTCACCTTCCTCCGTGCCACAGCCTTGGAGGCCTTCCGGGTCTCAATGCGGAAGGTGCGGATGATCTGCAAAGGATGGACACCAGTTGCTAAGTACCATGGGGGCCGGGGGGTACAGCGTGCCCAGGAGTGCAGCATGAGGAGGAGAAAATGGAGGGGACAAGGCCTGCCCAGTCAGGGGAGCACCATTGCTCAGGATGTACAACCCTGCCCAGGAAGAAGCTGTGGGGAGCGACCATGTCCCCACAAGGGGAAAGAAGGCTGTGCTGGACCCCATGGATTGCACAGTGGGAGCTGGGAAGATCAGTCTGGAGCAATTCCCAAGGCCCACCACTCACCTTCACCTTGCGCCCATCTTCCTCCTCCCTGTACTCCGTGATGGTTTTGATGTTCCCATTGATCAGCTCTTTCGGGGACGGGAGGGGACCTGCAGAGGGGAGTGGGGGAGGCTGGTGAGACAGCTGCGTGACCAAAGTGTTCCCTTCTAGGGGGTCCCGTGCTGCCCGGCTTGGCTCTTACCTCCTTTCAGCAGCTCTACGTCTGCGCTCAGGTCAGCGCTCAGGTCAGCGCTCAGCGGGGTCTCCTTCAGCCCCCCGCTCAGGGGGAGGTCCTTCAGCAGCTCGCTGGTGATGCATTTGTCTGGGCAGGAGAAGCAGCAATTACGGCTCTGCGAGGTCTCAGAGCTGAGGAGTGGAACAAAGCCCCCCCCCCCCCCACACACACACACAGCTGGGGTGCAGAGAAGCTGCACTGTGCAGGGCACATCTGAGTCCCAGAGCAGAGCCTGAGTGCCCCTTAGCAACTGCCCACAGGTGGGGGGACCAGTCTCACACTCCAGCAGGCCCCAGGGGGAATCGCCCAGTCTCTGTGAGGGTGGCCCCAAGAAGCAGAGCTGCCCTCGGGTCAGGGGACAGAGGTAAGCCCCCTACATAGGCGCAGACCCCACAGTCATCCCCATTGCGTGTCAGCACACAGCCAGCAAGGTGTCTCGCCCCCCCAAGGTCTGCCCCCAACGTGGGGGGAGACATGGCACAGAAGTGCTATGTCGGCAAGCGGGAGACCAGCTACCCCCACCCGCCCATGTTACAGGACCCTTCGGGCCCTAGAGCAGGGGGTGGGGTCTCCATAAGAGGGGGCGGGGCTTCTCACCATCATCTCCCTCCTCCTCCACCTGGTCAGCCCAGCTGGGCTTCGAGCTGCAGAAACAAGGCATGTCAGAGGCCAGCAGCTGCGGGCCCCCCAGCCCCACACCCCACTCTCCTGCCCCTCACCGCCCACCAGCAAACACACCCTGCCCCACACCACCCCCAGCTAACACACCCCACTCTCCTGCCCCTCACCGCCCACCAGCAAACACACCCTGCCCCACACCACCCCACCCTCAGTTAACACACCCCACTCTCCTAGCCCTCACCGCCCACCAGCAAACACACCCTGCCCCACACCACCCACCAGTTAACACACCCCACTCTCCTGCCTCTCACCGCCCACCAGCAAACACACCCTGCCCCACACCACCTCTCAGTTAACACACCCCACTCCCCTGCCCCACACCACCCCCAGTCAACACACCCCACTCTCCCGACCCACACCACCACCCCCAGTTAACACACCCCACTCCCCTGCCCCACACCGCCCCCCAGTCAACACACCCCACTCCCCTGCCCCACACCGCCCCCCAGTCAACACACC
>ML685894.1:1122977-1152739 GCA_007922175.1 Pelusios castaneus
CGCTGCATGCTGGGAGCTGTACCGGGGAGGGGGAGCCGCTGCATGCTGGGAGCTGTACCTGGTGGATGGAGGCGCACTGCATGCTGGGAGCTGTACCTGGTGGATGGAGGCGCACTGCATGCCGGGAACTGCATATGGGAGGAGGCACTGTTGAGGCTCGGGGTGACCGACTTCGCTGCTGCCCGTCCCTGCCCCATCCCCATTGGCAGCAGCCCCCAGCCCTGCTCATGTGCCAGCCTCCAGCCATGGGAGTGAGGGTGACTCCCACCACGAGACCCCGCCCGGCCAGGTTTGCGTGGCCTGTGCCCAGCGGTTCCCGCACGACCCACTCGTTAATAGCTGGGAGCTCCAGCTCCATCCCTGCAGCCAGCCTCAGGTGCCCGACGAGCAGAGCGGGGCTGGCGCAGCACCAGGCCTTGGAGCCCAGCATGCTGCTCTGCAGCAGTCTTTGCTCCAGCAATCCCGTGTGGGTCCTGGGAGTCCCCCACCCCCCCAGCAACATAAAACAAGAACAGCCGGAAACCCAGGGTCGGGAAACTGAGTCTAGGTCTCATGAGCACCTGACTGCAGGACAGGGGATGCTTCAAGCAGTGTTCTGTCTTCTCTTGTGGGTTTTAGCCTAGCTACCCAACAGCACAAGAAGGGGGGAGGAGGAGCGTTCTAGCTCTGTGGCAGTCAATAACTCAGCCTACCACACAAAGTAACACAGCCGGTGCAAGTGGGGGCACCCGATCCTCTAAGTTCAATGTGGGAAACTAGGTTTGTTTTTTCAGCTTCCTTAAGAGGTTAGGTGTCCCCACACTAAGGCATTACCCAGTGCCTGAAGCTAGGACCAGCCTCTCATGACAGGACCGTTAATGGTTCTCCCTTCCACAGAAGGGCAGATGGCAGCAAATTTGTAGCCAGCGCCTGGAGTCAGTCCTCCAGCTGCTGTGCGGTGCGTTGTTCTTTTAGATACTGGCTGAAGTGATGTGAGAAAGGACTCTGACCCTTTTGTTCCCAGCACAGACGGGGATTCAGAAAGGGACTGAAGGAATGAGGCACTGTTCCAAAGGGATTTGGGTCTTTTGCACTGAACAGCCCCTCGGACTCCCAGCCTGCATGGTCTATAGAATTGCACACTCCTACACTACAGAACTCTGCCCTCTGCTGAGCCCTTCTGGATCAAGGCTTGTGGGAAAGGCACCACGCCACTCCTGAATTCATCGTTTCGAAGACAGATGTGCTGCACAGGACACTTCCTCCAGCAGAGCTTTTAGGAAAGCACCCCCTTGATTTAAAGGTCGGTGTGGAGAGTTCACCGCCACCTTGGGTGAACATTGAATTGCCAGTCCACGTGCCCAGCACTGAAATGCGGTGGGGGGCGTGGGGTGTGCAGTCTGCAGTGAAAGGACGCTAACCAGGCTGTGTAACATAGGAGCCCAGTAGACAGGCTTACTGAAGAGACGAGCATTTGATCAGACAGAGGGATGGTTCTGAATGAGGAAGATCCAGGGGCCCTGCTCCCACATTCTGTGCTAGGTCCCATGAGCCTCCAGCCAAGCGCTGACATTCGCCCACATAGATAGTCACACGTCCCATGGAAAGCTTGAGGTCAAACTGGCCTAAAAGGAGGCCCCGTGGCCCACCAAAATCTGGCCCCAGTGGTGCAGCATGCTCCTACCATCAGCCTGCCTGCCCCACCCGAGCTGGCTGGTCTGCTCCAGACTGGCCAGCTTGGAGCAGGGCAAGAGTGCCAGAGGCTCTCACCCCTGGGAACGCAGTGTCTTGCCCGGTTGTGGCTTCTGTGTAGAGGAAAGGTGGCAGCATGGACACTCTGCAGGGAGTGGTTCTTCAGCTACGCACACGCCAGCTTCCTGTCACTGCCTGGGCTCGTCTGTGTGTTACACACGCAGAAACAAAGCCAAAGTCACCTCTCTGCAGAGCCTCCAACAACAGGAAAGGGAAGCAGCGGAGTCAGCCAGGCTATAATTTATAGGAGAGATTTATTTGAAGAAATATTACAACATATAAAACTACATAAAGTATTAATTTCCACTTGTATAAAGTGGTTGATTATTTTCAGTACAATGCATAATAAAAACATCATCCTTAAAATCCAGACGGCATGGTGGGGAACTGCACAGATGATCACTTAAATGATTAGTAGTTGATAATCTGACCATCACATACAGCTTCCGAGGTCAGCCAAGGAGACGAACACTGGTAACAAGTACAGCTGAACGGAGACAGATCTCTCATTATGTCGGAAAACAGAAACAAAACAAACAAAAAAATCAGTGCATGTTTGGGAGTCCAGGTGCCAGGACGCAGAGCTGGGAGATTGACAAATTAGGCTGCAATTTCCATCTTTTCTGGTTTGCTGGTATCTGTGAAGGAACAAGACACACCATTGGCCAAGAAGGCAGGTTGCTCAGCAGCACTGTGTGACAGCAGTCCCTGAATCAGCTTCCATTTCCCCTTCTATGATGCTCCTCCCCTGCCTTTCAAGCTTCCCAGCTGATCGGAACAACCAAGAGCTCCCCTGATGGACACGCCAGCAGCAGCTGGAAAGCAAGCCTTGATCCCAGGAGTTAAATGGTTCCAAGCTAAACCATAATTCAAGCTTCGTACGGCGTCACAACGCGGCACACCCAACGCTCTGATCAGCAGGCTGCAAGTTATGGAACGGAGGCTCCCCTCTCTGGCTAGATACCCAGAGGCGCCACGTGGCGCAGCAGTGATTTTCACATTCCCTCAGCATGAGCAGGAGCCACTGGCCCACCGAACCCAGAGATACCTGCGGCACCCTCTTTCATTTTCGCCAACACACACGACTTGATCTCCAACCCTATGGATTTCGCCAGAGGCGGAGGCACCGCGTTCCCGACCTGTGAAGAGAGACAGGGAAGCAGTGATCACACATGCATGATCCAGACCACACCACACAAGCAACACTGTGGCAATCACACCTCACAACCTCATTCTGAGCCAGCTTCTCTCCTGAGCTGAGCATCCCACTTCAAAAGCAGCCCAGAGTTGCCGCTGATTTGCCAGCAGAAGGGCCCAGGATCCTTGCATTAAAGGCAGGGCTCTAACCTTCCATCACCCTGCAGCACATGTTCACAGCCACTTCACGCAGACGCAAATAAGGAGCCCAGATCTGCTCAGAGCCTACTGCACTGTGCGCAAACACATCCGCTTGGAAAACCCAGCTCGCCCAGGGCTTTGTCCCCACTCCCAAATATCTGGTGTGGGAGCCGTCACTCACCTGTCTGTGCTTGTCAAGGATGTTCCCAAAGAGTCTGTAGGTGTCGGGGAAGCCCTGGGATCGCGCACACTCCCGCACGCTCACCACCCGGTGCTGCTCCGGATGCAGCACTCGGCCCTGGGTAAGGGAACCGCAACACTGAGCCAGTGGCAGGTTTCTGGCCCAAAGACCAAATGCCTTGGGAGTCAAACGCCCTTAGGGAGGCAGTGAGAGGGAGGGGAGGTGCTGGGGGAAGCTGTTCCATTCCCTGCAGCACCGCACTAGAGAAAGGCCTGCTGCACTTTGCCCGACGTGTTGAGCGTCCTCGCAGGCAACTTAACCCACGGCAAGAAGCTCTGCAGCGACATCCAGCAGGGCCTTTCCCCTCAGCACCACCTCGGGCCCCCTCCCACAAACACAGCACCAGCTGTCACGGGGTGTACCCCAATGGCCCAGCTGGCAGCCGCCCACACACCTGTTTGCCCATGGGCTCTGGATTGGTGACGGTGGTGCTGAAGAATCCATCCCACTCCAGCCGCCCGTACAGCCCAGCCCAGTGGTTGTGCCGGTTGCCAGTGTGGGGCAGGCACCAGGGGATGAGGGTATTGAACTGTCGGTCTGCAGAGTCACACGGTTTACCTGGGGAGGGAACAGAATGCAGCGATCTCCTCACTCTGAACTAGGGGCCAAGGAGCAGACTAGAGGGGAGGATGAGCAAGAAGCTGGACAGACACAGAACCCTAGGAAATAGGCAGCATGGAATTTACACGTTTTCCACCCCTTGCGTTTTTAACCTGTGGAACCCCCTGCCCCAGGATGGGAATGGAAAATAAGGACTAGATATAAAAGAAACAAGGAGTCTGGTGATAGACTAACATGGCTACCCCTCTGGAACTCATCACCATGGAAGTACTAGATGTGGGTATTAAAAACAGCTGGTGCAACCTCTGCTCATTAGAATGGAAGGGCTTGGCTGTTCCCACCTCCTCCCAGGCAGTTCCAGGGCCTTCCCTCTGAAGCACCCGGGCCCTGCAGCCGCTGAAGCTGCTCACTGGGAAGCTCCCTCTGCCAGCACAAGCCTGTACCTTCCGCACAGGAGCACACCCCGCGGAGTGCTCCAGTGCTGCTACGTCCGTTCTTCTTCTCGTGGTGTGTGTACCGCAGCTTCCGGGTGGTGGTGCCGTCCGACAGCCGCACCTCTATGTTGGGTAGGTCGCGCCAGTCTGAGCCTGGGGCCAGGGGAACGTGTCTCATCCGAGCCGCTACCAGTGCGCTCATATCCTGCAAGGTGAAGCCCGGGATCCAGCCTTACCACCCTGCCACAGCCCTCCCCAGCAGGGTCTCAGCATGGAGGGCAGCCAGGGCCAGCCATGCCTGGGAGTAAATCTGTCACACACCAGGTGACCATGGGAAAGCCAGCGTGTCTCTCTAGGCCTCACATCCCCCACCCTGGGCTATGGGGCAGGGCCCGTCTCTCGCTCTGTGTCTGTGCAGCCAGGTGCAACCACAAACAGGAGCAGCTGCTGCCCCATGAGGATCACGCGCGACTGTAGAGCAGAGCCCTGCACCTTGCAGATGTGATCCCTGAGGATGGGCTGATACTGGGAGCCCCTGATCTGCCTCTGGAACCAGGACTGCGGCTCCCCGTTGTAGGAGATCTCCAGTGCCGAGGCGCCATTCCTGATCTCGGGCAGGTCGGACATGGTATCCCGCACCGTGATGGTTCGGAAGGGACCCGAGTACGTCCTAGGAGGAAGGCAGGTGTCAGCCGGCTAGTCCCACGTCGCGCCCGGCTTCAGACAGGCATGTCAGAGCAGGCCAGGTCCTCCCGCGGCACCCGGGACCCTCACGCCCCGGGCGCAGCACAGCCGAGGACACGCTCACCTGGTTACGTTGCTAACAAACTTCTTGTCGTCCACCACGACGCTCAGCTGGCAGGCCCGGGGTGCAAACACGTGCAGGGGCTCAGGGAACATGGGCAGCTTCTCGCCAGGGGCCGCCGCGAGGACGATTGCCCGTCTACGGGTCTGGGCCACGCCATACTGCCCTGCCTGGACCAGGGAGAGAGTCTGAGCATACGTGGAGACGGCTCACATTCCCCGCATGCTGGAGGGGACCGGGCACCCTGTCCGCCGGCTGCACCACTGGGTGAACACTCCCCCGGGGACACCCTAAGCCAGACTGGAAGGAGCTTGCCGGGGGCGCTCAGGTCAGTTGAGTCTCTGGGCAGGCTCGAGAAAGGAGGGCGGCCTGCATCAGAGTGGCTGGCGCCTGACTCCTACCTGCAGCACCCCAAAGGTGCACTGGTAACCCATTCTCACGAGGCACCGCAGGGTGAGCTTCAGCACCATGGAGCGCTTGAAGGAGACGAAGTTCCGCACGTTCTCCAGCAGGAAGAAGCGGGGCCGGTAGTAGTCACAGTAGCTGGGCAGGGACGAGAGACCAGAGACCCATTTGTGGCCAGACGCTCCAGCTGGGCTGGCCACCAGTGCCAGAATGTGTGTCTCCTCCCCCACGCTTTCCAGTTACGTGCTCGCAGCTCCCCACATCCCCAGAGGGCCACAGCCAGGCCAGGCGACCCCCAACCAGTCCTGGCTGCACCCCACACAGCCTGCCCCATGGCCCTGCAGAGACTGAGCCCCAACCTCTCCCCACGCACCCACCAGGAGCCGGCAGTGGTGGGGACAGAAGGCGAGCGGCTTCTCTAGCACATGCCAGGACTCAGCAGGGATCGGCCATAAGGACTGGCTCAGTCGCTTCCACCCGCACAGCCCCACTGGAGGACAGGACAGCCTGTTCTCCCACCATTGCACCGCCTTCCTACCCCACCAATGCCTACATGGCCATTGGGAGAGTCCCCAGCAGCTCCTTCCGCCCTCCTCTTCCTCCTGGGGGCAGAGGACTAGAGTTCCTGGACTCCCCCACATGATCATGCCTCTGTTCCCACATATGCATGGCCCGTACCCCAACACTGGGGACAGGTGGGCATCGTGCACCCCTCCTGGCAAACCCACCACGCACAGGTCCTGCCAGGCCCCATGCACTTATGCCTGCGGAGAAGAGGTGGGGCACGGAGCGCCAGGCACTGCCAGCACCCAAGGACCCAGTTTGTTCCCCTACCGGCACGCCCAGGCAGAGCCAGCTGCTCTGAGTCACATACACCTGGGGTGGCTTTCATGGCCCGCAGTGGCGAAAGCCACTCCCCCCCCCCCCAAGGGGGCCAGGCAGTGGAGTACCCGGCTGGCCCTCACCTGAGAAACGACACCACCAGGGAGTTCTTGAACTTGGAGTAGGTGCGGGAGTTGAAGCGGTTCATGCCACTGAAGCCCTGGCAGGGTGGGCCGCCGCACAGCACCTCCACGTCCCCCTTCTGCGGAAGCTTCTGGCCCAGCGAGTTGGTCTTCTCGCCAGACATGACCAGCTTCAGCAGCACGTTGCAGTCCTCGGTGAACACCGTGGTCCCGGGGTTATTGAGGCGGAAGGCCTGGGCGGCCGGCTCCCACATCTCAATGGCCCACAGCGTCTCTGAGATGCCTGGCAAGGGACGGGGAGCAGAGGGCTTTAGGCCTCACGGGGCCTGCTGGGAATCCCCTCACCACATCACACCATTTCCACCACACTCGCCATCACGTCCAGCTACCAGGTGTGCGTGTGGCCTAGTGAGTGGAGCAATGGACTGCGACTCAGGACACCTGGGTCCTATTCCTGCCTCTGGCACTAACCTTGGGCAAGTCCCTGTCCTGCTCTGTGCCTTGGTTTCCCCTCCAGCCCTGGGTCTATCTAGACTGTGAGCTCCTTGAGCCAGGGACAGAATCATACCAGCCTTTGTGCTGTGAGCATGGGAGCCCCAGAGGCTGTCTGGAGGCAGGAAATTCAGTGCTGTTACTGCACGCCGACCCCCGGGGCTGTGATCTACTAGAATACCGTCCTCCCCCCCACACTCTCACCCTTCTCTCTCAGCCTTTCGCACCCCCGCCAGCTTGTGCAGTAAATATAAGGCGGTCAGACGCATCTTTGCGAAGACCAGGAAACTGGGGGCCCCTCTAGGACTCAGTCTTTGGGCGGGATCCCCAGGCACCGCTGTCCTAGGAATAATTCATAGCCAGAGACGCACGTACACAGGCTCCACCCAGCCCCACGCTCCACCCCTTCTCCTTGCCTGCTTGGTGGAACCCCTCAGACAGGCCCCCGCAGCCGGAGAACACATCGAGGGTGCGCAGTTTGACCAGCTTCACCTCAGCCGCATCCTGCTCGCTCTGCTCCGAGGCAGATGCAGATTTCCCTTTTCCTTTGCCTGCATGGGAAAAGGAGAGAGTTTGTGCTGGCATGCGGCTGCCTCCGGCCACAGTCAGGGAGGCCAAGAACTCCAGGTCTGGGCGCTCTAGGTACTGTGGACCTTACAAAGAGCAGGAAGCGTTAGGGGCCCATTTCCAAAGGGTTGGCTGGCACCCACCCAGCTTTAAGAGAGTCATGGTCAACACTCGCCCCCTATTTATTTCCCTTGTGCTGAAAGGCAGATCACTGAAAACCCCAACTCAGAGCCACCCTCCTGGCTGGACGTGTTTAAGAAAGTCTGACCCTACCCAACCTTCGATAACCCTTTCTCCCCACCCCCAGCTGGGGAGTACACTGGCCAGCTCCCCTCTCTGTGTGGGTCTTCCTGCAGCAATAGGGAGAGAGGAAAACGTTCTTGATAGAACGTGTGACCATAAACAACAAGAACCAGCAAGACAGCGTGGATGGATACAAGGCTGAGCCCGCCTCTGTTCCCAGTCTGTGCAGCACCCGGCGCAATGGGGGCTGGGCCGTGGCCGGGGGTCCTGGGCACTACCGTAACACACCTAATCAACAACGTACAGCGCCCGGCACAGTGGGGGCTGGGCCGTGGCCAGGGGTCCTGGGCACTACCGTAACACACCTTATCAACAACGTACAGCGCCCGGCACAGTGGGGGCTGGGCCGTGGCCAGGGGTCCTGGGCACTACCGTAACACACCTAATCAACAACGTACAGCGCCCGGCACAGTGGGGGCTGGGCCGTGGCCGGGGGTCCTGGGCACTACCGTAACACACCTAATCAACAACGTACAGCGCCCGGCGCAATGGAGGCTGGACCACAATAAGGGCGTCTAATATATAGCCCAGAAACCTGCGCTTTGGGTTAAAATGCGGGAGACGGCAGACCTGACTGTACACTGAGCCATTGCCAGCGTCTGCGTCCCCCAGCGCGACTCTGACGCAGCTCGGGGCGAGCTGGGCCCGGACAAGGACCGAAGCAGACACACAGCCTGCATTCTTCAGACTCACCTTTGCCTTTCCCCTTCCCCTTGCCTTTATTTCCAGATCTGCGGGCGTGGTTTGGAGGGTCTTCAAAACTCTTGGCTTTGGCGTTGTAGGCCTGCAAGAGAAAGGGTGAAACAGCACAGGCCTGACGCGCGCCAGAAGGGTTTTACGCAGAGTCGGCGGCTGCGAGTTTCAGGGAGGACTATGTTGCTCCGTTTAATGCAAGACAAACGCAGACCCCACCCAGCCCCATCAATCGAAATGTCGCAGCCCTGTGGGATTCTGCAAGCTGCCCATTGGAAGCAGCCTCAGCCCTCATCTCCGCAGCCAAGCGGTTCACGGCAGGACTGCAACACGTTCTGGTGGCTCCTGGAGAGGCGGCTTCCCTTTGGACTCCCCTGAGAACGGCTCTGCGCTCGCTGGCCTGCTCAGGGCTCTCTGAGAAAGCTCTGACCACAAGTGCCCCGGAGCCTGGACGGCCGTGGCTGGACAGGGCTTAGCAAGAATGGCTCGTTCTGCCCAGCGCTGGGCTGAGCCAGCAGGGACAAAGAGGCCCTGAGATTTGGACCACGTGCCCCAGAATCCCAGTAGTGACAATGTCTCGGCTGCAGCGCGTGTGGACGCAGAGCTGGGACACGGTCCCACGACCCCTTACCTCCAGGAAGTAGAATCGGTCGGACCCGCTGGCGGAATAGTCCTGAATGCACTCCGGCAGGTCCTCTCCGTACTCCACTATACAGCGTCCCTGCACCGCCTTGAAATCCAACGTCACCTCCTCCTCGCTCCAGTACAGCAGGTTGATGTCAGAGTGGTAACTTGCTTTCACCGATTTGTGCGTGTTCTCAGGCCTGCAACAGACACGTCACTGCACTACGGGACAGGGTTTTCTTTTCGTACGATCAGAAGGGGGTAACTAGGAAAGGGATGGGGCATTAGACCCTTGCTTCCCCCAAGCTCTGTTTATTTCCAGCACGCCGCGTGATGTCTATCACCTGGGAGAAAACAGTGAGGAACACTTCCCCAAACATCTCATGCCCCATCAGCTGGTGCAGACCCATCAGATCCCTTCTGCTGGTTTGTTATCCCAGCAGGACACACAGTGTGAGAAGTTCTGGAAGAATGACCCACAGTGCGGGCTGGAGACAGCAAGGAACAGTGACGAACCGGGACAGAAAGGACGAGCGAAGCCCTGGTTTAGGGGTGTCCACCCTCCCACGGGGACGGCTTCTCAGACAGGAGCTAGCTCTGCTCGAACCGCAGCACAGCTGGGTGTAGAATTGGCAGCAGCTTGGGCCAGCCACTGGTGTCTGGGAAGGTGTCCTCGGGCACCCCCCTGGCCGCAGAGCCAGCCTGACGGTCCACCTGCGAGGCAACGTGCCCGCCTAGCCGCTGTGTCGACAGCCCCTTATTGTTAAGCTCCTGGTGGGTCCATGTCTGTCCACGCCGCATGCCGGCCGTGCTCTGGGGCTTGTGCTGCTCCTCCCAAAATGGACCCTCCAGAGGCTCTGGCAGACGGCAAGGCCAGCCCCGGCTGCTGCTCACCTGTAGAATTTGTAGATCCGCAGCTTGATGTCGGCCTCGTTCGGCTTGCCGTTGCTGCGTATGTTGCAGAAGATCTCCTTGATGCGGCCCACGCGGTAAGGGTCAGGGGCGTCCTGGTTGCTGCCCTTGATGTACTCTGAGGACTTGCGGTAATGCTCGGGGTACAGGTCTTCGTCCACCGCCTCCTTCTTGGGGCGCTTGGCTGGGCTGGCCAGCTTCATGCTGGTGTTGGGGAGAGCAAGAGGTAAGAGATGCTACCACCGCCCCAGAGGCCCCAGAGTGCTGCTCGGGGAACCGCAGAACTGCCTGTAGGAGACTGTGCGGGTCCCCCCTCCTGATGTGCAGCCCACGCATTTGCAGAGACGTGTCAGGGTCCAGGGGTGCCTGGACCCTCCCAAGAACACAGGCTACAGCAGAGCAGCCCCCCAGCGTCACAGAGCCATAAACTCTTCGGGACAGGGACTGCTCTGGACTTGTACAGAACCCAGCAGCCGGGGTCCTGGTCCGTGCTGGGCTCCCAGGCAAAGACGAGTCTCCTGCACACAGCAATGCAACACTTCAGTCACGGGCTCTATCGCGGCCAGTGACTTGGTGCAGCCTGAGGGAGGCTGAGATACACCTACCAGTGAACAGCTTGCTGGTCTCTTTACAGAATAAGGCTACCTAAGTTTCAGCCAAGCCAGCAACCTGTCTGGCTAACTACTGTCCCCCTCCCCCAGAACCACACATTTTCTTCCAACTCAGCCAGCAATCATAACTGGCGATAAACCACGTAAACAGCTCCATGTCATTTCCCCAAGAGAACGTTAAGGGGTGACTTGATCCCAGTCTACAAATAGCTACGGGCAGAGATGAGGAGAGTGGAGGACCCGAACCTCACAGAAAGGCAGAATGAGATCTAGTGGCTGGAAGCTGAATCCATACCAAAACCTCTGACTAGAAATAAGGTGCAAACCTTTACCAGGAACAGTAATTAAGCATTTACCTGCAGATGGGTGGGTTCTCCGTCAGTGACACTAAATCAGGGGTGTCAAACCCACTTGCTATGGCGGGCCAGATTTGACTTCAATTTACTTCAGGTGGGCCGTACAAACCGTAAATCGAAATACGAGGGCACTCTCGGCATTGCAGAGCGCTGGGTAAGCGACACTGCGATCCGTGAGACCTCTCTCTCTCTCTCTCTCAGGGAGGGAGTGTGCTCTCCCAGAGCGCAGTCTCACATACCCAGTGCTCTGCGATGTAGCGAAACCGGACACGCTTGCAGCATCACAGCACGCTGGGTATGCAAGACCCTCACCTCCCAGCCCTCTCGTTTTCTGTTTGGGAGAAGGTGTGGTGGTCCCAGAGTGCAGTCACGGGCCGGATGAAAGAGGTCCACAAGCCACATGTTTGACATTCCTGCCTCTAAATCATGTCTTTCTGTACAACCCGCTCCAGCCCAAGCTGGGGGGAGGAACCCCTAGGGAAGGACCTCTGGCCGATCCGCTGCAGGTCAGACCAGAGGATAGGCGTGGTCCCTTCTGCTCTTACACGTCTACAGCTGCCTCATCTGGTGCGTCGCTTACAGATGAAGCAGCCTGGTGGGTTCTCAGCTACGGGAAAGGCTGAAGACGCTGCCTGTGACTCTACCCTGCCAAGCAACGCACCCGCCGTCCGGAAAGCACTAACCTGAAGGAGAAAGCATCTGGCAGGAGGAAGACACCGTCTCCTACCCTGTACAGCACTCCATTCTTCGTCGCCAGGCCATAAAACATCTTCCCGTCCACCTCTTCTAGGGGCTCCATTACTCTGAGTATTTCCTTCTGCCTCACCTCCTCCAAGCGCGCACAGCTCATACAGAACCTGGGGAAAGCAGAGATGCAAAAGGCGGCTGGCTGGAGCGCACCCAGGTCAGGAACAGACCCATCTGCTCAGCATGTTCATTTATTCATGGATGCTGCAAAGATGAGCTCTGGGGACAGGCACCGGCTGTTCTGTGCACAGCACCTAGCACACTGGGACCTGATCCCTGCCCGGAGCGCCTGGACTCTCCTGCAAGACAAACACCACACACACCCCCAGACCGCAGTGTGCGGGCGTTAACCAGCACCCTGGTCTGAGCCAAGGCGGAAGTTGAAAATACAGCTAGATAAATACGCTTCTCCGCCAGGCACTAAGCTGCTGTTAGAACAGGCTGAGCCAGGACGGTGAGAACCAACCCGGCTGCCCTGCGCTTTGAAGCTACACACTCCGGTGCTCCAAGCCCAGATTCACCCTCCATGTGCAAACTGTGCCAGCCTTGAGGAGGGCAAACACCACCCTGCCACACAGGGCCTGCACGGAAAGCAGCGCTCAGGTGAAGTGGGTCTTAAGTCGTCCTCCGAGAGACGATGGCAACCCCACGAGCCACCCAGCCGCACACGCTCACTTGTACTTGTTGTCTTCCGAGGGCTGGAGCTTCGGGGGAGACTCGAACCTGGCATACTCCTGATCATACCACATTTGGTAGAAATAGGTTCTGCCGTCATCTTCCACCATCTTAATCTCCATGTCCAGCCCCCCCTGTGGGGAAAGAGAAATCAGAGGGGCCCGGGCCTTAGGGCAAGCAGCTGGGCTTAGCAATAACAAGAAACCATACACGTTCCCCTTTCAAACGTCTCTCGAGGAGGGGCTGTGTACAATTCCCAGGACCAAGGGCGCAGCCAACTGGACAGCTGTGATCTCTTCCCACCTCCCCATTGAGCTGTGGCGTGACTTTCGGCCTCCTCTCCCTCCCGTTGACTCCTCTGAGCAGGGCCAATCTGCACACCCTGCCTGGAGCCTCCGGGTGCTCCTGGGGGACAAAGGATCTAGCAAACGTCAACAGACAGCTGGTTTCTCCCCACTCAGTGGCCGGGATTACACAGCTCGGATCCTAGTCTGGTGACCAGCTGAGTGACGGACCAAGACAGACAGACAGGCCCTGCATCCGCTGCTCACTCACCAAAGCCACAATCTCCCACTATTCCCAGCTTTGCAGGCACCCACCTCCAAGGCCCAGTTCTCCGAGGGAGCCTTGTAGATGACGTTCACTTTGCCGTGGATGTAGGACAGCTGCATGTCCTCGCACTCATCTACCAGGAAGAGCTCCAGCGAGTCCGATGTCTTCCCCAGGACGGTGTCGATGCCCTGGCAGAACCAGTGGGCGTGGAACATTTGCCCACTGCTGTCTTCCCACAGCGCAGTGACTCTGCAAAGCAAGGCCTCGTGTCTCAGCACCGCCCCGCCTGCTGAGTGAGCGTGGGCAGAGCTGGAGATCCCCTCCTTCCCTCCCGTCAGGTGGATTTGGCCGCAACTCTTTGGGCAGCATACGTGTGTAGGAGCAGCACAAGGGCCCTGATCTAGACCAGCCCTCTAGAGACAAGGCCGAGCCAGCATCAGAGCAGGAAGCACTGAAGGACACGCTGCAATCCATGCCCCAGCACCCTCCCCAGAAACATCCAGGTGCACGCTCGCCCCAGGACCGCCACACACCTGGCCAGGTACAGTGGCTTCGAGGGCTCATCAGGACTGACAGAAACACAGTCTCCCACCTCCAGGGTCTCCGAATCGATGCACACCTTCTGGTAATAGTCTTTCTTCCCGTCACGCTGCAGACAAAGGCTTGTTAGCAATGGCAGAAAGGCCATTCAACAGCATTTCCTCATTTCTCTCGTGGCAGACCCCTCTTCCCCACCCTGCTCGACAGCATCCCTCTCCGGAGCCTGTGAGCGGACAGTCCTGGCTAAGGGCCATAGCTCTCTGGCTCCAGAGGTGCTTGGTTCCACCCTGGGCACGCTGGCCCTGAGGGCAGCCGTCACACACACGTTCAAGGGGCTTCATCAGCCCTTGCTCCAGGCCGCACTGAGCGCCCAAGCTCAGCCAAGCTGCTCACTGGGGCAGCCGTTAACGCTGACCCAGCTTTTCCCAGAGAAGTGCTTCTGGCTCCATGTCCCAGCTGCTCCCGGGCAGGGGCGCCCACAGCAGAGTGCTGAGCCAACCCGCAGGCCGCCTGCGAAGCCCCTTTCGGAAGGCAGGACAATGTCAGGTTTTACCCGTGACAGCAGCAAGGAGCGGCTCAGATTTAGGGTCGCCACAAACTCCTGCATGTCTCCTACCAATACAGCACCAGCGGGGACAAAAACGAAGTGGCATGGCGGAGAAGCCACACACCTCCAAACACGCATGCTTGTTCAGAGAGAAACATCCCGGCACATCGGATCTCTCTGCACGTTCCCCAAGCAGCAAGAGGCAAGCACCCTTTAGCTGCACAAAGGCACCGTGCAGTGGATCCACATCCATCCTCTGCCAGGGACAGTGAAGGCTGTTCCAGCTGCATCCGTGGCACAGGAATGGCGCCCCAGTGAGACCCCTGCCACTTCCCAGGTTCTCCAGCCCCTCTGAGAAGAGGAGACGGGTTACACAAGCCTAGGGCTCAGCGCACTGGCGACAGAGACAGACAACCAGCCCGTTTGCACCAGTGGGACGTTTCCTCCGGTCCTACCTTGATCGGTTCCCCCACCCAGGAAATCCTGCTTTTATTCTGCTTCTTCTTCCTCCCCTGCAGCATTTTTTTGGGCGACGGCATTTCAGGGATGTTATCGTCCACCTCCTCGTCTTCATCTGCTTCTCTGACGGCCAGATTGGGACACCTATGGCGGCAGCGGCAGTCAGAGCAGCTGGTGGCTGATGGCAGGTCACTTTCTCTCCCAGCCGGGGCAGCCTTCGACAGGCTCCCAAATGCTTTGTCCTGGCCTATGCGGACGCTTCCCATGGCTGCAGCTCAGATGCTACCCACATTCCCTGCGACTCAGCCCATTATTCCCAGCTATCACCGACCCCAACCTCTACCGTGCCCCCTATGCAACCCTGCTGCGTCGGCTGTGCTCCCCCCCTTTAGGGTCTGGCAGCCACTCGCGTCCCCACCCCAGACCAGCCAGGGAAGAGGAGGGACCGTCGCCTGTTCTGTTCAGCTTCTCCACACCCCTGTGGCCTTGCACAGGGCGGCCCCAGCTCTGAGATCAGCCTGTGCATTAGGTCCCTTCACCACTGAGCGCCGCAGGCTCAAACAGCGAGCGCACGGTTCACGGCTAACACATCCACTCGGCTGCAAATCTCTCCCATTACCAAGCATTTGGAAGGGCCATAAACCCTTGTGCTTCAGGGCACGCGCTAACCTCTGGTGACGGGGTCAGGAGGGAATTTCCCTGAACAGGTTACGCCATTGCTGCCTCTGCAGGCGGCTTGCACAACCCCTGCCAGCCAGTGCAGGACCCCAGACTAGATGGGACACTACTCGGATCCGGCTGGTCATTCCAATCCCAGGTGCTACCAGCACGTTCTCTCCTGCCAGGAGGCTGCGGATTCCCTGACCAGCAACTTCCATGAGCCCCAGGAGCACGAGCTCCTGCTCTGCCCACAGTGCCCGCTCCACTGGGCTTGGCACTGCCCTGGCGCCTTTCGGGACACACTCACCTCCTCTGCAGGCAGGCTTGTTTGCTCCGGCCACTACCGCCAAACTTGATCATGTTCTGGCAGGCTTTGCACTTCCCACACTCGGGCTGCTGACAGACCTGCGGAGGAGAAGGGTATAGAGAAGGCTGAGGAGCTGCACCAAGGACGAGAGTTTGCACGAAGGCAAGAGGAAGCCGGCGCTCAGCTCCATCAGGGTTTGCTCCCCACCACAGCCAATGAGAGACTCTGGGCACGAGCCAAAGCCGGTGGGAGGACCCGCACTGCCTAGCACGGGCTTTGGATCAGAGAGGGAGAGCCGCACTCCGCTCCTTCGCATCCCACCCCCCACGGGGGCCTTTGGGAGAAGCAGGCCTGGAGAATGGCTTGAGACGCAGCGCTTGCCCTGAAACAGCACAGACGCCTTCCTTTCCCTGTCAGCTTTTAGCCCTGTGCGCAGGGAACGGGATGCCGGCCAGCCTCGCCCATTCTCCAGCTCTCTCCCAGAGCAAGGCAAGACAGAGCTTCAGCATCCAGAGCAGCTCAGCTCTCACTCGCTGCTGGTTACCTCACACACGCCGCAGCGCCGGCGTTTCACAGTGTTCTCTTTGTCCTCCTCTCGCTCGATCTGCTCCGAGAAGAAGGTGTCGAAGATCAGATACACCAGCTTCGTCGTGGTGGCTTTCGTGGGACCTTTGTCCTTGTCGATCTTGGTGGGGTGCCGGATGGCCTGTCTCCTCACAGCTCGCCTGCAACAGAGGCAACGCAGCTCACACGCTGGCAGCTGCGCTCGACGCCTGGAACACCCCCTCCTCCCAGAGAGCAGCGCAGGACAACGCTGGCTACAGGCCACTTGTCAGCTCCCGCAGGCTGGCACGAAAGCCCTTCACAGGCACTGAGAATGCACTCAGCGAAGAGCCCCTGCCCCACAGTGAGCACAAACGGGCAGGAAGGCCACAGGGGAACGGAGGCCCAGGGATGCACGGACCCTCTCCAAGTCGCTGTGTGAGAGCTGGAAATGGAGACCGGGCCCTGGCCCAGTGTTTTAACCACAGGACCACCCTGACTCCCTAAACAGCAACGCAGAATCTCTGGTTGGGACGCCAAGATCAGGAGCATTTCTCATTTCTAACAAGTCCCTCACAGCAACTCAGGCCCTGTGCCGGCAAACAGATCCCTGAGAGTTTGTCTACACAGGAGAGTCATTCCAGGATAAAATAGGGCGCGAATTCAAAGTGAAACAGTGCCAAGCGTAGACCAGACCTGAGACAAAATGCCCATTTACCCAGATGACAGCTGTCTCCAGAACCGGTGGGCGACAGCAGCTGGAGGAAATCTCCCTATGCTCCCACCAGCCTACCTCTTCCCCAGCGTGACGCCGGCGAGTTTAATCAGGTCTCTCATGCACGGCGTGATGAGGACAGGCGGCTCGTCACTGTCCCCAGCCTCATCGTAGCTCTCCACCTGCTCCACCACGAACTGGGCGTGCCGCAGGAGAGAGTCTTCTGTGAAGCGGTTGAAGTTGAGGCCCGCAGGAGGCACGGTCGTCTGGAGAGATGCAGAGAAGGGTAACGTGACATCCCCGCACACGGCAGGTCTCGCCCCCATCAGTTCTACACAAAACCGCACGGACACCTGCAGCGGGAGCTAGTGTCTGGGGAGCCCTGGTTCTCCACGCACCGCCTGGAACTCGGGGCACACCAGCTGGCCCTGCAGAATCCCAAGGCAGGCCTCTGGCTTCCTCCGCAAGGCTGAGCTCCACCCTTGTGCAGACCAGATTGCGCAGGGCCCAGGACTGACCCGTACAGCTGACCCATCTTAAGAGCACCTCTAGAAGGGCTAACGAAGTGGAACGACCTATGATGCGGCTTGAGACAAACCCCAAATCCATTTCCCTGCCCTCACCCACAGTGCTCACGGGAAGAGCAGCTGGGCACAGCCACCATCCTAGTATGGGACGCAAGGGTGAATGGCAGAGAGTCCAGAGCCTGGAATCCTCCTCTCAGCTAGCCAAGTGCCCCCTTCCCTTCAGCAGCATGGCCTTGTCCCGGAGGCACCCATCTGCAATGGCCCCGGGAGCTGTGAACCCGCTGGTGGGACCCTAGGAGTCAGACGAAGGGCACGCGATTTGGATTTTCGCCACACAGACACATTCCTCCCTGCCTGTTGGGCCTAAGAGCAGCTCACCTCAATCTTGTTCAGCAAGTCCTCGTAGCTGACGTCGGGATTGTTCTGGAGGAATTCGACAACTATTTTACTCATGTAGATCTTCTCCTGCATTAACGCAAAGGTGGGAGCGTATTCCTCACTGGGATCCATGAGGATGTAATCCGCAAAGGCTGAGGCAGAGAGAGATTGCCGGAGACTGTGACTACGGGGGCTTTAGGGCTCATGGCAGTGAAGAGCTAAGGAGTGTGTGAAGGGAAAAGCGGAGGGCTCTCAGGAGTAGAGCCCTGCTTGTCCAGGTGTTTATAACACACGTCTCCAGGGATTACACACAGTTCAAGAGCGGCCTAGTTCAGCCAAGCTTAACCCTGATCCTATCTGATTTAAGATGACAACTTTGGTTTCATGCAAAATAAGGAAGCATCCACATGGCCTTTTGCAACAGTTTAAAAAAATCACTCCGAGTTCCCTCGGCCAGCTGCCAGAGAGATCAGCATTTCACGGCTGGGGAACAGCAGCGACACTTCCGAGGCAGAGGAGACAAAGGGCCTTGGCTGCCACTGCCCGCTCAGAGCAGTTTGCCACCTCGCACCCACAGGAGACACAAATGCTTTGCGCTGGAATCCTACTGGCACCCATAAGGGAGACACCCCCTAAAGCGCCCTGGAGCGCGGCCGTACCTGTAGTGAAGCCGATCAAGGCTCTCTCTCCTCCATCGAAGCCCGTGATCCACCACGCGTTTATGGGACCCAGTTTTCTGGCTCTAACACCACCTGAGAGGGAAAGAACAAGGATGTGTCGCTTGCACACTTGCTGTCCAGGAAGACTCCAGAAGTGTCCTGATTCTGTTGCCAAGGGCCAGATTCACCGTGCGGCCATTCTCCCCAGTGCGCAGGGTTATGAAATGCCACCAGCACAGAACGGCAGTGTTTTGCACACACTGAAGACCCCTGGCATACTAAGGCATTGGCCCAGATCAGCGTTAACAGCCACTGAAGAACATTTACCGATTTGCTCCACAGCAGCCACCTACCAAAGCCCCAGCTAGACCGGACTGCTCCCCAGTACATGGACGGAGCAAGTCCCAGAGCGCTCCCCACTCCCCAAAAGACACTCACCATCTAGACAGGGGTTGTCATCATATATCGGTTTCACAGCACCGCTGAAGTACAGCTCTATGTTCCTCTCGATGAGACCGGTGTCGAACGGACACAAGTGGCCCTTTTTGTCGTAGACACTGGTCGAGAGAGGAGTTGGTCAATTCTTCACGCGTTACATTTCAACACAGCTTAAAACCCGAGTCTACCACAGCTGCAAAACAGCTCTGCGTTTCTACACAGGGAGCTCCACGCATCCTTGCCCACCGCAGGACAGATGGCAAGTTCCAGGCTACAAGCAGTCATTGACCAGCCCTCTCCGTCCCGGAGTCTGACTCGCCCCAGCTACTGGTGGTGCAAGAGGCCTCTCCGGCGGGCTGCAGGCCTTACCTGAAGGAGGTCACCTTGTGCTGGGGCAGATCCTCGTAACTCTCAAACCCATCTTCGTTGGCATCAAAAATGGACAGGCGCTCGTCCGTCAACATCTCCGGCTCCTCCAGCTGAGAGAGAGGAGGGGCACGTTTGAAGCGCACGCCCAGCAGCCTGGCCGCGTTTTAAAGCCACGCACTGAGTTGCTTACCGCATCGTCGGGATCCCCCTGGAAGAACTTGAGATCGGGATCGTCCAGATACTGCCTGCACTCGACGCACTTGGGAGGGGTGGTCTGGAAGGGAGACAAGAAGAGACCGTCCCGTTAACAGCTCTGCCAGTCAACACCCTCAGCCCTGCAGAAGAATCACTAAAGGTTCCCGCAGTGACGTGCAGGAATGCGGAGCAGTACCAGCACCTCTCACATTTACTAGGGGTCTCCGATTCCTTTCCTAGGACCAGGGGTTTAGCAACCTATCTGACAGGGCCAGGCGCAGCACAAGGAACTGCTTGCACACTGACACACGCACCCGCTTGTCTGTGCTGTAAATGCTGTGTCTATGGATGACACGGAGCCACACGTGACATCCACGCTGGAGAGTATTTTTCTCGACTCGCCGCCACTCAGAGCAGCAAAAAGCTACCACCAACGTGCGGGCTGGGTCAAGCTCTGGCAAGCACAGGAGAAACCACTTACTTTAGCGGGTGGTGCAGTTTTAACCTGAGTAGCTTCATCTTTTATCTCAGACCTGGGCACAAAATACATCAAGAGAAGGAATGAAAATACAGGGCAAAACAACCCTAGCAAGGCAATTCCATCACCCACGTACCTAGCCCGCTGAACTGTTTGAGAGACCTGAACACACGCACAAAAAACAGGCTTTTGTGTGGGAAGACAGGAAGGCGCTGATTTCCTCTGTTCACAGCTGGCCTGAATGACATCCCTCCCCCCACCCCACATTCATTTACACCAGTTCAAATGGGGTGTCAGCTGGAAGGTTTTGGCTGGGGATGAATTTCTTTCAGGTCTTACATTCTGCCCGGCTTTCCGGCGAGACTGTTCAGAGCAGGCTACAGCAGTGCCGTGCCCATCGCTGGCAGCCTAGAGTAAAACTTTCAAAAGCACCTAAGTGACTGACAAGCCTTAGGCACGTGTCCCCTACTGGTCCAGCTGTTTCAGATGGGGTGGGCCGTAAACATACATTGCCCCAGTGCAGACCTTAGTGCGGCCGCAGCTATCTCAGGGCTAGTCTACACCTGGAAGTTAATCCAGGACAAGGTCGGGTGTGAATTTAAAGCAAAACAGCGCTCCATGTGAATGTTCTGATTCCAGAATAAGATTATCTTTTCCTGGTTGAGCCGAGTTCATGCAGGAAGCAAATTAAACCAGAAGAAGGCACTCTTATTCTGGAACAAGACGATCCACACAGAGATATGCCAGTCGATTTCCAAGGGCAAACAATCAGCTGTCCTGCACGAGAAAAGCTATAGCGGTAAACTGCTTTCACGCTAGGGGCTGGGACGTGGGGCTTTCAATATACGAGCATGGTTAAGTAATAAGATGCAGGTCTTCTCTGATGCTTTCCATCAGATAGGGAAACTGAGACACAGAGAAACGCAGCTTGTGTGTCTAGGTTCCACAGGTTAACAGGTCTCGAGCAGCTGGGCATTTTGGGGAATGTTACTCATCAGGCCCTTTCGGAAAGCCCAGCCTTCGCCGCAACAAGACTGCTGGGAGCACAAAACCGGAATTCACTGAGCCAGACCTGATCACCAAACTATTGTTTCAGACGCTCTATAAATTAGTAAATTATTGGAAAGACATTTTTCTCTCAGACGCTAAATTGTTTCCATTTCTTTAGCAGCGTCTCCACCTCCCCAGTTTTAGGTGAGGTCTGACATGGACAGGAAAACTCAGCTGGAAATGATCTTAATTATTTTGTTTGGTTTTTGCCACAACACAGCCTGTGGCCAATTTCTGCAAAAGACACAGACACACGTCCTCGCAAGCCTTCATGTTCAAACAGCTGATTTTAAATAAAAAAACAAAGAGCGATCTTACCCTTCTTTGGTTTCAATTTTAATTCTCTTTTCATCTTGCTCCTTGTAGTAGAGGTGAAAAAGAAACACGTCAGAACCTAACAGTTTTTACAAACTAAGCAAATTGCAGTTGCAGCAGAAAGAACGTGCCTGTCTGTGCTTCATTAACAGGCTAACAAGATGTCCATCTAGCCATTTGTTTTCAAACCTGCGCCATCCATACCTTCTCCTCCAGCTCCTCTTCCTCCTTTTCTGGACTCATTTCCTGCTTCACTTCTCCATTCACCTCATCCGACTTGCGTTTGTTGGATCTGTTGGGTTTGAAGGTGAAAAATCAACAGAAAGAAGCTATGGAAGGAAGGTCAAAACAGCACAGTCTGTTTGTGAGAGCACCTTTTAACGGGCTGTCCAAGCACTGCCCATAGCAGCAGCTGCTGTTACAAAAGCAATCGCAGAAGAAACAAAGCACAGCAGCGCTGATCGCAGACCAGGCGAAGCGACTCTGCCCCACTACCCTGCAGTTTTATTAACTGTCTGAGTTTTAGCAGCATCCGAGATCAGGGCCCCCTGTCCCACACTCTACAAACAGAGGAGGGAGTCCTGCCCTACTTCCTCACGGAGTAGGAGAGGAAGGAGGCAGCAAGGGGGGACTTTGCAAAGGTCACAAAACAGGGCAGTGGCAGAGGCAGGTTAGAAGCCGGGATGGTGAGTCCCAGCCCAGAGACCTAAGCACTAGCGCGCCCCCCCCCCCCCCCCCCCCGAACTCCAGAGATAGCATCGGCTTCCTTCTGCTAATACACAAAAGGGCGTCAGTCAAAATAGCGTATTGATCACTTGTTGTTACCGACGCCCCAGCCACAGAGCAGGACCCCCGCTGTCAGGCGCTGCTCGTTACAGATTGGAAACGTGCCGCCCATGGACAGACACCCCACACGTTTTCAAGCTGAGGTGTCCCTTTTTGAGCGTCACATCATTCTCCTGCTGTATGCAGGATGAGCTGGCTGCGGATGGGCCTGTGAAGCCTTCACAGGAACTTGCACCGACTATCGAACGGGCAGCCGTGCAAAGAGAACCGCGAAGAGGGAGGTGCCAATGAACCACATCGGTTGCGGAAGTACCATTGCCCCGCACTGCGCAAGCGGGGGCCGCAGGACATACTGACCCTTTGGAAATCAGAGCTAGGATGGTCGGCTGCCTGCCAGAGCTGCGCGTCACCCTCGGATTGGCTGGGGATTCTGCAGAAGAGGAGCAGTGTTACGGTGCAGGGAAAATCCCAAGGCCCACCACATCACACCCCGGGGGCCCGATTCTCATTTACTCCACTCCCACCTGTGGCCGCAGCAGTCCATGGCCTTGGCCACTGTACGCAAGAGCTGCCTCGAGGCTGTTCTGGCTCAAGCTTTGCTCCCCAGCCCCGCCCCTGCGCTCTGCCACCCCCACTCAGCCCCTGCTCTGGGAACGGGCAGAGGCCATCTCCACGCCAACGGAGGACCCCCACGCAGGGGGATACCAGGGCTCTATTGCCATCCGCTCTGAAGACAGGGTCGCCCCAGCACAGCAAGGACCCGGCCCCCCAAGGCGGACGCTAGGCGCGCATTCCTCCCTGCAGAAGTGTAGAGAGGAGGCCCGGCCGCATTCCTTCCCACACATCAAACCCAAGCACCGCACCTGTTCTCCCCATGGCAATGGGCAGCGATAATCGCCTCCATTGTGCGGAGAGCTCAGCATTTAATCCGAGCAGTTTGCTTCCAATGCTCCCACGCAACAGAGATTTCGGCTTCTTTTTGTTTGCTCTGAGAGAGACCAGGGCAAGAGCCAGGCTCCCGAGACCGGACCTCGCGTGGCAGCGTGCTCCTGCCCCAACATGTCTGACGCGCTGTGCGTTTCACTGGGTTGGACGGCTGTGGGTGCCAAGGAGAAATCCGTACCCACATCTGCACCCAGAGGCGCTTTCGGCCAAGCACGTGTTTCCACTGGCCAAGGGAAGAGCTCACGAGGGGCAGCTGGGAGTCGAGGGGAGGTATCCCGCGCTCAGCGTACCCCTCCCGGGGGAAGTGGTGAGAGCGCTTCCCGGCCTGGGGAAGCACTGGAGGGGGGGCACAGAAAGACCTGTCTCAGCCGAGGGTCTAGGAAAGGGGAGGGGGCAGCAGAGCCAGACCTACATTTTAACAAACCCCAAGATTCTGCTCCCCACCGGTACAGACCCCCTGGGGGGTGGCAGAGGGACTCCTCCTGCTCTGTGGGGGGAGACCCTTGGGACATGAGCATGGCAGGGCTCTCTGCAAGCCGGCAGGACCGTAAGGAGGAGACAGACCCTCACGAGGTTTCCAGAGCAGCCCAAAGTCGGTTCATTACTTTTATGGTCTCTGACGGACTTGCTCCTCCTGGCTTTGCGGGGCTGCGACACGGATGCCAGCAAGGAGGAGGAGGAAGAGGAAGAGGATGCCACGGCTTCCTCCATCTCCATAGCGCCGTCCTCTTCTCCCTCATGACCGGCTCTCTCCGAGTCCTCATCACTCCCATAGGTGCCATTTTCCGAGCACCCGTTGGCTTTCTGGCCAAGCGCTGTGGTGTCCCCATTCTCTGCGGATAGCTCCTTGCTGAGCAGGGCTTTCACCCTGGCCAGGTACCCCTCCTACAGCAGGGAGATACAGTTTCAACATGAGCTCCCGGTCACCCTTCGATCCTCCAAGGGCTGAATACAGCCCCACAGCTGCAGCCCTGTCCCTCCTCGGGATCGCAGCAGTTTGCTCTCTCCAGTTAGCGGGCGATTCAGGCAGGCCTGTTAGAGCCAGGTCCTCCCTCAGCCCACCACTCCCCTCCCTCCAAACAGCAGCAAATACTGTTCAGTGCTGGGTTAAAACCCGACTACTGAAAACAAGGGGAAAGGTTCGGAGCTGTACTAAGTCAATGGTCAGCTGTAAACTGGGAAAGAGGAGCCGGGAGGTTTCGTGCAG
The DNA here is from genome assembly GCA_007922175.1 of Pelusios castaneus. Lineage (NCBI taxonomy): Eukaryota > Metazoa > Chordata > Testudines > Pelomedusidae > Pelusios > Pelusios castaneus. The sequence continues at coordinate 1,147,108 of ML685894.1, forward strand.
AGTCACGAACAGCCTCCGTTCCCCAGGGGTTCTCCTGTATTCACATTTTTATATAAAAGCAGAGACTGAGTCCAGCCGTGACTGCAGAAGGAACCAGAGTGCCTCAGCCCTGGACCCCCGTCCTGCGCACAGAAGAGAAGGGGTGTTCAGTGCCCCACCTCCGACAGCTCCTCTCTGTGCAGCTTCTTCTCCAGCTCAGTCAGCTGATTCTGTGCATCTGCTTGCAGGAAGCCATGGAGCAGACTCAGCTTTTCCTTCACGCACTCCTGAGGGGACAGGGGGGGAACGTGAGAGACAGATAAGGAGCTTGTGACCAGCCCCCCATCGCACAAGCACCAGCTGCCCCACACCTTGCGCTCACATGAACTGGTTGGTACGGACTGGGCTCCCTTAGCGCCATAGGAGAGACTAGCTCTTCCGTCTCCCCACAGCCACCCGGCACCCGCTCAGAACAGTTCCCTCCTGACCCCAGCAGTGAAGGTCCAGGACTGCGCCCTGAAGCAGCAGCATTTATGGCCCTCCCAGAACACCTGGTCTCACACTTACTGTGGTCGCCCAGAACTGCTCCCTACCAGTGACCCCCAGGAAGCATATTCCCTGCTGGGTTGTGCCTTTGCTGAATCCACCCTGCCCGGGGCATGTCAGCCCTCATTCAAGCTTCACAGGACAACAGCTCAGGGTGTTGAAATGGGAACCTGCCCACTTCCCACCATGTGCAGCAAAGCAACACCGCAGGAGCGTGCTCCAGGGAGGGTGCTGGCCTGGGACTCAGGACACCTGGCCACGCCACTCCCCGGCTGGCTGACCATGGGCCCCCCAGCCCTTATCTATTCAGACTGAGATCTTCAGGGTGTGAGGCTCTGCGGGGAGGGGACTGGACCCAGGGGTGGGGGGCAGCCTGCGCCTCCATGCCACCAGTTGGCTTCCAGTCAGGTAGTAGCCAATGCCACTCAGAGCCGGGGAGATGAACTCCATGGTCCTGAGTGGTCCACAAGGAGATCCAGGAAGCATCCATAAATGAGGTGCCTCCCCCCCACCCCAAACAGACCCCCCTCCTCGGCTTCCACTGAACTGGGTCTCCCATCCTGATCCCTGGCTTCAGTACTTGGACTAACACCAGCTTTACCTGAGGCTTTTCACCATGAACTCCAGCTTCATTCCCACCCTCTGGCCTCAGTATTAGGACCCAGACCCCAATCCTGGACTCTGGCCCCATCCTGACCTCTGACATAGGCCCTTGCCCCTGGCACCAGCCGAGCCCTGATTGTGACCCAGGGCAGGGCCCCTTCTTGTTCCGTCTGTGCAGCACCTGGGGGCCACAATCTCAGCTGGGCCTCTGGGACCTTCCATGATACCCACAGATGCTGCAGCAGAGGCCTCAGAAGCCTCCATAAATCACGGCTTAGGCCCGACTTTGGAACGATGCGACTCCTGTGCCAAGCGTGCCGGGGACAGCAGAGACACCCAGCGAACTCCTCTGCAGTCACGCCTACAAACTAACGCCCCTGGCAGGCCAGAGTGACATACACAGGCAAGTTGAGGAGGAGGGAAACCCCTCGCATGGCTGCCGAAGAGCAGAGGGCAGCGCCACAATGAAAGCCCCTTCTGTTAAAGTTACAACTCCAGACATCAGAGAAGTAGGGGCTGGCGACGCTGTGCTCAGCTGGAAACGGGTAACGGAAAGAGAACATACCTTCTCACTCAGCCCATCTTCATCCTTCTCCAGGTCTTGGAGCCTGGAAGAGAGATGTTTCCTGTCAGAGCTCCTTTCCCCACTTGCCAGGCTGCTAGGAAGCAATGGCATCTTTCCTTTTTATCCTCCACTGGAAAGCTGGGAGTGGAGTCTAGGGCGTCCCATTATAGGAAAGGACAGGGAAAGGCCTCTGGCGGACAGGACTGCGCCATGTTCAATTCGTGCCAGCTTGGGAACATTTTCCAAAGCAACTAAGTGACGTGAGCCCAAGTCCCCCTTCCAAAAGTGACCAGGGAGCATGTCTCCTCGAAAGCTGACGGGGCGGGCGGGAGGCTCTGTGGCCTGCGTTGTGCTGGGGGTCAGACTGGATGATCACATTGGTCCCTTCTGACTTTAAAATCTAGGACTCTAGGCCACTTAATCTGAAGCTTTTCCCTGCAAATGAAGAGCGTTAGGAAATCCTAGGGCTGGGATTTTGACCCTAGCTGCTTTGGCTTCTGTGAAAATCCCAGCTCAAGTGAGAGATGGCGAGGTCCCTTCCGCTGCACACGGACAGGGGAACGAGAGGCTCCAATTCCATCACAAGGTGCTTTCGGAGCCATGGCAGACCCGTTCGTTGTAAGCAATGAGGACAGGCCCAAGAGAGCAGCCCCAGCGCGGGGAAGGCACGTGCATCAAGGGAAAGCAGCCCTGGCTGCAGATCTCTCTTTATTTAAGTAGCTGACTCACAGCCAAGGTCTGGCCTTATTGCAGCTCTTGCTATGGACTCCACGAGACCCAGCAGCCAGGGACAACGGCTCAGAAACCACTGGCCCACGCTGGAGAAGAGACATCATCCGTGTGCTTCCGCCTGCCGCGGCCACCCTGGCAGAGCCGCTGCTACGGCAATGAGGTTGGATAAGGACCTGACCAGACTAGAATAGTGCCAGAGATAAGTGGGGCTCTGGAAGAAATCTTTTCAGTGCTTCAGGGCAGAGAAGGCTCCGTCTCAGTAGATGCATGAGGCCTGGTGACAAGACACGGGTTCCTCGAACACGGTGACTTTCTAACAGAGGGAGAGCAGCAGGGACTCGGCAGCCCAAGAGAAGCCAGGCAGTCTCCAGTCCCTGGCCCACCCAATGGTTTGATCTTCACGCGGAGGGCTCAGCAAAGCGCAGTTACGCCCCCCCTCTCCTGTTTCCCCTTACTACAGCTGCCAAGCAATGGCATTTGCCGTCCTTTCATCAATAAAGGGTTACTGACTCATTACAGGCGCGCAGAGTTCGGGTGAAATGCAACGTGGACCGTCGCCCAGACACAGGAGAGGCTTATCAGGAGCCATTAGCAAAGCAATGGAAAGAGCATTTTCATGAGAGGAGCTACAGGCCAGCACACCCGCCACATGCACCGACAGGCCTGGCAGAAGGAACCACAAACCTCGCCAAATCTGGATCGCTTCCGACCACGCACATGCAGGAACATGACTGGCAAGGGGCAGCTATGCCAGGGAGGCACGATTCCCCAATCCCCTTGGGCTGCTTGAAGCCTCTCAAAGCACCACCGTCAAGAGCCACACGCCAATGACGTGAGAACGGCCAGCCAGGGTCAGACCAATGGTCCAGCCCAGCGTCCAGTTTGCCAACAGACGCCAAGGCCAGGTGCTTCAGAGGGAATGAACGGAACAGGCAATTCCCGAGTGATCCATCCCGTCACCCACTCCCACCTTCTGGCAAACAGCCACCCATGCCTACCCTGGCTAGCAGCCAGCGACGGACATGTCCTCCAGGAACTTATCGAGTTCTTTTTTTAACCCTGTTATAATCTTGGTGTTCACAGCATCCCCTGGCAAAGAGCGTCACAGGCTGACTGTGCGTTGGGTGAAGAAACACTTCCTTTCATTCACTTTAAACCTGTTGATGTCATTTGGTGACCCCCTAGTTCTTGTATTATGAGAAGGAACTCCACAGCAGTCACAATTTTACAGACCTCGATCATACAATCAGACTCTCCATTCTGAAAACTGACCATTTATTCCTACCCTTTGTTAGTCTTTAAAAGTGCCACAGGACTTTGTTGTTTTTCTGCAATAGACTAACACGGCTACTGCCTGTTCATTTCTCTCAGGGCCCGCTCTATGGTGTGAGCTCCAAACTGTTGCTGAGAAGTGCTGTGAATCCAGCTGGCTGTTGGTCCCACTCCACACCCTGTACCCTCAGAGCAGAATGCAAATGAAGAGCGTTATGAGCACGGGGGCTTGGAAATGGTCGTGCTAAGGAGCGGCACCAGGAATCAAAGCCATGCGTTCTCCTCCTCCCACTCAAAGCCTCAATACACACCAATACTGGGGCATTATGGCTGTGACTTCTCTTAATGGCAGGAAGCTGAGCGACTGGCCCTGATCCCCCTGCTCCGTTATCAGAGAGGGCGGTGTGCCAGACCAATTGCACCTCAGGTGAACAGAAGAAAGTAGCTTCAGGCTGCGTATCATCCATCTTTCTAGTTAAGCAGTGTTTGACCCCAACATTTCCACCGCAGTCCCCTGGATCCTTCAGACAACTGCTCCCAGTGCTGAGAGGAAAGGCTGTTTTCGAGTTGGGCAATGGGACCTGGGGACTCGGCAGCACACGTTTAGCCAGAGGAGTCACAGCGCGGTAGAGCAGTTGAGGAACAATTCACTGAGTGCCTGGATTACCTGCCCTGCAGAGCCTAGAGAGGCAGCTTACAGCAGATCCTGCTGGTGAAGCAACAAGCTGGGCCTACACAGTCCTCTTAACCACATTTTCTCCTAAGAGCACCACTCCACTGCTACAGGGGAGACAAGCCAAGCGGAACGGACAATAGCTGTGAGGAGCTGGGTTGAATTTGCACAGGAAGTGCACACACGCCATGTGCCATCACAATCACCACCCCAGGCCTCACTGCAGGGGAAAACACAGGAGCATTACATTCTTGCAGACAGGTCAGGCTGCGAGCAGCTTGATGTGAAATTAAGAAGGAAAGAGAGTCTCTCTCACGCAGCCACCATTGATGTTCACTGCACATCCCTCAGCTGGTTTGCTAAAGAGCACTGTGGCCCCCCATTCTGCGACAGATCTGCACACGAGTGGGGTGGATCCCACTGCAGGTTTGGGGCCTCAGATGGCGACACGGGAAAGCAGAGCCCTGAGCGCACCAGGGGCCTGTGAGATTCACAGGAGATCTGACCAGTGTCAAGAGAAGTCATTTATTTATCCTAAAACCAACCCTCAGATCTGCCCCAGCCCAGAACTTCTACCCCACCTGCACGCAGGCTGATGTTTCCAAAGGGAAACCAAGTCTCTGCTCTCAGGAAGTAACAACCTCAGCCGCACGTGGTGGGGAGAGGGAGCAGGAACATTTTCTGGATTCTCCTTGGTTCCCTCTCCTCTCCCCAACAGCCCGGGAAAAATAAAACAGGCTTTATGGGCCTTGAATATATGCGAGCCAGCAGACAGGGTCCACTTCTACCCTGCCAGGACGAACAGCTAATAGGAAACTCTTTCCTGGCACCAAGGTGCTGCCCCATGTCAGATCCTCCCCCCCACCCAATGAATCAGGTCTTGCCAAGACAAAGGCAGCTGTGGGGGGTGGCAGCGACTAGGAGGGTTAACTGCGGACAGGCACGAGGCTACGGTTCCTCAGAGAGAGCGGCCCGTGAAAGTGCCTGGCCAGAGTGGCGGGAAGCCCCAGGGCTGGCGTGGAAGGCAGGGCGGTCCTGCCCATCCCATCCCGTGGCACTCTGTTTGCAGAAGGACGGGACGGGCTGGCATGGGCAATGCTCAATGATCATCGAGTCCGACCTCCTGCATAAAACAGCCAGCCTCCGGTGTGGACCGGATGTGGGGCACTCCTTCACTTCCTGTCCTAAATCAGCTGTGTGCAGTGGTGGGAGGGAGACAAAGCAGCCAGGCCAGCGAATCCGGGATGGGGCCTGACCCCCCC
>ML685894.1:1180289-1211375 GCA_007922175.1 Pelusios castaneus
CCCAGTGATGGAGCCAGCAGCGGGTCCAAGCAGCAGGCACAGTGCTCCCAGGCTAAGCCTAGCATGGAGGCAGCAGGGAGCTAGGAAGCATGCCATGCCACGCCATGTAGCTACCAGCTCAATATAATGGGCAGGGAAACTGAGGTACATATCACAGAAGGTATTTGAATTCCTTCCCCATAAGATTATACCCTGTAGCTGTGGTAAAGCAGGGAATAAAGCCCAGGAGGCCTGACTCCCACCCCTGCTCTAACCACAAGACCCCACTCCCCACCCAGAACAGCAAGTAGAGCCCAGAGTCCTGGTTAAACCCAGCCCCATCCTCTGTCCTTGGTCTATTCTCTGGTCCCTCTCTTCTCCTTCTCCTCTCTTAACCCCAAGAACCAAGCTAGAGTCCATCTCACCTGAAAGAGCTTCTGACATTTGGGGATTCTGGTGCTATGCGACGGTGGTGGAAGAACGGCGGGATCCCAAGCGGGAGGTCTATGACACGGCCGTGAGATGCGATAAATAAATCTGTTAGTCTTTAAAAGTGCCACAGGACTCGGTTGTCTTTCTACAATAGACTAACACGGCTCCCCCTTTGGATTTTGACTCCCAGGTCTGTCATTTCTGGTGGGATTTGCATCACATTTCCAGGCCAAAGCCGCTTTCAAATCCGAGACGAGTTCACAGTGTGACCTACCCATCAACTCCAGAGATGTCCCACTGGGCTTGATCCTGTTGTGACGGCCCTAGTAGAATCATTCCTGATTTACACCAGGCAGAAGCAAGCTCAGAATTATCATTCTGGGTTCTGGATTAATCCCTGCCTTGTATTGAAGGCCATTATTACCTCCAGGAAGTGTGTGTTTTGGTTCTCACTGCCCGCACCCTGGCAGGCATGTGTCAATGCCAACACAAGACAAAGGCAGCAGAGAAGCAGTCCCCACAAACCCGGGCTGTGGGCCAGGCCTCCTGGGTCCTGTTCCTGGGCTGAGCAACGAGTGGGTCTAACGGGCTAGAGCAGGGGAGAAGGATGCAAGCGGGGGATGCTGACTCCCCGGGTTCCAGCAGAGCCAAAGCAGGCGTGTGGAGGGACATACGTCCTGGCTCCAGCCCCCCTGCCTCTGATAAACTCCGCCTCTGGCTGTTAGATGTACAACCCGGGTATTGTACAGCAGCAGCTCCTTGTCCTTCCAATAGTTTTGAAAATGCGATTCAGCAATGGCCCTGACTTCTGAGCCAGTATCTGACGAAGCGCTGTCTTCAGCCCTGTTATATATACGTCAGCTGTTAGCCAGTCTCCCTGGAGTCACTAGGAACGGCACTCTTGGCGTTCCTTTCCACGCTGTTTGCAGACTGATTTTCCACCAAGAACAGACCTAGGAATCTTTCTGCTGCAGCTCGGCCTTCTGCTGTAGATGGGTCACTCACTCCTGGGGCCGCCCTGGTTTGAGTGCCTGGGGCTCCGCTCTCTTTCTCCGTGGGCATTCTCGGCTAGCGTGCCCTGGCTTTCCACAAGTGTAACAAATGTATCTTCCTAGCTTGTCCTTCACTGGGGTCCTTGAATACACTGGCATATTAATAGGATTTTTTCTTTTATCACCTCAGTAAGCACTTTCAGCATTTCCTCCTGTTGGCAGAGCCAGATCAATGCAGGGGCTTTAGGGTCTGCAGCCCCGGGACCTGGCCAGAAGGGGGGCCTTGGGTTGCACACCTTAAAGCCTCTGCTGATCCGGCTTTGCCCTGGGGCCAGATCCTCCGTGCTCCCGCTGCCGGGCTGTCTGACCTGGGGTGTGGCCGCCAGTGCAAGGCTGCTGCGCTCCAGGGCTGGGGGCAAGGCCGGCTGCTGTGTGGGACAGCCTCTGATGGAAGCGGTGCTACAGGGCTGCTGTACTGGGGGCCCCAGAGAACTTGGCCCTGACCCCTGAGGCAGACCAGCCTGCCCAGGCATGGGAGCTCCACGGCCGGCCGCAGCCTGTGGCCCCAGTCTGCCCCACCCCTATGCCACCATGGTAGGGGCTGAGGCCCCAGATGGGGTGGCCCCACAGAAGTGGGAAGCCTGGGGCCCTTTAATCTGGCCCTGCCTATTGGCCCATCAAATTTTGCACAGCTTCACCTCAACTTTCCAATGTTTCGGGAAGGGCCTTTTCCCCATTAGCATTCACTAGGTCTCCGTTTCATGAACGGGGCTTAGACATGGCTGTTTCTAGCTCTTCTTTGGCCCATGGAATAGCAGCCTGCATTACTTCATTACCAGCCTCTTCCTAAAACCTTCTTTTCATTTCGCGCGGGAGGAAATCACCGCAGAGCCTCAGCGCTAACGGCTCTGTCAGAACCGCGTCTGGGGTGGGACCTCATCGAGGGTCTCATCGCTCCACTCTGCTCATTGGGGTCACACGCGTATGCCCGGACAGGCTCCCCGGCTCCTTTTCTCTCAAAGAGCTCCTTTAGTTGGGTTCCAATGGGACCTTGTCTCCAAACCCTTCTAGGAGGAGTCCAAACACTTTTTCCACATCTCCTTTGTCTGCCTGTGCCATGAACTTAACTGTGGCTTTGGCCTGGCCCGTGAGCCGTTCCTCAGTGACACCCCCATGATCTTCCTCAGGCAGTCACCGCACACGCACAGCTGGATCCACTCCTCCACTGCAACGGCTAGCGGGACAGCCGCTGACCTCTGCGATCTTCCCTTCCCGCGGGACATAAATGATGGGAGGTGTCTTAGCTCCTGTTCTCTGTTGGTCTGTTATTGCCTTGGCCAGCAACAGGGCTTCTCTCTGTTCATTTCTGGCTTGTAATGTCCGAAAATCTGCGCTGGAGTTCAGCAAACTGGACCCACAGTTCTTCCATGCCAGCCTGGCAGGGTTCTCAGCCGGGCCTAGAGCGCACTACCAGAACCCAACCCGCTAACCAGTGGGGTGGGTCCCATGGCTAAGGTCCTTTTTGTGATGCTGCTGGGGGTCTGCTCTGCGCAGCTCAGCTTCCTGGCCTGGCTTCTCTGGCCTCGTCCCAGCTGCTGGCTTGCTCCTCCTTAGCTCTGCCAAGGCATGTCCGGCTGGCAGCTCCAGCTCACACTGGGGAGGTGGGGATCTTCCTTGCTCCATCCTGGCTCTCTTTGACCTGTCGTCCATCAATCAGGCTGACCGGGGAAATCAGCTGGGCAGAGTGGAGCCGGGTGTGGTGAGTGAAATGCTGGGGAGGGCGAGGGGGGCCATGGGAGCAGCTGGCACAGGCAGCTCTGAAATGGACCGTCTCCCAGCACCATGGTGTGACATGCTACAGCCCATGTACACCCTTGTAGTGTGATCTGTGTATCTTTCCTGGGCACCTTTACAGTGTAATTGTGTACGGTCTAATGCTCAGTATGTCCTGCAGGGTGGTTCTGGAATGGTCCTGGCACGCCCTACATTACTGCTAGGGTAGCATGTTTCCTGCTGCATCATACGTGTGCACAGATATGAAACTCGGTTGTGTCATGACCCCCATTGAACCACAGAGCTGTATTTCCACACCCAGCCTACAAGAACAATACAGCTGAAACACCTTGGCTCAAGACGGAAAGATCAGGTGCATTGTGAGACATGGACGATCACCTGATCCCGGGGGGTGTTGAGAAAGCTGGAGGCTTGTTTAAACAAAGAGCCCCCCGGCTAGGTGCTCTTCCCTGGATTCCATCTTCTCTGCAGTACTAAGGGCTGGAAACCTATCCACGGGAGGGGGGAAGAATCTGGCTACAAAATCATCTGTAGCCAGGCCTGTGGGTAAGCTGGACAGGGACTGAAGGTGGAGATCTTAGTTTAGGAAGAGACTTTGTTTATTTTATCTAAAGCAGTGCAATGTGGAGTGAGAGTGTGTACAGAGACTCACTGAGAGCAAAGCTGGTGCATTTCTTTGTTACACTCATGGACAGCTGTAAATGAGCTGGCAGAGAGCAGTGAGGGATGCACTAAATCTTGCACGATGGTAGTTCCCTGGGTTGCATCTGGGACTGGGGGTGTTTGCTGGGGGTCTATCCCCGGAGTGGATACTGAGAGCGCTCCCCCATTGAGGGAGGGACTGATCATGCACAAGTGGCTGGGTGTGAGCTGGAGTGGAGAAAGGCGGCTGGGCCGGCCCGCTCCACCCCCAGGACACTGGCAATCCAAGGTCACCCCCGCCAGAAGGGCTGGCCCTGGCTGTGGCCGAGGACCATCTCGTGTGAGGCAGGCCGGCCCAGAGAGGCCAGGCCCCATGAACCCGCCCTGCCCCTGGGTCAGCTGCTCCAGAGGCCAGGCAAAGCGCTCCCGCCCTGCCCTGCTGCCTTCAGCAATTGCCCCATTCGCCTCCCCAAGGACGGCCCTGGCTGAACCAGGACGTGGGTTCACACAGCAAGGGGGGGTACGTTGGGGCCTAGGAGTGGAGAACTGGGGGGCACAGCAGTGCAGAGGGCAGGTGGGGAATGCCCACATGGGAGCGAGACAAATGCTAGGGCACCAGCGTCCAGCTTTACCCATAACCGTGCTGCAAACGCCGCAGCCATGCATCATACAGGGACATGCTAGAAATATAGCCTGGAGGCAGGCGCTGGGGAATGGGAAGGGGTTAAAAAGCAGCTGTGGGGTCCAGCAACCCCCCTTCCAGGCCAGCTCACATCTGACAAAGTGGGCTGGAGCCCATGAAAGCTTATGCCGGTAGAAATTTGTTAGTCTTTAAGGTGCCCCAGGACTCTTAGGAACAGCCAGTTCCTGGTGCCAACAGAAGCTGTTGCTGAGGGCTGGGCAGCCAAGCCAGCCGGGAAGCCAGATTGTTGGCACGTGGCCCACAGCAGAGTGGGCCCCGGACGGTCCGGTGCACAGGGTAGGATGCAGAGCAGCATGTGGGTGCTGGCTGGCCAGATTGAGCCTGGGGTCCCCTGTGACAGGCTGCTCCCCAGATCTGGTCTAGTGTGCCGCTGTAACCCCTGAAACTCCACTTCTGAACCCCAATTCACCCCACTCTGCCAGGTGACCAATCATTCCTGAATCAGTCCACACCAGTGTGTCATTGGTCCCAGGCCATGGGTGTAAATCCACTACCCACACAGGTGTTGGACTGCAAGCGAATACCCCCATCCCCAGACACTACACCGGGAGCCACTGCCTTACAGGGATTGGGACCAACCCTCAATCACCTTAGTCTCAAATCTGACCACTTAACGAAGACGTGGATCATGCCCAGCCTCCCACATCCACACCCTCTAAAGACCACCCAGCTTTAGATCAAACAAATACTAGTTTGTTGATCAGAGTACGATTTCAAGTGAGGAAATGGCCAATCAAGGCAGAATCATACTATAAATGAGTCAGCAGTGACCAGTATCAAATAAAAGGTATAAACCACATACACATCTAACATCTCTACCTAAACTGAGCTCCTAGTCCAAGATTATGTGCAAGGTGTTCGGCTGTTTGATGTTTTACAGCCATTCTCTGTTTCTTACGAGGCAGGGCCCAGATGTTGCTTGAAGTTGGAGAAAGTTGCAAGATGGAGTCTCCCAGGTAAAAACCTGCTGCTTTCCCCCAAACGTTATGTCTTTGTTTTTACAAACTCCTCACAGTCCCTCCCCTCTGTCCTGCTGTGCGATTCCCTTCTACCTGAGCCAAGGAGGGCATCTGCATTCCCTTTGTCATGTAATTCTCCAGCCTCTGTGCTAGAGATTGTCCTGAGAGTCTGAACCCATAACATGCTTCACCTGGACACACATACATGGACAGACATACATGATGCTGCAGGAGACATGATGTCATAACTATACGGTGGAGCATTCAATAGGGAACCTTGCCTGGTGTAAGTGGCATCAAAGCAGACAATCACTGTGCACAAGTGAACAGAAAAATCATGCAGATCACAACCCAAGGGTGCACAAATGTGTCTCCTGTGACAGCCCCATCTCAGGCATCTTTTAAAAGGGAGCCCAGCCCAGTACCCAGAGAAAAAAATAGTGGGTGCTGAGGACACAGGGGGATGGCTGGGGAGATTAGCTGTGGGCAGGATCTGTGCAGCAGCTGTTTCCCCCACAGCCTGTGGCTCAGTTTTATCGTGCCCTGTCTGGTGGCTGATTAGCGCTTTGATTTAATCAGGTTATTCCATCAGTCCTGAACTGTTCTTTCCTCAGAAGGCACTTCCTCGTTCCCACAGGGCTGGGCTGAGACATCGTGACCCCTTTGTTCCAGCCTCAGTGCAGGACCCAGCTGAGGGCCCAACTCTTAAGCTGTGCCCCCACCCCTGCACTGTAACGAGAAAAGAATAGGCAGCATTAAGGGTGAGGCCACTTGCCACGCTGGGCATTAGCTAACAGTCCCCTCGGATCATCCCATCAGCAAAGTCTCCCCTCCTGCCTGCCTTTATTTGTGCTTCCAGCCAGTGTGTGCCTGACAGCAGCTCCCAGCAGTGGCATTCCCAGGAGCTCCAGTGCCCAGACTGCATTTACACCTCCCACTCTGATACCCCCAGCACAGGGCAGGAGGTGTCTCGGTGCCACCTCCCAGCCAGCCCAGGGAGGGAGTGTGACACGCTGCACCCCACGTGCGCCCTTGTGTATCATTCACGCTCACTTTGCAGTGTAGCTGTGTGTGGCCTGGTACGAAGGATGTCCTGGGAAGCATGTTTCCAATGCTCACGGCACACTGAACATCACTCTGATGGTAGCGTGTTCCCTGCAACATCCTGCACGTGTGGAGATATGAAACTCTGCTGTGTCCTAACCCCAACTGTGCATCTCATGGGGCTTGAAGGGATGCCAACAAATTGTGCATCCGTGCCCTGCTCCTGTCCCAGCACAGCGCGGGGACGGCACCAGGATAGGGCACCCACCAGCAAAACAAGCCAGCATGTGTGGGCAGAGGCTGCTGTGGCTAGCTGAGGTGCTGAACAGTCCCAGACAGTGGGAGGCAGCTGCCAGATCCACCAGCTGCTCTCTCTTGCCCTTGAGGCAGCCCAGGAAGGGGTGGGTGCCCACAGCCCCGGCCAAGCCCCCATATCTGGACATGTGCTGACGACTGCCAGGGAGATGGGTGAGGATGGGATCTGGTCACACCCCAAGGGGTTGTTGTGGGACAGCAAAGCTATGACACTGTGGATCAGTATTGTGACCGGGGCCTCCCGGGATAACCTCCTGAACGTGCAAAAACCAGGGCAAGCTGCAAAACCGGGAGCCGAACTCCCTACACACTGATGGGTGGTATTTAAACCAGTCTCCCGGTCAGTCACAATCAGGCTTCTGGGTCCCCAGACCGGTTACCACGAAGCCTGCCAAAATAGAAACAGCCCCTTATTGCACTCCAGCTCCCACCTAGCCACACGGTCCCTCAATAGGTTCTCCTGACCCCAAGGGCCAGCCGCATCACACAGACCAATATAGGTTTGGATCTTACCCCAAATACCACACTAATAGCCAATCCTTCAGTAACTACAACTAAAGGGTTAATATAAAAAGAAAAGAAACAAAATATGAGAGATCTTAAAGGGTCAGAGTGAATCACGTACCTACAAATGATTTAGAGTCCATGGAAAGCAGTTTGCAGGTTTGTTCCTCTGGAGTTTGCAGGTTTGTTCCTCTGGTAAACACCCAGCACCCGGGAGGGCCTCAGTCCTTTGTGCAGTCGCAGAGGAATAGATCCAGAGAAGAGTAATGGCTGTTGGCTGAAGAAATGGAGTTGGGGCTGCTGCCTTTTATCACGTCTGCTCTTCTCCATGCTGTGTGCAGTTCTTTCCAATCAAAATAGAATTGAGTCACATGGTTAGTTTGGGTGGCTCACTGGCTGGGTTTCTCCCCAGGCCTATTATATCTGTGGTTCCATTAATGGGCCATTATAGAGACAATGACTGCAGACATCCAGTCTGGGGTGTTTCTCAGAATCACACAATTTGGAATACAGATACAGCTAACACATTCATACCTTCTAATACAGATATGATACCTACACATAGAGAATATCATCATTTCTAGCAAGTTATAACCTTCCTATTGGTACCAAACATGGCATAGCTCCTGTGGACTATTGCCATTATGAACCATTAATTAAAAAAAAAAAAATCCTAAATGGTCCCCTAATCCCAGACAGCATCACAGGTATTATCCCTGTTTTGTAGATGGGGAAACTGAGGCACAAAAGGTCAGTGCAATAGAACCTGGGGTTATGTCTACACTAGAAAAGTTAAGTCAACTTTGTTAAGTCCACTTAATAAGGTCGACTTTAAGTCAACTTAGTCCACTTTGTTAAGTCGACCTAACCACCCTTAAGTCGGCTTAATAAAGTCGATTTAAGGGTTACTCCGCATCGACACCGTCCTTACGTCGACTTAAGGAGTTGCCTTAAAGGTTAAGTCAACCTAATGAGTAGCAGTTATAAAGTCGAATTAAGCTTTCATTAAGTCGACTGAAGGAATTTCTTAAGTCGACTTAATGAAAGCCTAGTGGACATGGCTTAATTTAAGTCGACTTAAATTGCCAGTGTAGACATAGCCTAGGAGCTTGACTGCCAGCCCTCTGCACTAACCATTAGCCTCTGCAGCCTGTCTCCCTGATTTCACACGCAGGTGGGATTTAAACACCAGTGATACTGTAAGGGCTGAGGCCTTGTTCTTGGGCTAAGCAGTAGCAGTTGTATGAGGGTATTGCCAGCAGATGGAGGGATGTGATAATTCCCCTCTATTCGACACTGGTCAGGCTGCATCTGGAATACTGTGTCCAGTTTTGGGCTCCCCACTACAGAAAGGATGTGGACAAATTAGAAAGAGTCCAGCGGAGGGCAAGGAAAATGATTAGGGGGCTGGGGCACATGACTTATGAGGAGAGACTAAAGGAACTAGGCTTATTTAGTCTACAGAAAAGAAGACTGAGGGGGATTTGATATCAACCTTCAACTACTTGAAGGGTTGCTCCAAAGAGGAGGGAGCTAGACTGTTCTCGAGGGTAACAGAGGACAGAACAAGGAGCAATGGTTTCACGTTGCAGCTGGGGAGGTCCAGGTTGGATATTAGGAAAAACTTTCTCACTAGGAGGTGGTGAAGCATTGGAATGGGCTATCTAGGGAGGTGGTGGAATCTCCATCTTTGGAGATTTTTAAGGCCCGGTTAGACAAACCCCTGGCTGGGGTGATTTAGGGGGCGTGGTCCTGCTTTTTAGCAGGGGGTTGGACTAGATGACCTCGTGAGGTCCCTTCCAACCCTATTATTCTATGATGCTATGAGGGGAGTCAGCAGCCAGGGGTCATCACCTTCCTCAAATTACTTCAATACATCATATCGGGCTGGTAAAAAGGTGTTAGTGTCATAACAGTACAGGCCACCAGAGAAAGAACCAGAGCTCAAGATGCTTAAGGAAAACTATCCAGGAGTCCTGGGGCACTTTTAAAGACTAACAAATTTATTCATCGCATGAACTTTTGTGGGAAAAAATCCCACTTCATTAGATGCTTGAAAATGGAATAAGTATGGGAATTATAGGAAGAGTTAGAATTTACATGCAAATTTGATACTATCAGCTCGGGTTTGAATAGAGATATTTCTTGGCTTTATCATTATAAACAGTGATTGTCTGTCTCCCTATCTGTTGTTCAACTCAGTTTGAATCCATACAATTTGCTGAAGTAACCTCACCTGATTCTGTGATTACACGTCACAGCATTTATCCCTCCTTCCTATACTGTAATTTTTTCCATTTTCAAGAGTCTGACAAAGTAAGATTTTCTCCCATGAAAGCTCATGCGATAAGTAAATTTGCCAGTCTTTAAAAGTGCCACAAGACTCCTTCTTTGTTTTACTAAACTAGACCAGCATGGCTACCCCTCTGAAACTTAAAGACAACTGTTTGCTATCTTCTGTCTGGCCAGGAATCACTGGTCAATGCTTGTGGTTGTAAAATCTCCACTTATTGTTTTGTCTTCATGTTGCCAAATTTTCTAGTGTTTATCTAAAGGATTTCTGTCTGGTTCTTTGTTTTTGTCTTTTGCATAACTAAGTGTGCATTGTTGAAATGAGTTAGGGTGGTGGGATATGATTGGTTCGTAATGGGCTGGGATTGGTGTCTAAATGATTGGTTACGGTACAGCTAAACAGGAGCCACGTTCCAGCTATATAAACTGGGGTCCAAAGGGAAGTTCTTTGAACCTCACTCCAGGACACGGCGCTCCCAGACCTCAACACCCGGCTAACCGCACCGTGCAGAGCTGGAGTCCCCAGATGCGCTAATCCTGACTGGCCACCAGGAGAGGTTCGCCTGCCTTATTGGGAGGGGGGAGCACGAGATACTTGGCGAATGTGTTCAGGTTCGGTAAGTGGTGATACAGAGAGAATAAGGACATTCCTGTGTAAGGCTCCTTCACTGGTAGAAGATGCCGCAAACCCACAGAGAATTACACCTGGAGCATGGATGGGGGTGCTTTAACCGGGTTATACCTGGTACCCTACTGAGTTGGGCAAAGGTGGGGTACCCTAACCTAGGTGCGGGTAAGAACACTGGTACCCAAGCCAGTAAGGAGTCACTGCATTCTTGCTGTGCCTGATGTCATGCAGCGCAAGCTGGGCCAGAAGGAGTTTGATGCTCATCTGCTGGAGCGAGTCAGGGAATTCTCACTACCTCTGGAGTCTTTGGAGCCACAGGACAGTGTCCCCAACAAACACTCGGAAGCGAGACCCTCCTGCTTCCTGGCGGGCAGGAGGGAGAACTGTGACATGCTGCATCCCACGTACACCGTGTGGTGGGATCTCTGTATCACTCATTCCCCCTCACGGTGCAGCTGTGTATGGCCTCCTGCAAAGTATGTCATGTGTGGCGTTTCCAGAATGCTCATAACACACTGACCACCACCGTTACGGGAACATGTTCCCTGCAATATCACACGTGTGTACAGGTGTGACATTCTGCTAGGTCATGACCCCAATTGAACCCCAGAGCTGTGGTTTCACACCCCGCAGAGGCCTGCATACAGGAGCAATGGACCCCCACCACCTTGGCTCAAGGGGGAAAGATCTCGCCCATTGCCAAACATGGCCGATCACCTGACCCTGGGGGCTGTCGAGGAAACTGGTTGAAGGAAAGAGGCACCCCTGGCTAGGGGCTTTCCCTTGGAAACCATCTTCTATGCAACACCAAGGTCTGGGGAACCTAATGACAGGAAGTGGGAGGCAGGTTGAGGAACCATAAAGCTTTTGAACTAGCCCCCCAAATAAATAATTCTTTATGCCCAACCATGAGAGCCAATTACAGCTTTAGAATGACTCTCACCCACTCCCCAGGACCCTTTGCTGGCCACAGAGAGCCAGGACAAACACTTGACAGGCCTGACGCTCCCAGCAGCTGGCTGCACCCATGGCAAGATCCTGGGCCCGCTGAACCGGCTTGGACAATCCTCTCAGAAGCTGAGGAGGCTTTTCCAGTAGGCTCTGCGGCACACTGAGATCCTCAGGACCAGGGCTGCAGGGCATCTCCAGGGGACTGGACATGGATGAACTGTGCTGACTGGGACCTCCTTGGGGCAGGGACCATCCTTGTACAGCACCTTACACCATGGGGGCCTGCTGAGTGACTTGTCTCCTAGGCATCTAGGATAATATGGCGCCGTCCTCGGTGATTGGGCTCAGGGGGACCGGGGAAAGCCTCTAGCCCATGTTATGCAGGGGTTGGATTAGATCCATTCTAGCCAGCTGCTGCATTCGCCTAACAAACCTGTTGGGTTGGGAGAGTCACATGAGCTAAGGGACCAGGGTTCCTAAATTATTTGAGTGCCTTCATAAGATCCCGCCCTCAGAGCCCCTGAGTTGTCCTGCCCTCCGGACAGCAGGGGAATTGGCTGGAGTAACTCCCGATGTCTTGTGAACCTGGGGATGGGGGTGGGAGCTGTCCTGGCAATAAAGATGATCGCTGCCAAGCCTTGTGTGTTAGGCAAGGACAACACAGCCCAGGCCTGGAGCTCTGCGGGGGAACACATGCGCACACACACACACACACACACTCTCTTACGGGGGAGGTGGACAGAGCGTCGCCCTGCTGCTGGGAAATTTGGACCTGAGGCATCTGCAAACAGCGCACTCAGCAAGGGTGGGAGACGCCCCCATAATTGCATAACACGTCCCTTCCCACTTCACCTTCCGCGCTCACACTGCCCTTCACCCCAGCAATCGTGGGTATTTCATGGGGTCTCGTCCCCGGCTTGAGCCTTCCTCCCTGCGGGTTTTCACAGCTGGGGACCAAAGAAGCAGAGAGATTAAGTGACTCTCCTGAGCTCACACGGGGAGTCTGTTACAGAGCAAATGACTGAATCTGGGCCCAGTCTGGGCTGTTGTTTCCTGGCCCCCAGCTATCACCTCCCCCTGCACACTCGCAGGCTCTGGTCTATGTGACTGGAGAAGACTGCGGGGGGGAAGGGAGGCCTTGTTTTTCAAGAGCGTGGGAGAGGGCTGGTGCAAACAGCTGAAAGGCTTGCTTAGGCTGGCCTGGAGCAGAACAGGAATCCCTGTGTCGTTGACTTGGTTCTGTACTCAAATAATTCCTCTCCCTCCCTGATGTTAATCCCTACATCAGAGGGATTAACATCAGGGAGGGAGAGGAATTATTTGAGTACAGCACCAATGTGGACACCAGAACAAATGGTTATAAACTGTCCATCAAGAAATTTAGGCTTGAAATTAGATGCAGGTTTCTAACCGTTAGAGAAGTAAAGTTCTGGAATAACCTTCCAAGGGGAGTTGTGGGGGCAAAAACCATAACTGCTTTCAAAACTGAGCTTGATAAATGTATGGAGGGGATGGTATGATTAGCCTATTTTGGAAATAGACTGATATTTGGCTACATGAGGTGGATATACAAGTGGCCTAAGAGGGGAGAGTACATGGGGTGGGCTCTGAGTTATTACAGAGAATTGTTTCTTGGATAACTGGCTGTTGAGACTTGCCCACGTGTTCAGGGTTTAACTGATCGCCATATTTGGGGTCGGGAAGGAATTTTCCCCCAGGGCTGATTGGCCTGGGCTTTGGGGGAGAGTTTGCCTTCCTCTGTAGCACAGGGCATGGTTCACCTACCAGTGAATTCTCTGTATCTTACAGTCCTTAAATCCTGATTCAAGGAGGTAAGTAACTCAGTCATAGGTTGGGGGCCTATTGCAGGAGTGGGTGGGTGAGGTCTTGAGGCCTGCATTTTGCAGGAGGTCAGACTAGATGATCGTACTGGTCCCTTCTGACCTTAAAGTCTATGAGTCTACGAGACTTTCCTTAAAGCCACGTGCGGGGGCAAGAAGGTGGTACTGTGCTGATTTGGGCAAACGCAGCTCGGCAAGTCCCTGTGTCAGTGCCGCGGAGAACGCAGCTGGGGACCCTGCTTCTTCCTGCTGCTGGAGGGTCTCAGGCAGTGTGCTGGGCCTGGTGTGCATTGAGGGGAGGGCAGCTCTGGATCTCGACTCCTCCCCAGGCAACACTGCTCTGTGGCCTTAGAGAGGTGGAGTTAGAGGAAGGCGTGGTCCCACACTGCTCTGTGGCCTTAGAGAGGTGGAGTTGGAGGAAGGCGTGGTCCCACACTGCTCTGTGGCCTTAGAGAAATGGAGTTGGAGGAAGGTGTGGTCCCACACTGCTCTGTGGCCTTAGAGAGGTGGAGTTGGAGGAAGGCGTGGTCCCACACTGCTCTGTGGCCTTAGAGAGGTGGAGTTGGAGGAAGGCGTGGTCCCACACTGCTCTGTGGCCTTAGAGAAATGGAGTTGGAGGAAGGCATGGGCATTAGAGCCCCTGTGCCACTCCTTCTCTTTAAGGAGCAAAACTGAGGCTGCCTTTTCCAGGGGCTGGGCCATCTGCTTGCAAGAGGGTGAAATTCACTGCTGGGCAGGGACTGGCACAGGGCCGGGCAAGGATCATGGGAGGTCCAGGGGTTACAAGTAGGGGTGTCACTTGGCCTGGTTTTCCTAGGACCGTCCTGTTGCTGAGGTAGCTGGGAAATGTGACCAGATGCTCTGGATCACCCTGTGGGTTCTGTTTCTGTATGTCTCCGAGATGGCAGCCCCTGGCTACCTTACTGCCTTGTTTTCTGCAGGGGTTTCCCTTGTGGTAGCGAAGAATGCCTCTTCTTTCCCAGGGAAGACCCGGCTTCGGCTTAGACAGGATGTTTTTCTAACAGGCTGCCTCCTGCCTCCGCAGCCATGGGGGTTTCCCCTCAGAGGACACGCTGGCGCTACCAGCCGGTCCATGTATGGTGCTGATGAGGAGCGCACAGCCAGTGGGAGCAGAGAACAGCAGGTTGCTCCAGCCCCGACATCCCCACACCTGCCCCTCCAGTGAGCTCTCCTAGACTGTAAGGTCAGAAGGGACCAATATGATCATCCAGTCTAACCTCCTGCGCAATGGAGAACACAGATCCTCATCCACCCACTCCTGTAATAAACCTCTAACCTAGCAACTGCCCCTAACACACCAGCTGCAACCGATTGCCCGGCCCCAGGGAAACCCTGCAGCCCGCACAGCTCAGATCATTGCTGCTGGCAGCCAAGGCCTTGTGATGGAGGGCGGTTGGCAGGGCCGGATCAATGCAGGGGCTATAAAGGCTGCAGGCAGCCCTGGGTCCCGGCATAAAGGAGAGCCCCGGACTGCAGCCCTCAAGGCCCTTGTGTGACCTGGTCTTTCTGCCCTGCTCAAGCCGGCACAGCAGTACTGGGGGTTGCTGGGGACGGGTCCCTGCCAGTGCTGGGTGGAGCGGAGCCCTGGGCCAGAGGCCGGGGTCTGTGGCACTCCTGTCCCATCCCTTGGCTGGCTGGTCCTGGGTAGGGGCAGGCTGGTAAGCATCCCAGCAGGGCCGCTCCGCACGCCAGCGAGCCCCACCCCTGCGGGCAGATCAGCCAGATCAGCCTTTGGCCCCAAGACCTCACCAGTGCTAGCCCGCCCCCAGGCTACTGAGGTGGGGAGCCTAAGTCTCAGGCCGGGGGGGGGGGGGCCCTTGGTAGTGGGCATCCCTGGCCCTGGGGCCCTTAATCCGGCCCGGGCAGTTGGCACCCACTGGCTGTGCAGGGCCTGTGAGCAGGGGCTCATCAGCACCCTTGGGTTCTTCAGCCGTGTTCTTCAGCGGGCCTCAGCCGTGTGGCACAGACACCGTGGTTCGTCCATTGCTGCACTAAATCCAGTGCTCCATGGTGGAGACCTTCCGTGTCCATGCTGGGCCCTCGCTCGCCCTCGCTGCTGTGCCCGGCTCCACATAGATTAGAATGTGTCCTAGCTTTTATTTGCTTGTAGTAACTCCTGACTGACTGATTGATTAATTGATTGTGCATTGATTTGCTGTACACTCACTAAAAGCATGTTTTAATCAATAAACTAGTGTTTGTTTTATCTAAAGCTGTGTGGATTTTATAGAGTATGAATGGGCGTGAAGGCCTAATCTGTTTCCAGTTCAGTTTCTTTGTTAAACTGATAGACTGGAGTTTATGAGCTCACAGTGATCGGGGAAGGGTCCTGATCCCTGCAGGATGGATATTCCCAGTGAGGCATCTGGGGATGTTTGCTGGGGGACTGTTCCCTGTGTGGCTGGAGAGTGCACTTCTACTGCCTGGGACCAATTACACACAGGAGACTGGCGTGGACTGAACCAAGAGTTGGGGCAAGTTGGGGTCTCAGAGTGGGTGATCAGGGAGGCACAGTGTCACACCAGACTAGATTACAGGAGGGGAACGTCACAGACCTGGGCTGAATTTTCCTTGGAAATATTAGGTTTGCTTTTGTGCACAGGGTGATTTAGTGGAGGAAATGTTTTCGAGAGCTTCCTCTCCTGCAGATTCAATCCTTTTCTTTCCCTTCCCTTCCTTCCCTTCCCCTCCCTGAAAGAGCTGCAGAGGTCTTGGCTTTGGATTCATTCTGGAAGGGTTACAAGTAGCCTAGACAGCAGATATAGGAGGGGTATCTTGGCCCTATTCCCAGTTCAGGGAGGGGATAGAGCTTAGAGAAATGGGGGCTGGGAGCAGGACTCTCGGGCTCTGTTCTCAGCTCGGGGAGGGGAGTAAGGCCTAGTGGTTTGACCAGTCTCTTTCAGGGGGTTATATTGTCTGCGGGGAAAGGGGGGATTCTGACAGCTTTGCCCGGGGGGAAAAAACCCAGGGGCTGTCTTGCTGGCCTGGTAAGAGGCACTGTTTGTGCTGCTCCGACTCCAGCAGGGTGGGGTGGGTCCGTCAGCCCAAGATGTTGCTCCTTCAGCCCGTGAGAGCAGCAGGGGGTCCCAGGACTAGTTTCTTAGGATTTGTGAACTACTGGTTTCCATAACTTCCTGAGGGTCCCCTCTGAGGATCCCAGCAGGGACAGGAATCAGGCCCCTACCCCCACGAGGTTACATGCCGTGGTTTGCGCTGCTGAAATTAGCTGGGAGGTCCAAGGTCTTCGCCATAATTCAGGCTCATGACATGTCCCTTTTGGGATCATTGGTCCCACCCCAAGAGACAGCTGAAGTGACTCACTGGGCAGAGGCAGAGCTGGGCTAGAACCCAGGCGTCCTGGCTCCCAGCCCCCACTGCGCTCATAGACTCATAGACTTTAAGGTCAGAAGGGACCAGTACGATCATCTAGTCTGACCTCCTGCAAAATGCAGGCCTCAAGACCTCACCCACCCATTCCAGCAATAGGCCACCAACCTATGACTGAGTTGTTTACCTCCTTAAATCATGATTTAAGGACTTTAAGATACAGAGAATTCACCGGTCGGTGAACCATGCCCTGTGCTACAGAAGAAGGCGAAAAACCCCCCAGAGCCCAGGCCAATCAGCCCTGGGGGAAAATTCCTTCCTGACCCCGAATATGGCGATCAGTTAAACCCTGAGCACGTGGGCAAGTCTCAACAGCCAGTTACCCAAGAAACAATTCTCTGTAATAACTCAGAACCCACACCACGTACCACACCACCCTCTTAGGCCACTTGTAAATCCACCACCTGTAGCCAAATATCAGTCAATTTCCAAAATAGGCTAATCATACCATCCCCTCCATACATTTATCAAGCTCAGATTTGAAAGCAGTTATGGTTTTTGCCCCCACAACTCCCCTTGAAAGGTTATTCAAGAACTTTACTCCTCTAATGGTTAGAAACCTGCGTCTAATTTCAAGCCTAAATTTCTTGATGGACGGTTTATAACCATTTGTTCTGGTGTCCACATTGGTGCTGTACTCAAATCCTCTCCCTCCCTGATGTTAATCCCTCTGATGTATTTATAGAGAGCAATCATATCCCCCCTCAGCCTTCTTTTGGTTAGGCTGAACAAGCCAAGCTTCTTGAGTCTCCACTCATAGGGCAGGTTTTCCACTCCCCAGACCATCCTTGTAGCCCTTCTCTGCACCTGTTCCAGTTTGAATTCATCCTTTTTAAACATGGGGGACCAGAACTGCACACAATACTCCAGATGGGGTCTCACCAGTGCCTTGTACAGCAGCACTAACACCTCCCTGTCTCTACTTGAAATCCCTCTCCTGATACATCCTAGAACCGCATTAGCTTTTTTCACGGCCACATCACATTGGCGGCTCATAGTCATCCTATGATCAACCAGTACTCCCAGATCCTTCTCCTCCTCAGTCCGTTCCAACTGATGCGTCCCCAACTTATAGGGAAAATGCTTATTGTTTGTCCCTAAATGCATGACCTTGCACTTCCCATTATTAAATTTCATCCTGTTCCTGATACTCCAGTTTACAAGGTCATCCAGGGCTTTCTGTATGGTATCCCGATCCTTCTCTGTATCGGCAATACCTCCCAACTTGGTGTCATCCGCAAACTTTATTAGCACATTCCTGCTTTTTGTGCCAAGGTCAGTAACAAAAAGGTTGAACAAGATCGGTCCCAAGACAGATCCCTGAGGGACTCCACTGGTAACCTCCCTCCAGCTTGACAGTTCACCCTTCAGTATGACCCGCTGTAGTCTCCCTTTTAACCAGTTCTTTATCCACCTTACTATATTCATATTAATCCCCATCCTCTGTAACTTAACTCCTGCAATGATGTGGGAATGCTCTGTAACATTTTCATGCCTGGCTGGCCTGGCTGGCACTCCCTGCTCTCAGGTGTGGGAGACTGTGAGCGCAGGAGGGCTATAGAGCTGCTCATGGTGCTGAGCGGGCGTCCCATGACTGGCTGGGTCGTTGGCTGGGCAGGAAGTGCACGGGAAGGGAACTGTGCCAGGTGCTGCAGGGTGGCTCCATGGCCTGAGAGGAGACAGGACGCTGGGCTGGGACTGGGCTTGGGAGGGGTTCAGCAGCTCTCATCAGGGGCTGACGCAGCCCAGACAGATTTCCCAGCAGTTGGCCGAGGGAGCCCTGGTCAGTCAGCTGGACCAGGTCTGAACCTTCACTGCTCTGTGCCAATCGAGGGCCTGCCAGGGCCAGAAGCCAGGTTCTACTTTGCCCTGTTCTGCTTTGGAAATGCTGGTCCTTGCACAGGGCCAGGTACCTGCCCAGGGGTCTGGCTGAGCAGAGCTCACGGGGGTTGCAGGAGGTGGGAGCCCATAGGCTCACCCTGGGAGGCAGTGAGGCCACATGGCCAGTCCTGCAGGAAGAGGGTCTCGGGGGGGGGGGGGGGGGGGCTGGCATGCTGAGGGCTCCTCCCGGGGACTTCTGGCAAGGCGGGGTGTGGCCCAGAGCCGTGGACCCTGAATACATAGCCAGAGCTGCTGCTCTCTGGCTGCCTGAGCTGGGGGCTGGCACCTCTCCACACCCCTGCCCCAGTGCACCCTCAGCAATGCTGTTCTTCCTTCCCCAGAAGTGCCCGCAGCCAGAAACCCCCACGGCCGCTGACTTCCTCCCTAGTGGCCTGTGCTCAGCGGCTGCGGACTTTCCCAGCACCAGCCCACCCTGGAGAAAGTGCCTGCTGTGGTCTGTGGAGAGTCCCCTCCCCGGCACCTGAACGCAATGGGAGTAGCAGGATGGGAGCTCCCCTGGGGTGTGTGGGGGCTGGGGCTGGGGGCTGGGAATCTGAAGCAATTGTCTTTGTGAGAAGCCAAGAAATGGCTTTCTCGGGTGGTGGGTGGGACCGTGGGGTCCCTGGGAAGCAGACTGTGCTGGCGAGCGTGGGGACCAGGGCATGTGAAAGCTACAGAGAAAGGCAGGGAGCCTTGGCAGGAGAGAAACACGCAGGGAGCAAAGCACTCTGGCCTGGCCTTGTTCACACATGCCCCAGTTGTTCTCTGGCACAGGGGAGCTGCGGATAACCCCCCACGTTAGATCCTCAGCCCCATTCCAGAGATTCCTGAGGCAGCAACAGCTGAAAAAACCTGCAGGAAGACGCAGAGCCCAGAGACGGCAAAGGGCTTGTGCTAAGGACCTGGAATGCACTGCTCCGTCCATGCCAAGCTCCCAGAAGTCTTTGCAGAGGACCCTCTGGCGAGAAACAAAGGTGCTGCGTCACTCTCTGGGAATGTTTGTGTCCATCCCCCTCACGGCCCAGGCAAGGCAGGAGTTGCAAAAGCACCCCCCTCCCCCCGCTCCTCATCAACAGCCCTGTTCACAGACACTTTTGCACGTATGCACACTCAAGCACAGGCACTTTCACACTTACAGACGGACACTCACGTTCACACACAGGGTCTTGCTCAGAGGGCTCATGTCAGCACAAAGCACTCCAGACCTGCCAAGGCTTATTCGCTCATGGCTGGTGTTTGAAGCTGCCCCTGGGGAAGGCAAGCTCCCTGCACCCCCCCCTTCCTGCCCCCATCCTTCCAGGCCCTGCCCCCAGGCCCAGCCAAGGTCCCACCCCACGCCTCTTCCCTACCCTCACCACAGTCGCTGCATGGGTCTCTGGCCAACTTCCGCTCCCCCCTCCTTCCCCCACCCCTATCTATCCTCCCCACTCCCCTCCCAGCACGAGAGGCAGCTGCCTATGGGTCCCACCAAAGGCTGGAACAGGCTCAGTGTGGGAGCGGGGCTGCTGTAGGACAACTCACTTCTAGCCTGTTCCTCCTCCCTGGCTCACTGGGGCAGTGGCAGATCCAAATGTTGGGAGGTACATTAAACAGACCCCCAAGCCGCAGGGCTCCAGACACCAGGGTTCCAGGAGCTCTGCTCTGCTCTGGCGGGGCTCCAGGAATCCTGGAGCCAACAGCTGGGGCTCCATTGCTGCTGGTGGCTGAAGCCGGCTTCTCATCTCCTGGGGGAACATCCCCCCAGTGAGGCTCCAGCCACCAGGGCAGCAGGCTCTAGCCCCAGGGAACCCCCAGGGAACCCCCGGGACAGCAAGCTCCAGCCCCGGGGAACCCCCAGGGAAGCCCCGGGGCAGTGGGCTCCAGCCCTGTGGGGGAACCCCAGGGGCAGCCAGCCGGGGGGAACTGGGGCTAGTGCATGGTGGGAGAGGTGCCCACCATGCACTGCTCCTTGTAGCGAAAATTCAAAGGAGCGTGTGAACGCTCCTTTCCATTACAGGGAGTGCTGTGTGCACGGGGGAAAGCGTTCTAGTTATACAGCTTGCTTGTCCCACAACAACTTTATTGTGGGCCAAGTCTGTAGTGTGTACATGGCCGTGGACAGGCAAATATTAACCCTGTTTTGGAATGAAGACACAGAGGCACAGGCTGATTGCCTTTTAAAACCAATAGAGAGACGCCCCTTGAGATCAAGCCTTAAATGACTGGTGGTCCAATGTCACATGCTAGTCTGTGACAGGGGCCATTATAAACCCTCATCTTCATATTCCTTCTCTGCTTCCTCCCTTCCATTGTACTGACCGTTTCTCTTATCTGGAAAACAAATGAATGTCTTTGAAGGGTCTTAACTGGTTACTGAACAGGCTGGGAGGCAAGTGGGAAGGATGGCAAGGAGGACGTGGGCGATGGGGAGGGAAGGAAGGAGAAAAAAAGCCCTCTCAGATTGAAGGCGTCAGTCTCACACTGCCTGAGCTGAGCTTTCTATGCGCCATGCAGGTAGGCTCCTGGGCAGCTGCACAGAACGTAAAAACTTTTGTCTTCCCAGCACAGAGGTCAGGGAAAGAGGTGGGGGGGGGGGGCACAGCCAATCAGGGAAGGCCTTGCCTGCCCCTGCCTTCAATAAAATCCGCCCATCAGGGCTCTGCTCCCCCTCGAGGGAGGCCCTGGACCATTCCCACATGGGTGGGGCATGGGCCGTCAGGAGGAGGGGGATGGTCTTTTCCTTGTGTCCCTGGTCCCCACGCAAACACCAGACCTGCCCAGCAGGGCTCTGCAGCACCCGCAAGAAAAAGCTACCCTGGGCTGGCAGGTGTGTCTGAGACTCAGAGCCCTTCAGCTGTGTGCCATAGACCCTGGGCGGCTGGGGATGCTCAGGTGTTGACAAGGGCCAGGGTTCAACTCCTCCCATGGCAGTGGAGCGGTGGCTTTTACACGTTCGCTGGCGCTAGGTTTGTTAGTGAGCACCACGAGGCTGTCGTGCAATCTCATCTCCTGGCTGGGCACAAGGCGCCACCGAGCGAATCCAGTAGCTGGACCTAGCTAGAGGCGAGGATGGATGGATGGACAGAGAGGTGTACAGCTGTCTGCGCAGTTACACTCAGCCTGCCTGAAATGGCTGTCTCCTCTCAGCATAGCTTCATTCGGCAGCCAGAGCTGGTTTGCCCGGCAAATTCAGCACTTGCCTCTGGGCTCAAAGGGACAAAGATCCCACGGGGGGGCGGGGGGGGCGAGTCACCAGTTTCTTTCTGGAGAGTTGGGCGAGTGACGCATCGCCCCGGGACTGCACAGCTCATGGAAAGCGGAAGTGTCACTTGTTTTCCTCTTTGTCTCAGTGGTTCCTGTTTTATACGGTCACCGCCAAAGCAGAAACCGTTGGCTTTCACCTCACTCTGGGACTTTCCTGCTCCCATGGTGTCAGACCATACAGCTCCCCCTCCATGGTCATTGAGAAAAACTCACCCACCCTCAGCAGTACCCACGTTAGGGACGCACCGGGGTGCAGAGGAGCTGCCATCCCACGTGACGCTTGGTGACATCAGTCAGTTAAACTGCAAAGTGGGACCAGAATAACCCTGATCACAGGAGAGTCGCCCGGAACGCCCCGGCCATCGGCTCACCCTGCCGGAAAGGTCGATGCGGCCTCACTGGTGCCTGCTGCTGACTCACTGGTGCCGTGGCACTGGAAAGGCACGTGGGGCAGAGTGTTTGCCACCCAAGAGTGCAACTCGCCGCCGTGCAACAGAGCAGCTCAAAGCTACGGGCCCGAGTGCGACTGAAGCTGGGTTTCTGCAGCGGGGCAGCGGGGCACAGTGGGGAGGGCTCTGGAATAGGACTCAGGAGCACTGGGTGCAATTCCCAGCTCTGCCACTGCCCTGAGGCATCTTCTTGTCCCAGCCATGCCTCTGATTAGTCTCAAAGCTTGTCAGTGCAGGGCAGTGCCTGGTGTGACAGACCCCTGATCTCTGCCGCGGTGCGACTCCAGTGATCTGGGCCAGGCTCTGCTTTGCTTGGTTATTTGCAATCGTCATGCTAAGCTGGTGGCAGTTGGGAACTGTTCGGCAATCAACGTCTGTCCAGCCACAGGGGAAACCAGCTCCTCTCCTGTACAGCCAGGGGAAGCGTTTATCGGATCCAGACACTCTGCAGCAGTGTGCGCCGGCCTCTAACCATGCAGGCTCCTCTGCTGGAGACGGGGAAGCAGTGGCTGGCGCTGCGGAGGGGTGTAAAGGGAGGGTAATTTGTTGGCCGTGTGATGAGGTGTCCACTCCACCCCGAAGGGGTTACGGGGGCTCAGAAAGTGCTAATTAACCTGGTGGCTGTACCTGGGGGGAGACCTGGGCTGGCCTGGAAGCACAGATGGAGGATGGGCCGATGGCCGGAGCCGGTACAAGGCGTTAGAGCCGAAGGGGCTGCAGCGCGGCGATCTGTAGTCACTGGCTGCCCCTAGGGAGGTCCCGCTGGGAGCCGGGGGCTGGACTAGGGCCGGGACCAGGACTGGGTCGCAGACCGTCAGGCGCCAGGTCGCGGTGGCCTCTGCTGCCGCCACCAAAGACGGGAGTGCGTTGCTCAAAGGTGTCATTGGTGGGTCGCGGCACAAATGATTATTTTTCAACTGGGTCCTGAGGAAGAAAAGTTTGAAAACCGCTGGGCTAGGCGACACCCTGGGCCCTGCAGCAATTCACCGACAAACCGCGCACATGCATACAGCGCACTGCAGTGACCTGGGCCCTGCGCTGTCCCGCTCCCAGCAGGGCAATGCAGGGCCCACGCCCTGCCCCACCACTGCCACGCTTTGGCCCGCCCGCTCCCCACTGCGTTCAGTGGCAATGGCGGAGCACAAATCCCGGCCTCTGGGCTGGCCCTCCCCGCTCCCAGGGCAGACCAGCAGGCCCAGGGCGGAGCAGGGGAGCAGAGCACAGGGGAGTGGGGAGGCCGGGGGCCCCACACAGGCTGATTGGCCCTGGGTCCCACCCCCCTAGGGATGGCCCTGCTCAGGTGGCGCTGCTGTAACAACTAACAATCCTCAGGGTCACGGCGCAGAAAGACTTTGCTGCTAGCCCTGGCAATTAATAAAACAAACCCTCTGACTTCAGTGCTGGCTGGGAACAGCTCTGACTGCAGAGGGGGGTCCATGGCCCGTTGGGGCCTGGAGGAATTCTCTGGGACCCCACAAGAGCAGGAGTGCTGGACCCTTAGGGCTCAGGGAGGAGAGGACTTTGTAGAGGAGGCCGGGTCAGCAGACCCTCCCAAAGACGCTTTCGTCCTGTCTGGCTGTGCAGAGAGGAGTCCAGAGCTCATGAGTCCTCTGAGAATCCCTCATGAGATCTTGCAGGGGGATTTCCAGGTGGAGCAGGGTCAGAGGAGACTCTCGGAGGCCGGATCTGGGGCCCGGTTGCACTGGGAGATCCGGGGCAGACTGGGGCAGACTCCTCCGTGGCAGAGTCCTGATCCGCCAGGAGAAGAGAGGTCTTGAGCACCATTCCTGTGAGGCTCCATCACGATGGTTAAACAGCTGGGTAGAGCAGGCTGGGTCTGGGGGTGTAGGACTGGAGAAGGGGATGTTCGGGAAGAGGGGGGAGTAGGTGGCACCGTATACTAGGAGCTGAGGATGGGGTAGATGGAGGGCTGGAGAGCTGGGCTAAGCTCTACAATGCTAGATACTCTGCCAGCGTAAAGGGGTGTCAAAGTGAGGGGAAAATCTTCACAGGAACGCTCCCAGCAGGCGGGCTGGGGGGCCTCGAAGAGGATTCAGTGGCGAGTACCAGATCCATGCAGCTCCCACAAGGCCAAGCAGGAACGCTGAAGCCCCAGGACGTTACAGGACATGTTGCAATCACGACCATGACCCCACCTTGGCGCCAGGGGACTCAGAGGCTCTGGCGCATCCCCCTTCGGCTGCAGAGCCAAGATCTGGGAACGCAGCCAAGGGACAGAGCTGTTGGGGCAGGGAACCACAGGAGGAAAGAGGTGGCAGAGGCGGGTGATGGATGGAATTGGAGGGTGGATGGTTGGGGACGCTGCGCTGGCCGGGACCCAAAGGCCTTTGTGACGGGGAGGCCACACCAGGCTGAGGGCCTTGGGGGAAGGGGGTGCAGGGCCTCGCATGGGGCTGGGGGCAGGGAGGATCTGGTGCAGGGTGCTTTGGGAAGGGGAGCTGAGGCTGCATCGCCATGAGGCTCTGGGGGGGAAGGGGAGCTGGGACCTGCTGGTTGTGGGGTGCTGGGGGTAGCTGTGGGCTGCAGGGTGCTAGAGTGGAGGGGGAGCTGTGGCGCACAAGGGGCTGTGCGGCACTGTGAGCCGTGGGTGCCAGAAGGTGCTGGGGGGAGAAAGGAGGGAACCAGGCCCTGCCGGGAGGAGGAGGAGGAGCTGCAGGGTTTGAGGTGTAGCGGGGGGGGGGGGGGGCTGAGGGCTGTAAGTCGCCAGGTGCCTGTGAGGAGCCACAGGGTGCCGCTTGCTAGCTGCAAGCAAGGTGATGGGAGGAGAGTGGACCTTCCCCCCCTCTTCCCTGCCCCGCTCTGCTCCCCTGCCTGTCAACCCACCTTCCCCACCTTCCCCTGTCACCCCGTCCCACTCTGCTCCGCTGCCTGTCACCCCACCTTCCCCTGTCACCCCTGTCCCGCTCCCCGCACTCTCCTCTGCAATCCCACATCACCACCCCAGCCCTCCTCTATCCTGCTCTGCCACGCTCCCCACACTCTTCCCTGCCACCCCACATGGCCCCTGCCTTACCGTGCCTTACCGTGCCATCCCTGCCACCTGTCCACACTTACGCCCTTTGCGTTTTCACAGCGTTGCGTACAGTCGTGAAAGTGGCACATATAAACTTTGACTATTATTTGAGAATTATGTTTACCTATGAAATGTAAGTTTCTGCTTTTATGGAAAATATTGAGTTTGTAAACTGGTGTTTATTTTTTGACTGTTTAAAATGTATTAATAATAAGATCAATTTCTAGGCCTTATCTATTCACAATTTGCTCACTGCCCCCCCACACCCCCCAGAGAGGAAAGAATTGCAATGTGGGCATGGCCCCTCACCCCTGCTCTATACGCTCTTCCCCAGTGTTTGAGTCTTAACATCTGCTCCGATTTGCTGTTACAGCCTGACCTGATCTTATGTCTTACACTCCCCTGCATTTAATTTCCTCCCGTTCTGTAAGTTCCCCATCTTGAAAGCATCTGATGAAGTGGGAATTTCTCCCACGAAAGCTCATGCGATAAATACATTTGTTAGTCTTTAAAAGTGCCGCAGGACTCTGTTTGTTTCTCTCTCTGTTCATGTAGTCTGATGATGGGACCGGGTGTGTGATTATTACAGGGACCACTGGAGCATGGAAGCGCCTGCCCCAGCCACAGGTAGGGAGACCTGATCAGGACCCCTCCCCTCCCTCACCCTACCAGTCACACTACGGAGGGAAAGGGCAGGGCCATGGCGTGGGCCTAAGGGAATGTCAATCCCTTGGTGGGTCGCTGCTGGGCCCTCTAGGTAATCTGCTAGCCAAGTCTTTCTACGCTATATCCTGAGAGCTAATAAACCCTCTCACTCCCACCAGCTGACTGGAGAGCCTTTGGGCCGTGGGGGAACTCCATAGGACCCTTCCAGGGAAGGGGGCTCCCACTGGGGGAGTTCCAGGAGGAGCAGGGGTTGAATGCTCTGAGGCTGGATTTGGAAGTCAGCTGCACAGCAGCATGGAGACCTGAGCTGGACACGGGGAAGACTCCACCGTGACAGAGTCCTGATCAGCGATGACCAGAGGGAACCCATGCACAATTCCTGAGAGGCTCCATCACAGCCGCTAAATAAGCAGCCAGATGTTCAGACCCAGCAGCCTCTCTTGTGATGCTAATGACCAGAGTTCAACAAGAATCCAGCACACAGCGAGCTCCTCTGAGAACCTCTTCTTGTTTTGGTGCTGAACTGGGCTCTCAGGAAAACCTGTCCCTAACAGAAATGCGGTCTCCTCTGGGGTGGAGCACAGCGGCTGCTCTGTTCCAGCACTGCTGCACAGCAGGATGGGAAGAAAAGCCGGGTCTCTCAGTGAGGATGTGCTAGAGGAGTGTAGCTAATTAGCAGGATGGGAATTGGGAGAACCAGGTTACCAGCCTCTTTATGGGGTGGGAGTGGACAAGCAGAAGTTTGATTTTCATCTGAGGATGTCAGCAAATCACCCTGGAGAAAGTAAGTGAAACAAGTGTGTTTGAGCCAGGCTGGGCATCCCCAGACATGACAGTTCTCCATAAATGGCGGAAGTGCCAGGCAGACGAAGAGGCTCAAAGAGCTGTGGCGTGTCCTATCCCTGCTGGGCTCTGGGGCCAGCTGTGCTGAGCAGGTGAGGATGGCGGGGGGGGGGGGGGGGGCCCAGCTAGACAAGGCGCCTGAGGCCACATATGGATACTTTGCAGGAGTGGCACTTTAAATGGAGGAGAAGGACCCCTGAAATACCCCGGGTGCCGGCGGTGGAGCGGGGCGGTGGCTGAGGACACAGCGTGACGGGCAGCAGAGGCTGAGGGAGGGAGGTGGGAGGTGTCAGGCAGAGCTTAACTCGTGCCAGGGCTGAGCCCGGCCCCGCTGGGCTCGTCACATCTGTTCTGAAGGTAAAAGAGGGGCTTGAGCCGGGCCCCTCTCTCCTTACACAGCACGCCCAGCTTCAGGCTCTGCACTGGTACTTGGGGACCCACATCTGCTGCAGACGCCTGCGTGAGCTAGGCCAGATCCTCGTGTCTCTCCAGGCTCAGCCCTCTGCCCGTGAGCCTTCCCTTGTCTCTTGAGAGTAAGGGTGCCAAACTCATTTGCTCTGGTGGGCCAGATTTGACTGAAATGCACTTCACATACATACCATAAACGGAAATACCAGGGCTACTCTCACGGCATCGCAGAGCGCTGGGCATGCGAGACTGCGCTCCCCGATACCACACGCTCTCCCTAACAGAAAGTGGTCCTGCGGTCTCACGGAGCGCCATCTTGCATACCCACAGCTCCCCAATGCCACGAGACCTGACACTCTCACGGCATGGCAGAGCACTGCGCTCCATTCTCTCTGTTAGGGAGAGCCTGTGGCCTCGCAGAGCGCAGCCACGGGCTGGATGGAAGAGGTTGGTGCATCATATCTGGCCCATGGGCTCGTAGGAGGTCTTAGCTATGGGGAAGTCTGGGCAATTGCCCAGGGCCCCGCACTGCGCCCAGCCCGCCCTTGGGGACAGGAGGGGTTCTGAGAGCTGGGGCCAGCCTGGGGCCACCTGTAAATCTCCCGACTGCCCCACCCAGCCATGGGCGGATTAATGCAAGGGGCTCGTGCCCAGGGCCTCTGCCCTGTGGTGCTGGGATGGAATGGGGTCGCCCTGGGCCAGGGGCCGGGCTCTGCTGTCCCACCCTGCCCCTGGGGGCTAGTCAGAGGCTGACTGCCATGCAGCACAGCCTCCCGCGTCACCTTCAGGCTGCACTGCGTTTGCTGGTCAGACCTGCCGCCCCAGAGGGCCAACCCGCCAGCCATGTTAGCCCCTGGCCCCAGGGTCCCCTCCAGCGCCAGCCCACCTGCAGGGGAGGGCCCCTGGTGGTGGGGGAGGCCACTGATGGGGGATCCCCCTCTGCACCCAGGCAACACACACATGGGCCAGGGCGGGAGTGGCTGGGCCAGGGAGCAGCTCCAGCCAGCCAGGTGAGGTGGGGGCTGGGGGGGAATAAGAGGGTTGGGGAGGTGTGTGGGGCAGGGGGGCTGGTGGTGGCTCTGGGGGGCCAGTGGGGGGGGCAGCAGCAAGGCAGTAGCGAGCTGGCGGTGAGGCCCGGCGGCAGGGGCCCCAGCAAGGCCGGGGGAGGGGGGGGCGCAAAAATCAAGGATGGGACCCCCAAGGTGTATGGGGGCTCCCCTCCTTGACTTTTGCCCAGGGCCCCAGAATCACTAAGAGCACCCCTGTGTGGGTTGCATGTGTGACACCCCTGCCTAGGGGGTGAGGCCTTGGGGCAGGACAATCTCTGGGTGGCAGCTGGCCACCGGGGTCTATGCAGCGCCCGGCCCCCAGCTCAGCTGGGAACCCGCACCCAACGAAGAGAGCATGGCTCCCACAGCGATCCTCGGCTGAAAGGCTCTGCTCTCTCCAGCAGTGCGCGTTGCCCGAGAGGCAGAACGAGCTGCCTTGGTTTCTGACAGCACCTCTTTCCTGTCCCCGTGTGTCTGGCAGGGAGTCACACCGCCCAGCCCTTTGGCCCCCCTAGAATTGCAAAGGCCAACAGCCTCTGTGGATAGACCCAGCTGGAGCTGGAGGGCTGTCAAGGCTAGACCCCCACGCACACCAGAAAAGCCAGGAGTCCTGCGCCCTGGGGCGTCGCTCTGTCCTCTAGGCAGCACTGATTTGCTTGGTCCATTACCCTGTTTCCAGGTGGGGAAACTGAGGCACAGAGCAACTCTCGGACATGTCCATGGTCAGAGAGTGAGTCAGTGGTGGTGCTGAAAACGAAACCCAGTCCCCCAAGGCCCAACCCAGCAGCCTGACTACAAGGCCGTCTGGGGCATCTGCTCTCTCTTTTCTCCCCCATTTGGCTGCAGAGTTATTAAAAGCGTTGCTGTTTCTGCTATAAATTCTCATTGGTCCCTTGAGTAACCCCAAAACCACAGCACGGATAAAAGAAACTCCTGCGCTGACATAACGGCCTCCCTTCCCCTCCCCCAGTCCTGCAGAGCAAACGCAGGCAGCCCGCAGGGGATGTAGCAGCTGCAGAGATGGACTGTGACGGGGACGGGGTTAAAGGAGACCTGCAGTGGGAAAAAGTTTGATGCGTGCCTTTGGTTTTAGAATGCACGTCGCACGCCTGCGCACACAAACGTTCTTTGCAGCAGGGTTTGTTTTATTTTTTATTCGGCATGTGGAAGAAGGGGCCCTAGCTCTGTAGGGCCTCTGGGTGCTGTTTTAAGAAATAAATAACCCGAACACAGACTCTTGCCCTCTGTAGCATCTGTCTGTCTGAGCCACGATCAGCCCAGACGTGCAGGCGGACAGGGTGGGTGCTTGACTGAATGATTTGCGGTGCCCATCCAGACACTCCAGAGGGTTCCCAGCCAGTGCTGAGCCCCAGGCCCCCTGAAATGTCTCAACCTGGGCACCCAATGTCCCGCACAGGCCCCAGGCGCCACGGTGGAGTTTGAGCCGCCCTTTGCTGCTGCTGCTTCTGGCGTTCCCTGGGCAGCCACGGCTGGGGTCTAATTTCCACAGATGGGGGGCAAGGAGAGTTGTTACCTGTGAAGGAGGGAGAGGGGGAGTGGGGCATACAGACCAGTGGAAAGTTGGGAGGGGAGAGCACCTCTCCCCTGGGCCCACAGCAAAAGAGGCCCTGGGGCAGCGTGTGGGTAGGGCGGGGGCACACGACCAGCTTGGGACTGCTGGCTGATAAAGTGCCAGATATTGTCTCTACTGCCTGATAATCTCCGGGAAGGACAGAGAGAGGGGAGGGAGAGGGCACAGTGTATGGGGGGCTGGGCTCCTCTCCCTGGGAAAGTCCCACTTGGGAAGGGTTAGAAAAGCGAAAGCCCCTGGCTGAGACAGAGCAGGCTGCGGAAATCCCCTCCCCGCAGAGCCAGAGGCCAGGGCTTCCCGGAACTGAGTGTGTGCAGTGTAAGCTAAAATCAGCTCTCACCCCTGAGCCTCCTCCACTGACAGCCAGGCTGCTCCCCAGGCAGGATCCACCCAGCCACCTCCTGCGCCCCAGGGAAGGGTTTCTCTTCGGTCCCATGGCTCAGCCTGGTCTGCTCTGGGCCCTGGGCGCCCTGACAGCTCTGGCAGGTAAGCAGCGCGGCTCATCACCCTCCCTGTGACCCCCCGCACCTCCTGGCACCTGCCGGGAGCCGAGACCCCCAGCTGTAGTGGTCAGGGTCCTGGGGGGCTATACTGAGGAGAGGGGGCTGGCTGGGTCAGGGACCAGGAGAGTGTGTGTGTGTGTGAGTGCAAGTGTGTGTGTGTGTGTGTGACACAGAGTCAGTGTGTGTAAAAGTTTCCAGACCCCACAACCCACCATCTGCTCTTGTCCGCCCTGCGGTGAATCTTGTCGGAGTCGCGCCCGTCCTTCCTCTGGAGCTACTTGGGATCGCGCTGAGATTGGAGCCTGCCCAGGCATTAGGCTGACAAAGTGGGGGGCTCCCCATTGCCCAGCCCGCCTTGAACCGTTCACCCCCCCCCAACAGTAATCAGCGGTGGCTTTTACAGGCTCAGGACGCAGAATTCACCCTGTTTGTCGTTGTCAGACCCAGCCTGTCAGGGCACCGCGCTCCGCCGGAGCGTCACACCAGGGCCGATCTCAGCCCATTACACTAAGTGTCTCATTGCAAATGTCATGTTATGGGCTAGATCCCCGGCAGGTGTAAACCAGCGTAACGCCACTGCAGCCGAGGGAGCAGGTTGATTCCCACTGGCTGAGGCTCCGACTCTGACTTCTTTGCAGGCGGAGCTGGGGCTGGGGAGCCCCTGAAAGGAGGGGAAATGGGGGCTGTGCTCCTGCCCTACAAGGAGTGTTGTACAACCCAGGACAAGTCTGTAGCCCACGCTCCCTGCTCTGTGGAATTCCTGTCCCCAGTCCATGCGCCTGGACAGTGGGAGGCTACCCCCTAGGCCAGGAATCCCCCTCCGCGCCCAGCTGTGGTCTCTAAATGCAAACAGCTTTGTCCCAGACTGAGCAAAAAGCAGCCTGCAGGCCTGGCTCTCAACCCACTGAATGCAAGGATGAGGGATCCTCCCCCCC
>ML685895.1:0-38047 GCA_007922175.1 Pelusios castaneus
ACAGACCCCAATGTGGCGCTCACTCCCGGGGAAGATGGAGCAAAAGAAATGAAATGAAGGAAGAGATGGCAGGCAAGACACCCTCTTGTGCGGGCTTGTGCAGCACCTCGTACCTCTGTTTATATATATTTTATTTTATTTTATTCAATTCAATTAATTCAGAATATCAGCATGTCACATATTCACTGCAGAGTTTTCAGCAGTAATTTGGTTAGCATAAGGGTCACAATTACTTCAATCCATACAATGTTTAAAACAAAATTATAATTTAATATATATGGAGGTAATTTTTCAGCAGAAAGCTAGGATTCACTTTGCATGTTGACTAATAGAACATCTCCTGTATAATATCTTTTGTTATATTTTCTTAGCTTTTTCATTTCTAGTGTACATTTGTGTGATTTGAAAAGCACTTGCTATGTTATTCATGAACATCGAAACCATGAACTCAGCGAGATATCTGAACTTCCTATAAGCACACGTTCTACCCAGAAGTAGAAAATCTGGTACTGTAAATTTGAAATTCTTACTATAGCTTGGGACCTCATTAGGAGGTGTTTCATGAAAGCAGTATGTTTGTTCTAAAGCAATGCAAATAGTAAACAGTACTAAGCAATTGTAGTTGTTAGCAAACCCTCTTCCAGGTTTCATCTGATTTATTCAAGCCAGGGGCACATTGACCTTAAGTAGAATTTAGGCATTCCTGAATTCTAACAAATATAACCCTTAACTGTTCTAGCCAGAGGACCTTATTACTACATGCCTTCTTATAATCAAGAGGCTGACATCCAAGTAGTTAAGGACTTTCCAACTCAGCAGCAAACTTCCATGTTATTTGCGTTACATTCTCAGTTTTCTGCACATAGGGGATTTCTCATAATGCTCTTCGGAAATGATGCTTGAAGATTCTGGTAGTTCTCATTGCATGTTTTATTATTCTTACCGCAAGATCTCTTAAAATATATAAATTGCTAAAGAATTTATTTTGGTTTTTTTAATTTGGGAAAATGCAGAAGTAATTTTTATGTGCCCACAAGCAGCGAAGAACGCATTTGTATATGTTTGAATAAGGTGAAGAGTTTGAATGAAAAAAAAGTAGACTGTTATTTTTGCTGTAGAAAGCTTTAAAATGGTATCTTATCCAATATAGACATGTATTACATAAAACTTACTTATCTCAATGCAGTGTTAAGAAATAAAGATACCTAGACATTAATTACTTGGTTTCACTTGGTTTCTATTGAAAAAAAATCTCATGCTGTTTGATTATACTTAATAAAATCTAATCCGTTAGACAACCCGATAGAATCTGAGCATACATATACCAAACTCAGCACCCTTAGGTTCCAAAATCAATTTATATGTAGATGATGCCCATTTTAGTGTAATACAGTTTTCAGATTCAAGAAGTACAAACTGAACACTTCTTCCTCTCAGAAGATCACTAACAAGTTCAAACTCTTTCTCCACTCTAAAGTCTATTTAAAAAAGAACTATTGAAGCTTTTTTGGAGAAAACTTAATTTAACATACTAGGTAAGCAGTCTTTTCATTCATTTTTTAAACAAGCGAACAAACAAACTAAAAACAAAGTAAAGTTCATTGGCAGCATCTCTGGTCAGATTAATTAATAACTTATATACTATTATTTTGATTAACATTAACTCTACTCATGAATTCAGAAAATATTGCTGTAAGTAAATTCCACTGCTCTTAGCAGTAAATTAGTCATTTGCAATCTTTTTTATAAAATTATATTATTTGTTGTAGTCTAAAATAAACAATGCCCTGAAGCTATTACATAAATGGGTAGGAAAAAAATTTTGATTAACTATCCATGACTTTGTCATCTGATCTTGCAAGTCTAATTCCTTGCCAGGGGAAAGATCACAAATCTCATCCTTGACAAAACAACCCTCCCATCAACAACCCAAGATATTTCCTAACACTCAAAATTTGGGGAAGAGGAATCCTAAGCATTACTGATTACCTGCATGGCCCAAAGAGAGATGCCCTTGTTGAGCTGTCCAAAACAGATTGAGAACAGAGGGTCCAATAATGTCAGTGTTTCTTCTGCCTCAAATAGCACTCTGGCAAGAGAAGCTCATCAGCTACCTCTTTGCAATCAGAAGTAGTGTGGCAATATTAAGTGAAAGGAAAAAAAAAATTATCTCTACTTCCAATATTATACATAAAATGGGTCTAAAAATGTCAAGCAAGTCTATATGAGAAATGCTACTGAAATAATACTTTTTTTTTAGAAATCACTGTGTACAATACATTGAAGAGGTCACTTTGCACAGATTTAAAATGCTTAAGAAAGCCTGTAATCCAAAATAACCTTCCTCATACATGGATATATAAATTTTGCCTCATGTTACATATGGTCTATTGATCAATATTAAGCTCTTTTTTCTTAGAAAAGATCATTATCATAGGTCTAGAATATATTCAACAGGGGTGCAATGTTAACAAGACTTGAAAACACAGGTTTCCAAACGGTGGAACATGAAACACCAGTGACTCACCAAAAGTGGACAATTACATGATGCCATCGCTCTTCTTTGCTTCCAGCTGCTGAACATTATTTTAAGAAAACCAAAGAGAATTTGTCCTTCTCCTAATATTACTGTTCCATATGATCTTTTGTTGTAATGTCCATTGCAAAATTTGTGACAGTAAAGTGGGAGGTGAGATGGTTCACAAGACAATCTCTTCATAAAAATATGCTCCTCTAAAAGCTTTTGAGACTCCTTCTAAAAGTCTTTGAGACTCCCTCCTAGCCTAGAATGATTCTAATCCTGACATCTCCTAAAGATGCCTTTAGGCTCTGCCAGTGATTTTAGCTGGTAAATGAATAAAAGCCCCCCTTCCTCCCCCCGAATATGACCTGTAAATGTTGATTTCAATGTGCCTAGTCAACCCACACACAACAAAAATGTCTATAATAGAAATTTGCAGATTAACAAAGAAAGAAAAATGCTTTTTGAGAACATAAGAGTTTGTTTTAAGGTTGTTTCTTTATATATTTTGACGTTTCTTGTTAACATGGTTATAAAGCTTTATTTTTTGAATTTCAACATCTGTCACTAAATAATTGTCTGTGCCCCATATTTGCAGCTCCTCAAATTCAAATTAACACAATACTTCAAAATAAGTAACAATATTATCTGGTGAAATTATAAGAAAAAATCAAAAAATTGAACTCTGCCAAATCTAAATACAAGCTACCTAGAGTAAAATGGTAATTTGTACTCTTCTTCGCAGGTTGTTCTACAGTATCATTTAATAGAAGTTAACTTTTTAATAACATCCAATGTAACTCAGGTCACATCACTGATGGCGGCAAATTTGCCATCATAAGATTGATCTTCACAAATCGATTGAACAGTCACTGAAAACCCACTCAATTGATCTGGAAGTCAACATGTTAAAACCACCCATCAAGTGGGGTAGCACTACATCAACAGAAACACATTTCCATCAGTGCAGTGCAGCACAGTGAAGACACCATGTAGAAGAGGAGGTACAAAGTCAATGGGAGTTATGCAAGTTACTCTGCGTGTCTTACATAACTCCAGTTGACTGCCACCAAATTTCTGAGTGACTGTAGACCAAAACTCAGAGTGGTTTGTAAACACCTATTTCTCTTCTAGTTAATTACTCTTAAATAACAATCCTTGGCTATGTCTATACAAGCAAGTTAGGTTGACTTAAGGAGGCTTAAGTCAACGTAACTTAAACCCTGTCCACACTAAGCTTTCATTACGTTGACTTAAGAAAATCCTTCAGTCGACCTAATGAAAGCTTAGGTCAACTTAATAAGAACTGCAGGGTATCTGATACCTGCGTAGGTCGATCTAACCCTTCCTTAGGTCGACCTAAGGCCAGTGTGGACGCTTAAGTCCACTTTCTTAGGTCAACCTAAGGGAAGTTATGTCGAATTAATAAGTCCCGGTTAAGGGTAACCACTTTGTTAAGTCGACTTAATAAGGTCGACTTTAAGTCGACTTAAAGTCGACCATATTAAGTCAACGTAACGAAGTCGACCTAACTTTTCCTAGTGTAGACATAGCCATTGGGTATAAAAACAGCAGAGTCCTGTGGCACTTTAAAAAACTAACAGATTTATTTATCGCATGAGCTTTCGTGGGAGAAAATCCCAAGCGTCTGACAAAGTGGGATTTTCTCCCACGAAAGGTCATGCAATAAACAAATCTGTTAGTCTTTAAAAGTGCCACAGGACTCTGTTGTTTTTCTGCAATAGAATAACACGGCTACCCCTTTGGAACTTAATCATTGGATATGTCTACACTGGCAATTTAGGTCAATTTAAGTAGCCTTAAGTTGACCTAAATAACTCACTGTCTACACTGGGCTTTCATTAAGGTGACTTAAGAAATTCCTTAAGTCGACTTAGTAAGAACTGCTGATTAGTTCGTCCTAACCCTTAAATTGACTCCTTAGGTTGATTTAAGCACAGTGTGGATATGGATTAACCCTTAAATCGACTTTATTAAGTCGACTTATGGGCAGTTAGGTCGACTTACTAAGTCTCCATTCAGGGTAACCACTTCATTCAGTTGACTTAAAGTTGACCTTATTAAGTCAGCTTGACAAAGTTGCACTAACTTTTTCTAGTGTAGACATAGCCATTGATTTCAAGTAAGGAATCCACTATATATTTTGGTTTTGTAATAATATCTGGAAATAATTTAAATCCTATACACAGGACATTTGACACACTGGTAATAATTTATGAAAGTTCTAGAAGGTATGTCAAGCATCCAGAGAAATTCAAATAGTATTTCAGAATTTGATCCAGTCCCATCCTATCAACAGATAACAATACAGATATAAGCTTGACTAAACAGGTATAGCTCCACTGAAGTCAATGAATATTTAATTCAAGTTTCTCAAGTTTTATATTGCATTTTTTATAAAAGCTTTGATATTAATCTAATATGAACTGAATTCTGTTCATTTTATTCAGGCAAAGCCACCATGATTTGTCTTGATTCCATCCTTGTAGTGTTTTATGCTGCTGCATGAACTTTGGTAGGGCTATTTGATGAAAAAAGGAAGCAGTAGCACA
This sequence comes from Pelusios castaneus, assembly GCA_007922175.1. Classification (NCBI taxonomy): domain Eukaryota; kingdom Metazoa; phylum Chordata; order Testudines; family Pelomedusidae; genus Pelusios; species Pelusios castaneus. The sequence continues at coordinate 5,095 of ML685895.1, forward strand.
AAGTATATTTTGACTAATTTCTAGCAGTAATTGAATAATTACATTTGATAGAAACTAGGTCAGGAACAAGGGAATATTTGTAGGTAACTTTCTGAAACTGCTTTTTAAAATAAGAACTTAAAAATTAGATTTATTCGTTTATTGTAACCTCAGAATGTTTGTGTGTTATCAAAAATTCTGTTGTACTCTAGTGATTACTATTGTAAACATGCATCTCTTGTTAATTATTGGACATGCCAGAAATGCATGAACCCCCATCCCAACTTTTTTTCCCCTCTCAGTTACTTGGGAGCAGGCAACACTCACCTGTGTTTACAGGCACCTAAGGTTGCTGACAAGAAGATCATGGATATCTCAGTGGTGATGTTGAATAGGTGGGATTCCTCTGTTGACCCCTCTGCTGCAGTCCTTTTGTTCCTACAGGAATTCCAAATTGGGGTGCCTGCACCTGTCTAGACCCTGTATACACTCAATGGCGTCCTTTGGGACCTCCAGGACTAAACCTATTCTAGTAATAATAATTGGTGGTATGGTTCTAAAAATACAATTATGCATACTTTACATCCATTAAATAGCATTAACACACCTTTACTTAACAATTTAAAAACATATGGCATAACAGGCTGGAATTAAATATTGCTATTATTTGAAATCCACAGGAGCAGTTGAATAAACCAATTAACAAAGATAGTATACAGTAATAAAGGAAACTTGTCTAACTGGCATTTATTATACCATTATTTATCCCACCTCTGCAGTGTACACTCCCTTAGAATTTAGATCCTTAACCCCTTGGATGTGTAAGTGTCTTTTAAGATCTGAAGAAGGAGTCACTGAACTCTGTTGGTTCAGTGTATCAGTTCAACCAAGTTATCCCATCCAAATGTCAGCAACCCTGGCCTCAAGAAGAATACTTCTCTGCCTCTTCTCCAGCCTAGTCAAAGTTTCTCTACTGCACTCCTTCCTTTGTAAACTCTGCCCCAAAACAAGGGTGTGGGGAGGGGGGGGGAGGGGAGAGAGGGAGGGGGCTGGAGGCACTCACACCACCTTTACTGCATGCTTAGTCAGACAGCTCCAGGCTCAGTTTCTGTTCTGGCTTGAGCAATGCCACCAGCCTCCAAGACTCCCTGTTTGATCAAAACTCCAGCAGGCTCCCAGCAGTAGCCTTGGGATCCCCACAGCAGTCAGCAGCAGCTCCCAGCATAGTCCACACTCAAACTCCCAAAATGGAGTCCATGATGCTTGTTCTGGGCTCCCGGGAGATGGAAGGATCTTACTCCCTTGTCCCAAAGGGTGCATCTACACTGTAAATTAAGTCAATTTAAGCCTGCTTAAGTCAACTTAATTTACTCTGCGTCCACACTGGAGTTTCCTTAAGTCAACTTAAGTAAAGTTTTACATCGACCTAGTTTTACATCGACTTTACTGCTTAAGTCAACTTCTTAAGTCAACTTCAGCAGTGTGGACAACCTAAGTCGACTTGGTCGACTTAGGGCACAAGGGACAAGAGAGCACCACATGGCTCCTTGGCAGAAGGGAGCCACTGTGGCTTCCTTGTCTTGGGGAGCCCCTGCTCCCTTCTCCCCAGACCTGCAGCTTCCCTGCCAGGGGAGCCATGGTTCTGGGGAGAAGGGCTCCACAGCCAGGGCTTCAGCGGTAGGGGATCCCCCGTTGGAACCTTGGCTGGAGAGCCGGGGAGGTGGGCTGCTGATCCCGACAGAGCCAACCGTACGCCAGCTGGCTGTTCCGGGACCGAGAAGCTGCTTGCCGCTTCTCAGTCCTGGCAAAGCCAGCTGTGCGCCAGCTGGCTCTGCCAGGACCAAGAAGCTGCTCCCGGCTTATTCCGGCAGAGCCAGCTGGCACAGGGCTGGCTCTGCCAGGCCGAGGAGGGGTGGGCGGCTCTCCCAGCTCCCTTCTTGCTGGCACAGCATGCTCCAGCTCCCGGGAAGCCTCCAGAGGCTTCCTGGGAGCTGGAGGGAAGCCGTACCAGCAATTGCCTGTGCTCCAGCTGTTTGGGGAGGCCCGGGGGCTTCCCTAAACAGCTGGAGCACAGGCAATTGCTCACACAGCGTTCCAGCTGGCCTCCCCAAACAGCCGGAGCGCTGGCAATTACCAGCACAGTGGGTTCCAGCTCCTGGGAAGCCTCCAGAGGCTTCCCAGGAGCTGGAGCACCGGCAATTGCTGGCATGGCTGCCCTCCAGCTCCCAGGAAGCCTCCAGAGGCTTCCCGGGAGCTGGAGCACGGTCCCGGCTAGGAGAGCGGTCGCGGCCAGAAGGGAGCGCAGGAGACCTGGCTCCCGGCTAGGACTGAATGGTCGCGGCCAGAAGGGAGCGCAGGAGATCCACGCTCCAGCTGCCGGCTGCTCGGCAACTGGAGCACGGGTCTTGGGGAGAAGGGAGCCCCACGTTCCCTCCTAGCCGGGACCCTGCGGTCCTGGCTAGGAGGGAGAGCAGGAGACCCACACTCCAGATGCCAGCAGCCGGCAGCTGGAGCACGGGTGTCCCGCTCTCCCTCCTGGCTGGGACCTCAGGGTCCCAGCTAGGAGGGAGCGCAGGGTTCCCTTCTCCACAGGACCTGAGCGGTCCCAGCTAGGAGGATTCCCCTCTTGCTGGGGACCTGAGAAGTCCTGAGCAGAAGGGAGCCGAGTGCTCTGAGGCAGAAGGGAGCTCCACGCTCCCTTCTCCTCCGGACCACGCCGGGGCTTGCTGCCTGGGGAAAGCCAGACCCATGTGGGGCTGGCTCTCCCCAGGACAAGCCCTCCTCCCCCTGGAGCTAACTAGTGGACTTATAGAGTCTAGTGTAGACTCTCTAAGTCGATTTAGTATGGCCCACCTTAAGTCGACTTAGGAGTCCTGTGTGGGCTCTCTAAGTCGACTTAATACGGTCGACTTGAAGTCGCTTATTAATGTTGACTTAGTAAAGTCGACCTAAATTCCCCAGTGTAGACATAGCCAAAGAGTTATAGTTTCCCAAACAGGACTTGCAGCACACATGATCCTCTCAACTATAAACCCCCCAATGAAGTTCTGAGGCCCCTCAAGTACAGGGTTTCGACATGCATATATTGATATAGGATAATAGACTGCTTCCTTTGGATCCAATCCATTATGCAACTTTGTAAAATATTCAGAGTATTTCAATTGAATGGCATGTACTTCATGCAATAAATCTGAACTTTTTTTTTGTCTGAATAAAGTTCTCTGTAGAATTCTTCATGCACAAGAACAAGACTCAACTTTCAAAGGAAGAGCAACAAATTGTAGAAATATTTTATGCAGTAAGCTTTCTCTTTTTTAGATGAAGTATGCAAATAAAGTCGTACAGAAATATAACATGGGTGTAAGAAGTGAATGATTTAAAAACAAACAAAAAGCCACACACACACACACACACACACACACACAAGCCTGCTGAATTTGTGCTGTATGAAGGATATGACATAAGCCTCTATTAAACTTTTCATGTCTTAGCTGTATTGCTTGTGAAATAAGATATATTGATTTTCTGGTGATATCATTATAGGGGTCAGTTCTATAAGTGAATCTTGATAAGCAAATCTTGCGCCTACAGAGAGCCCCACTGAAATCAGAGAGAGGAGTCTGCCCATACAGATCTAATTGCAAGATCAGGACCTTTGTTATTTGTTGGCTGCTGGTAGTATGTGTTAGAAAGTAAGTTAAATAACACCAACTCCAATTATTTTTTCCCCTGGTATTCCCGAGTGTCCACTACTCTATTTTCTCCCAGCTGGAAAGGGTGGTGTCCCTAGGAAAATGACTAGAGTAAATAACTAAATCACAGGTATTACGCTGCAACGAGTTAATGGTGTTCAAATTCTGGTCTTGGATTAGCTTGAATTTATCTTCTTATGACTTCATAGAGCACCATATCGAAGGGAAGAATATGGCCATGATTTCCCACGCCCCTCACCTCACACACAACTCCATGTTCTTTGCACATGCATCTCTCACTGTTGGCTTGATCCTAAGACCCATTTGTGTATATTAATCTTTCATTGGGAGCTTTATGTGCTACAGCATCAGACCCTTTGAATGACACTGGGCATATTGTATATGATCATATTCCAAATATTTATGAAAAAGCATGTTTGGGAAATAGTGCAAAACTCAATATAAAAAGGTTATCATCTAAACTCCTTACATTATGCAGCAGCGTAAATTAAGTCGACTCAGGCAGGTTTAAGTTGACTTAATTTACAAGTGTAGATGCACCCAAAGAGATACATAGATGCACAGATGTGAAACAACAGAAAGCACCAAATACTACATTTCATCAATAAAAATGTTACCTTTATTAAACAGCAATAGCATATGGGAGCAAGGGAAATGTGTGGAAAAGATAGCCAGTATATTCCCCCATTTCCAATTTAAAACAAAAAAGGGGATCTATTTACTAAAAGACAGGATTGAGAGCAAAATCTCCCAAGCAGCAATCTGAAAGAAAGACACTCAGAAGTAGGACAAACACTAGAACTGGTGGAGGACATTTATTTTGCTGACAGTTTAGTTAAAATCGTGTTTATGAATGCTTTAACTTAAGTGATAACATTTTAAGTAACAAATAATGTGTACCATACCCATTATTAGTTAGATACAATTGTACACGGCCAAAATCTCTCTATCAATCTCCTTTTATAGTGGTCCCAGCCTACTTTTATTTGGTACCTAAATATCCACTAAATAAATGGCCAAGTATCCTAATAAAGGAGATTTATACAGGTAGATTCTGGTCCCCCAACTAACCCCACTGTGAATCAATAATGGCTTGGATTTATCCACTTTCACAACCTGTCTAGACTTAATTCCTGCATCAGCTACTCCTATATTCCCCTATTGACCAAGTGTCTCACATTCAATCCAAAACAAACAAGGAGTCCTGTAGCACATTTAAAGACTTACAAATTTGTTTATCACATGAACTTTCGTAGGAGAAAATCCCACTTTGTCAGATGCTTTGAAGATGTAAGTTCCCCATCTTCAAAGTGTCTGACAAAATGGGATTTTCTCCCATGAAAGCTTATGAGATAAATAAATTTGTTAGTCTTTAAAAATGCCACAGGACTCCTTGTTTGTTTCACTGAAATAGACTAACTCGGTTACTCCTTTGGATCTTGTCAACATTAAATCCAGGCATTGCCAGTTTCTCTAAGCTAATGGTATCACTTCCCCTTGTTGCAGGTGGGATGCCCAAGGATGGGCTGGGGCTAGCAACAGTTTGGGGTTTGTTGCCTGGAGTGCGCAGCACCAATAACCACACCAGGGCGGAGAAGCACTCTAAGGTTTATTTGAGATCTCAAGCAGGCACACCGAGACAGGCACGTCTCAAATCATGTGCCCCCCCACCCCCGTTGCAGTGACCCTTATATAGACAGATTTACTTCAATACTTTTTTCCTTGTAAACGGTGGAAGTACTCTCCCCCTTCTCTTAGAGAGCAAACTTTGACTGATTTCCACTGGTACTTTCAAGGCTTGTTATCTACTTTGCTTCCTGAAACCGGGGAACATCCTTATATGGTGTCCCAGCTGCCTCTGAGTCTGGAGCAAAGGAGCTTCATCGGCACTATGGCCTTCCACCCCCTCGAGTTACCCAGTGTGCGACCCCAGATGCAGCCAGGGGCATCAACACACTGACCATTAATGGGTGCTTCTCCATTCTATCCATCTAATTCCAAAAGTGTCACCCATGACTCAAGGCTTTTGCAGCCAGAGTCATTCAAGTGACACAAAGATAGGTCTCCTTCACAGGGTACCACTCCTTCCTTTTCTGAGTAAGAAGTGCAATATGGGAGTCATTATTATCATAGGATAGAGCAGAAGGCAGTGACACTGAATAGAAGTTACCAATGAGTAATATTTGATCTTAACACCCACAGCACCAGCTGCAGGACAGTGAAATCTTAACATTTAATGGACCGCATTTTTATCTTTGAATCATTGCAGCAAAACATTTTATTTATCTATCTTTGTACTTGTGAGACACTGAAGAATGCAAGGCTCAGATGTTATACCTGTCTTCCTCAGACCCCTGAGGTCAATAAAATGAGATTACTATTCCACTGCATCATTTGTGCCCTGTATTTCTGCTCTCCAGGCTTAAACTCTTTTAAATAACTAAGGCTATGTCTACACTAGAAAAGTTACGTCGACTTTCTTAACTCGACTTAATAAGGTCGACTTAATTTTTCTAGTGTAGACATAGCCCCTTGTCGACCTTATTAAGTCAACTTAATGCTTTAAGTCAACTTAATAAGGTCAAGTTAGGTGCTAATCCCCATCCACACTGGCTTAAATCGACCTAATAAGTCGACCTAAAACAAGGTGTTGTTAAGTCGACTTAACCTTTCCTTAAGTCAATTTAAGGAAATACTTAAGTCGACTTAAGGAAAGCCCAGTGTGGTTGTGGCTTTGTTTAGGTCGATTTAAGCCTCCTTAAGTCGACGTAACTTATAAGTGTAGAGGCACCCAAAAGCATTGCAGCTTGGGTTGATCATCCAGTTTACCTGAAAGAGAAATTGTTCCTTTTCTCCCTTACCAACTGCACCATCACAATCTGATTGTTTATATAAAAATTTCCTTGACTTTATTGTTCCCTAAATATATAAAAGCAGTATTTTATTATCTGGATTTCAACATGTATGCTGTTCAGTGACAATGCTTAGCTAATGATGCTCTCTACCTGTTAATTTCCATTCAGGGATTTTGTTCCCCATTTTGTTCACAATTCAGGAGGGATTATCGCCACCAGTGAGGATGACTGACAATCAACATCTCTGCAGACATAGGACAAAGGAGAGCAGTAGGTTCAGATTTGTATTGTCAAATATAAAACCAGTGTCTCTACTGAGTCCAGGATTTTTCATGTCTAGCACAGTTAGAATTTAAGATACCTGCCTTCTCTTTGAAGGTGTTATACAGGTTTCTTTTGAGAGCAAGTGTTCTACCAAGACTGTGATGAGTGGGTGATGATACCTGAATTTGTGGTGGAAATCTCTGAGGGAGTTAAGGTCTGTCCAATAGATAAAAATACCAACAAATAACATTGGTTTTGTGGTAAACTTTTTCCAGAAATTCTTCCATGAAGTGTCTGATGAAGAGGTTGACATATTAGGGAAACATCTTAGTACCCTCTGGCTGTTCTCTTAGTTTTATTTGTTGTATGTAAAATTATTATGTGTGAAGATGAAATGGATGAGTTTGATGTGTGAGGATGGATATCTGAGGGTTGTCCCTTGTCTTGTAGAAATTTTGAGGAAGGCCATAATGCCATCATGGCTAGGGAAGCTGGTATAGTTTTGGAAAGTGTGGTGTTGTGAGGAAGGTTGTTGATGTTGCAGTGAGTCTCTAGAGGAAGTAGGCTGTGTCCTGAAACAAACATGTTCTTAATGTGGTGAGTGGTTTTAGAATGGTTTCTATGGGTGCAGATAAAAACTAATTGAAGGAATACGTCTTATTACAACATTTTGTAACCCAACCAACTCTCCTTTTTCTTAACTGCAGAAACATTGATTGCTTATTTCATTTTGAAAGGTTTCTTGCAACATATTTACAGCTGAGACTTAGTAGTCTGTTGCACTTTGTGATTACCTTTCCCATACCTGAAGAAGAGCTCTGTAGAGCTTATCTCATATCATTAATATACATGGGTCATCCTCTCTCATCCCGATGCTGCTCCTGTTCATCAAGGGTGCATCTACACTGGCAACTTAGGTCAACTTAAAGACACTTAAATCATCCTACACAAAGCCGCATCCACACTGGGCTTTTATTAAGTTGATTTAAGCGCTTTCTTAAGTCGACTTAATAACAGCTTAAGTCAACTTAATAACACTACCTCTGAAGGTTGACTTAAGCCTTCTTAAGTTGATTTAAAGCCAGTGTGGACACGGAATAGCACTAAGTTGACCTTATTAAGTTGACTTAAAGCCAGTGTGGATGGCTATGTCTCCTGTTAAGTTGACTTAACAAGGTCGACTTTAAGTCGACTTAAAATCAAACATTAAGTCAACTTAATAGAGTCGACTTAACTTTACAAGTGTAGATATAGCCCAAAAAAGAGTACACCTTGATGGTTGGTGACTCTTGAGGAGATGCAGCAAGAAGACAGCTGCATATAGCATGCTTAGCTTATTGAGAGATCTCGGGAAACTGCTTTGACCCTCTTTATCTTAGCATTAGCTATCCTAGCATCAGATTATTCCCTACTATCAAAAACCAGTATTGCAGTGTAATTTTACCACTTACAGATTAAAGGTTCTATGCTGCTGACCATCACCCTCATATCTGAGTATCTTCCCTGTAAAATAAAAAACAATAGCAAAGTCAGCAATAGATTTCATGGAGTGTGTGGCCTTTCTCCATTTTCAGGGTTAAAAACTCTACTTGGAGTAGAGCTTTGGTTTTTATTGTATTAATTTAAAGGTTGATTTAATTTAGGGTTTACTTTTAGAATGGCTGGGACTTATTCAGTACAAGGGAGTATCGGTGTCATAACTGTCATTAAAATACCTCAGATTTAGGCTGCTGTGACATTCTGGGGTGATCAAGGACAAACAAGGATTTGTGAGAATGTGAATAAACAGTTACCATTGGTTTTGTGAGCCAAGCCATAAAAAACCCAGAGGTAACCTTTTTAAAAGTGTATTATATTTTCCAGAGCTGGCTCAGAAATTGAAAGTTACAAGAGTTTTTCTGCAATGTATTATGCATGTTTCATCCCTTATCTAGCCAGACCACCTCCTCTTTTAATATACCTTATCAAAAGCTGCATTCTTTTTATGATGGTGATATTTCATTTGAATTCTGGATTATGGTGGTTCCTCAGCTCAAGACTCACAAATTTAATAATTGGGATGACTAGAGTGTTAGCAATATTACTGTAGTAAATGACCTTGTTTAGTTGAAAAGTACAATTTGATTGTATGCAGATTGTGGGGGGAGGGGATGGACAAGAGTTATTTTAATGTTTATTTTACTTTTCTCAGTGGAAACAAAAGACTTTGTTTACAAGTATTGTTCTCAGTACATGTTCTGAACAGTAATGGGTACATTTAATTTAATTGAATTGCATTACATTTAATTACAGTCAATTAGAATACTAGTTAACAACATGCTACTACACAATTCTCAGTGTTTAGTACCTTTAGAAGGCAATATTCAGAAAATAATGTACAGTTTATTATGAGTCTACGCACACTCCTTACTCACACTGAGTAATACCTTGCACTAGGTATAGTTCCACTGAAATCCATAGGCCTACTTGTTCAATATTATTAATAAGAGTATCAGTTCTTTGGTGTTAGGGTCAGACGATGTGAAGTACTGAGTGTCTCCTGGAAGGTTCACAGCGAAGTGCCCTATGTTAGGGTGATCAGATGTCCTGGTATTGGGACTGGCTTGATATTAAAGGCTTTGTTTTATAAAGGAACCCCAACCCCTTGCTCTGATTTTTCACACTTGCTATCTGGTCACCTTACCCAATATTGGCATTCTGTTACTTCCAACCATCTGAATTCAAGAAGGCTTGTGCACCCACACTTGCTTTGGGTCGTATTAGGATTGGAAGTTGCTTAGCACCCCTGAAGATCAGGCTCTAAGGCTATGTCTACACCTGTAAATTTTGGTCGACTTTAGCTAATTCGACTTAACTAAGTCGACTTTTAGTTGACTTAGTTAAGTTGACTTAGCACGTCTACACCTAAATTTTAAGTCGACTTAGGGGGGACCTTACAAAGTCAACCTAGAGCGTCCACACTGGATGCCTAGGTTGACTTCTAGGGGTTAGGGGGACCTTGGGCAGGTCCACGGTGGCAGGAGGGGCACCCCTTGCCCAGCGCCAGGGGGCTCAGCCTTTGCCCCATTCTACATGGGTACAATGGGACAAAGGGGGACAGGGACCCTGGCAGGGCATAGGGGTAGGGTGGGTAGGGCTCTGCCCTGCTCTGTGGGGGGGCATGCCAGGCTCCCCCTGTGCCCCCTCCCAGCAGGGAGGGCAGTGGGGGAGTCCTGGAGAGCCCTAAGTTGACTCGAAGTCAACTTAGGGCTACTCCAGGTCTACATTGCCTTAAGTCGACTTTAAAGAGTCGACTTAAGCCTAAAGTCGAATTAAAATGAGGTTTAATAAAGTCGACTTAATTTTCATTAAATCGACTTTATTTTCCTTAAATCGACTTTAGGAGCTTGCTTAAGTTGACTTAAGGAATGTGTAGTGTAGAGGCAGAATAAATTAAGTCGACTTAAGCAAGCTTAAGTCGACTTAATTTACAAGTGTAGATGCACCCTAAGATTGTTGATTAATGAGTTTTTCAAGAATGTGTATTCCTTTAAACATCATCATCATCAGACTACATGACAATTCATCATTGACATAATACTTTTAGTCATTATAATGTAATGCTATCAGTCTGACATTTTACAATTGGCTGTACTGACTAAAAAACTTAGGAACATTAAGTTCCAAAATATAAATGTTGAGATTAGTAACAGCACTTCAAACAGCTAAGAGAAGTTTAGTTTTCAATGAGCACAGAATAAATTCCATGTGTTTGTGGCTATTTGTTTTGTCTTTCGCATTATCTAAAGGAAGGATGGAGACAACCATTCATGGGCCAGATTCTGACCTCACCTATACTACTGAAAAATCCATATTTTAATAAAGTTAATCTGGACTTTTGAAAGGCTTTTGATACTGTCTCACATAATCTTCTCATACTATGAAATGTTACTTTGATGAAGCTACTATAAAATGGGCACATAACTGGTTTGAAAACTGTTCCCAGCGAGTAATGATCAGTGGTTCACAGTCAAACTGGAAAGGCACATCAAGAAGGGTCCCACAGGAATAAGTTCTGTGTCCAGTTCTGTTCAATATCTTCATCAATGATTTAGACATTGGCGTAGAGAGTGTATTTATAATTTGAAAATGACACCAAGATGGGAGGGGTTGCAAATGCTTTGGAGGATAAGATTAAAATTCAAAATAATCTGGACAAACTGGAGAAATGATCTGAAGTAAATAGGATTAAATTCAATAAGAACAAATGCAAAGTGTTCCACCTATGAAGGAACAGTTGCTCACATGCAAATGGTAAATGACTGCCTAAGAATGACCTTTGGAAAGGGATCTGAGAGTCATGCTGGATCACAAAATAAAAGAACACATCAACCTGGGATAGATTAGTAGGAGTGTTGTAAACAAGAAATAGGTAGTAATTCTTCTGCTCTTTTCCACTCTGATTAGTCCTCAACTGGAGTAATGTATTTAGTTCTGGGTGCTACATTTCAGGAATTATGTGGCAAATTGGAGAAAATCCAGAGAAGAGCAATTGGAAAATTTTAGTTTGTTTAGTCCAGAGAAGAGAAGATTTTTTTTGGGGGGGAGAGGGGGGTGATAACAGTTTTCAAGTACAGAAAAGGTTGTTATAAGGAGGAGGGAGATGTTGTTCTCCTTAACCTCCAAGGATAGGGCAAAAAGCAATGGGTTTAAATTGCAGCAAGAATGACCTTAAAAGTTTTTTCCTAATGTCCAGCCTAACAGTTAGGATAGTTAAGCACAAAATTAAATTGCCTAAGGAGGTTGTGGAATCTTTGTCACTGGAGATTTTTAATAGCAAGTTAGACAAACACTTATCAGGGGTGGTCTATATAACACTTAATCCTTGCCATGCGTGCCCGGAACTCAGTTAGATGACCTCTCAAGATCCTCTCACTCCTACAAATATACAGAACATATATTGTGTACTCCCCTAACAACATAGCTGCCTACATTACTAGTTAAGTCAATGTTTTGATTATTTTGGCATCTTATGCTATCAGTATCCATAGTGTCTTCTATACACTTTCTGAGGAATTAGGAAGGATTATATTTTTTTTAAATTTATGTTTGTTTGTTTTTTTCCTATGAGTTAAAGAGCTTGACAGAAAGAATGACATTTATGGTCAGTGCATGAACAGTAAATTGTCAGTCTGTATTTTGCTGACTGTCTATTGACAATACAATATTTAGGGAAAAGTTGTCATATCACAATTGCTGGAAGACAGAGGTGATTGCACTTCTACAGGCAACCGGGTGCCACAACACAGTCTTAGCAGATGTTTCATTAAAGCTGCCAAAGATTCTGACAGGTAACTATCCCATATTCACTTTTACAAAAAATAAAAAGCATAGAACGCAGAATGAACATCTGATACTCTTGCTTTCTGGGTAAACTTCATCAGAATGTTATATAAGTCAGCACACAGCTAATGCAGTTTGCAAATAGAATGTTGAAACATACTTTATAGGCTGGAAGAAATTAAAGCTAGATATCTCTAAACATTATCTGTCAAAACAAAACAAAAATCAAACAAACACAGCATGCAGTGGAAATGGGGATGTGCCAGTTAAAAGGTTTTGCACCTTTGGGATTTTCTTTACTTTTGCTAGTTGTCCATTTATTGTTTGACTAGTCTCTGTCTTGTCTGTTTGCACTGTAAACTTTGCAAGGTAAGGATAGTGTCTTAATAAGTTTTTATAGTGTCTAACATAATGGGACCTCAATTCCAGTAGGGTATATTAAGAGTTAGCAGTCGGAAACTCGTAATTATCTGAAACAAGGGAGAAGAAAGGTAGTTATATCACATCAGCAAGCAGATTAGCTTCTCTAGGGGATTCCTGTTGTGCACAAGAACATTAGACAAATGGCTGTTACCAGGAGAACAAAGATTGCCTTGCTGGAGGAGTAGTCCTTACCCAATGTTTTCTAATATGATCTCAATGGCCAATGATAGGCAACATGGAAAAACTCAAACTTCAAGTTCTTGTTTGAAAAAAATTCTGTGAGCTGAGTCTCCCTTGAGATCCACTCAGCCACGTACCTATGGTGGTGGTTTTAGCCTTCTTCTTCAACTGAATGGGTGGCCATAGTGTTCATTCACCATTTGATCCATTCCTGTGCAGCCACAAGGACTTGATGGGCCAAAAGTCCAACATCGGAACAGACTTGATACACCCATGTAAAAGGGTTCTGGACCGTCTTTGCTTCTGGGCTGCCTCCACCTCTCAAGTGGTGGAACTTTACCACAGATGTTACAAGCCACCAAGAGAATAACATGTGCTAGAACATCTTGCGACATTCCAGTGAAATGTCTGAAAAACATAAAAATCCAGCTGAGGACAATGGCCCCAGTATTTTTTAGACCAGAGCAACTGTAAATGTCTGCAGTATGAATGAAGTCACTCCACTTTATGCCCACTATATGGCATTGGCATTTTGTGTAGAAAGCCTCCAAATTTGCCCAATCTGAACAGCATAATGTCCATGTTTGAAACTTTATTTTTGTCTTAGCATCTGCCTCAACTGTCAGGGCTCTGTACTAGAAGAACAACATGAGCAGCATCATAGTCAAGGTCTGAGAGTGAGAGATCACTGATCTTAATGACTATGGACCTGATAAAATGCTGTGTTCCGATATCCATTGCCTAACAAAAGAATATACAGGCCAAGACACAGCCCTCCCTGACATTAGATATTGATTTAAAATATTTGGCACATTTGATTCCCCAAGATATATGGGCATGGTTCCATTTCACAGATCACTAATCAAGTCCAGCAAAGTGGTTGGGACACCTATGCTCTTTAAGGACTTCCACAGTGCAACTCGGTAAAGTGAATCAAATGCAGATTGTAGACAGACATACACTATTTATAGGGACTTCTTAAACTCTCAGTGGTGTCTAATGTAGACCTGTTCCTCATAAAGCCTGCCTGTGAGGCCTGATGTAGCAGGGGCTCTAAATGTGTCAACAGAACACATGCAAACACCTTCCTTGGCATGGACAACAAAGTGTTTGGTCTCAGCTCTGATATTCATTGCATGGTCCCTTGCCGTTAGAAAGTAAGATCATAATATTGTCCTTCCAGGTAGTTGGCAAGCTTTCAGTTCTCCACAACTGGTGAAATATTGCCAGAAGGGATTACACTGCATGGAGAAAAGCACATTTTTGGAGCTCCAGGGGGTTGTCATCACTGCTGGCTGTGCATCTGTTTTTAAGCTTAGAAATAGTACGCTTCACTTCATTAATGATGGAGTGTCACTGGGTCCGAAACCACAGTGGCTGCCAAACTGTCTAGCTCTGGACAAGCAGCAACTGGATCATTGTTCAGGGCACTGTGGTAATGTTCCACACAGCATGAGAGGAGATAATCATCCAACTTACATGGACAGCATTGGCTGTTGTTTAGGATGCCCTTTGTAGCAACTACCTCTTGACTGCTAAGGCTGTGGTTTGTATGGAATGCTGACTTTAAGTCTCCCCTGGCTAAGCAGAGTTCAGCTTCATCTGCAACTTGGTTATAATATGTATCACAATTGCAAAGTTCCAGGGTTATTGAACTTTCACTTCAGCTGATTACAAGTGAGTTTATCTCCACATTGGTGGTCTGTGGCCTTAAATTTAATTGTCTGATAGCCATGGTCAACATCCTGGATGCCTATAGATGATTATCTGTTCTATGGATTGGCAGAGAATGATGTTGAATAGAGACCAGGGGACCTTGACATCCTTTGGCAGATCAGCTAGAGTTGAGACTCTATTGCTAACATCAATAGAAAGCCTGCTTGCTAAACCAGATGCATGGAAAAGTGTGTCAGTATTGAACTTCATTGTCACAGAGGGCTTACTTGTTTGTCAAAGTGTCAGTTCCAGGCAGGCAACCACTACGTGGTTATCTGTGCTCACAGCACACATGTTATACTTTGCAGGAGGTGAAGCAAAACTTCTCTTGTGTGATGATATGGTCCAATTTTTTCTGAGTGACACCATCATGAAAAATTTAGGACATCCAGTGCATGTATCATCGCTTGAACAATGATTTGAGAATGGAGAACTTCTGAGAGACACAGAATGTGAGCTATCAGGAAGAGTTATTGTTACCTGAACAGTAATGATCAATGACTTGGTCAAGCCCAATTTGCAGGGAGCCAGTTACTGCATTTAGTTTGCCAATGATCAGAAGATTATTAAGTGGATGGATAGTGCAAACAGAAATTCCAACTGATCATATAAATGATCTTTGACTAAATTATCTGATTCCTCTGCCAGTGCATAGACTATTGTGACAGCAAGATGATCATGTCAATGTTTAAGACATGTAATAAATAGTTAATAAGACATGGACATACAATTTATACAAGATGACTTTGTCTCACATTTCAGTAGTAATGTTACTCCTACAAGTAGTTGGAACTGCTGGAATACAGAAATAATGAATCTTCCATCTCATGGCATCTGTAATCTAGTACCTTCCTTTCATTAGGTTGGCTATTTTGCATGAGACAGTCACCTGATGATCACACCTGTAAAGAATTACAAGATTCCAGGTTGCCATTTTGAGGAATTGGAGGTGATCCTAACTATGATTGACTACATTGTCACAGTATATTGCAGATGTGCCTGCTGACATCAGAGGACATCTGTCCCCAGGTGCCTTTAGTGTGAATCTCTCACATTTGTGCTTGGGGAAGAGATGGAGTCACCGTAATATGAACCTTTATTTGGTCTATCAGTATGGATTCCATGCTGTGTGACCCAACCTTCTGACTCTTTCTTGGCAACTTCATTCACTTTGGGTAGCTAAGTAAGCTTTTGCCTTCTTTTAGCCTGGTTAGTCAAATATAACTGTATTTTTCAATTTGGCTTCCAATGGTATTTTTTCCCCAAACCTCTCATAAAGTGGGGGTGGGAGGAATGGTATACCCCTGTGTCTGTGAATTTCTCAGCCAGCAGTCTGGCAGCAATGGCCCTGGAACCAAGGAGCGGCTATAGCGGTGGTTGATTTTGGAAAGGTTCCAGTTGAGGAAGAGAACAAAACACAGTTGTAAGGGGCTTACAGTAGGTTATCTAAAAAATAATTAATTGCAGCATTGTATCTCCCTTTGAAGATTGCAAATTTACAGGCTCTGTCTCTATGTGAAGAAACAATGGACAAGAGAGGCATGCTGCCCAAGCTGTGAGGGGAAGGGATGGCAGTGGTTCCAGTCTGGCAATTAGATAAAAACAATGCAGCTTCCCTTCTATGTTGCCTGAGGGTCTGTATTTATGATACTAAGCTGAATCTTCAGAAACACCTACTTCTCCCTTCAGAATCAATCCTGAACTCCTCAGTACCCTGTCATTATAAACCTTTCCAATATTCCCCAAATTTGTATTCAGGAATCTGCTTCTGTGGTTTAACCAACCCATGGGATGAGAGAATAGTAACCTTTCCTGTTCATTCATCCACTTTTCCTTGTGGTAGGCAAAGCATTGGGATACAGGTACCATCTGTGACTTGTGCACAATTCAGACACCTTATCCTCTGAAATCCAGCTAATATTTCTGACACATTTTTCTTATGGCAACTACCTGTGGGTAAATCAGTGTTCGTTGTCCATAAACATGTGGGACTACAATCCCTACAGTATACTTTTCAATCTCAAAGGGGTTTGTAACAGATCTATATAGTTTTCTTGTGCAGCCAGCTTCCATAGGACAATTGCAACCTGCTTCTGAACCTGAATAGCTCCCCTAAATCAAGCTGTTGTGGAGCTGGAAGCAGGGGTATAGGCAGCACCCATTTTCTGATCGGGCCCCTGAGTCTACAGTGTGGGCTTGGCCAATCCTGCTTCTGGTCATGTGATTGGAAGCTTCCTGATAATGCTCCAGTTGCCTGGCAACTGAAACATAGGGAGGAGGAGGGAGGGGGAAAGTCATTCTTGCCCTTTCCATATAAAGGCCACAATGGCTGCCGAGGGCTGGAGCTGAGAGGCACTCCCCATCTACTCCCTGCTGCTCATGGCTGTGGCCACCCACTGCTTGCCAGTCCATGGTTGCTGTTGTGCAAGTGAAGCTCATGCTGTGGTGGGCAGAGGTAGGCAGGCCTGCTGGTCAAGGGGGTGGGCCTGGGTCCACCCATAGCTATGCCCCTGGCTGGAAGGTTAGTGCAAGCTCTTTATACAGCTCCATGAGGGCATATTTCCTCTCGTCTGAAGCCTGCTATTCACTCCAGATTTCCAAAAAGGAAGTGATTATACCTCACCATGCAGGTTCTCACTCATCAAGAGTGAAAGTCAGCGGAAAAGTGTACTGTGACAATATCGGCATTTACCATCATGGTAGCATGAGCTGAAAGAAATGCATTTGCCCTCAAGATCACCAGTCTTGACATATCAGACAATGCTGCCCAGATTACATCCAGCACTTGCTGAGTGTCCATTCTACCGCATAACTGTCTGATAGTAAGAAGCAGGTTCAGAAACAGAGCTATGGGCTGCGGCTGATGATCTATGTTTTCCGCCCAGTTTTGCAGGAAATGCAATGAGAGGTGACGTGAACTGTCACTGGTAAATGTGTGCAGGTACAGGAGAGAACCATCTTCACATAATAAAGTGGTTCCTAGACCATCTCTCTGTGATAACACCCCCAAATGATAGGGCTAATATTGTACCCAGAGCGGCAATGTGAATGCAGATATATACATATACATAGCATTATAGCAGTGTCCAACATAACATATGTGGTCTCTTAGGCACGGTTGTGGGAAACAAACCAATGGCACACTTCGAATGACTCATACACCATTTAATGACAGACCAGAAGCTCTTCAGACAGATTTATCCGATCAATCATTTTGATAAAATAAATTATTCATAAACATGAGAACCAAAAATCCATCAGTTATTTTGCTGCTAAGTATTTGCATGGGTCTCCATACAATACTTCTATGTGATTTTATACTGCTTTTTCACATGCATGATTATTTTTTAATCTTTCATATTGAACATTTCTATTTGGGTGTTTTCTCTGACAAAGCATTCACTGAGTTCAGAGAATTTTTTAGCCTGTATGAGGATTGCTTGAACAATACTAAAGTATTTATGTGATCTGGATGAGCCCACTTTCAAGTGATATTTCCTAATTAACTAGTAATATTTGGAAATTGTCTTATTTGTACTGCATAGTTAAAGCATGTGTACTATTTTTTTCCAGGAATTGTTCAGAGATTTAATTCATTCCCTTTGTGAGATGTTTTTCCTTAATTTTGTTCACTCTCAAAAATACTTTATTTCCTTTTTATTACATAATTATTTTCTTTCTATTACCTGATTAATATTTTGGGGTATGTTATCTGTTCATTAGCATTCACAAAATTCTTGTTTTAAAATAACCTTCTTAATATTTAACTCTTTATCCTCACTCTGATTTTCTAGAATTGTCAGGAACGTTTTAGACAGCTTAGCTACGAATTTGCATAGATTTTTAAATTTGTGCATTTGCCTATTTTAATTTCTGTATGCATATTAGTGTTGTTCTTTTTATTTATTTTTAATAAAAGTCTTGCAGTTCTTCATTCTGAGCGTTTTAAGTGCTTTCATAATAACTTTGTATACCGAGGCCTGCATAAAGCAATACATTTTACTATAGACTAATCATCCTCCTTAAAAGGGAAGAGCTTTTATTCTGACTCTGAGGAGCTTAGATTTTGATGCACTGAGTTTTTCCACCAGTACAGTCTTTGCATCACTAATAGATTTTCACTATGAGCTTTTACAGTACATCACTATTCACAACTTCATCTTGTATAGTAGATCCATACAAACAGTACTCCAAGTGCTGAACAGAATTCAATACAGGCATGTTGACAACATATAGTATTGGAGAAAAGAGTGGGATAATCTGCATAATTAAAACATTCCCTTTGAAGGCTGACTAAGGGAAAGTGAAATTAGCAGGCAAAGGACAATAGAAAATAGAATCAGGTTCACATGTGAACATTTGTCTGTCTGTTCCAGTGATGGATTAATACAATGAATTAGTTCAACAGAAAAACAATTAGGTTACTCCCACTCAAAAATGTACTTTCTTTTAAAGATAACTATAACTATAGATACAAACAACAAAAGTAAAAGATGAGAGGAAATAGAAAGTCCAGTGGATTAACTGCATTATAGGTAAACAACAGAGTCCTGTGGCACTTTTAAAGACTAACAGATTAAAAGTGCCACAGGACTCTGTTGTTTTTCTACAATAGACTAACACGGCTCCCCCTTTGGAATTTGACTGCATTATAGATAGTAAAGGAACTAAAGAGCTTCTCTGTCCCAATCATACAGTACATAGAGAACTTAATAAAATACAGCTAACCAAGAACTATTGATAGTCTATCTTCTACTCTTGCGTAAAGCAGTTTAATTTGGATCATGTCTTTTCCGAGACTATCAACTGTAGAGAGCTAGCAATGGGTCTTTTTACCAAACCCACTAGGAGGTGTCAGTTTGGAAAGCTAATGAATAAACAGTATCATCAGATGCTTTTGGTCTACTATTTTTCAAGTCAACAGCAGGCAGTGACATGTATAATGTGAGAGAGACACCAAACACACGTAGCAGAGGGCACTGTAAAGAGGGAATCCTAAGGACACAGGAGAACTATGACTACCTGTAACAATTAATCTAAGCTTGGGAAGCACACAAGTAGAAACAAGAATTTTAACCCACCCCTCTACTGCAGCTCACCCTGCCAACCCAACCTCCTAAGTAACCATCTGCAACCTCAGCATCTGTTAGTCACTGGTTCTAATGTGGGCTATCCCAGACTCACCTGCAATGATTCCTACCCACTCCAGTGAGAGGCATGACAGGACACATGGATCTGCCACGCACACCTCAGCCTGAGAGCTGCCCAGAGAAGGTGGCTCATGTCACCTGGCCAGAGCAGGAACAAGAGTTGGAAAGTGATTACCCTTTGTTGGTGGCTGCTATAAAAAGGATCCATCCAGCTCCTACCCTGCTCAGAAGGCCCTACTGTTTTAGGGTGTCAGGTCACCATGTATCGCTGCTGAGCCAAGCAGGGTCGAGCTTGCAAAGTGCTGCACATTATGAGTGAGTGCATCCCCTAGGGTCCAGGAAGGTTCAGGGACTGCAGTATATGAAGGTCAGCCCCTCCCCCATCCCACTCAATTATTATGCTCTTACTAATTAATAGTAATGGTGTTCCGATTTGTGGTGGTCCACTGATAATAAGGCCGTTCAGAGGATGAAAATTTCATTTTGTGGGAATTTTCAGGTCTCCACATTTGAACAAAACCTTTTGATCATTTTCCCAAAAACTAAATCAACATGACCATATTGGGATTAAATTCTAGAAAGATTTCAGTGCCCATTGTTGGTCCTGTGGTGGTTAGGCATTAGTCTAGGATGGGAAAAACTCAGACACAGCAGGACTTTAACCTGAGTCTCCCACCTCCCAAACCAGTTCTCTAGACCAGAGGTTCTCTACCTTTTTGTGTTGTGACACGGTTGATGATGTGCTCAACTGTGCATGACACAGAAGCCCTCTGCCACCGTTGCAACTTTCAGTGGTGGCACAGATGCAGGAGCCCCCGCTGCTGTTAAAATACCGTCACCACAGGGAGTTTTGGCGATGGCATAGACCTCCCTCCCCCTGCTACAAGCAGACCCCTGGTGTAACCCTCAGCAGCATCACAGATCCACCAAAAAAAGAAAAGCCATCACTGGAACAAAACCCCATGAGGGAGGATGGGCTTCTTTTGGTAGCGAGGGTAGGGTCTTTTAGTGGTGCACTGGTTTACAGTCACTTAGATGTCACAATACACTAATGTGTCATGACACAGTAGATGAGAACCACTGCTCTAGCCACTAGACTATGGTCTTTTCTGGAGGAAAGCACTCTGAAGAACCCTGGACCTAGAAAACTTCCCTGACAGAAGCTTTTTGAAACCGATGTGTCGCAATGAAACCAGAATATTTTGATAAAATGGAATTTTGCCAAAGCTGTTCCAATCAGATCTTCAAAGTCTATACAGACTAAAATCCACAAAGAAGGAAATATGGAAAAGTTATTCCCACTCCACAAAACTCTTTAAATTATTAAAATTTATGATTCATAAAAAAACTATTTAACTAAAACATTCAAAGTGCATCAACTCTTGTAGAGGTGGTTCTTGCTTTTTTAATGTAGCAATAAAGTTCCTTATGCACAGCCAGAAAACTAATTCATTCCCCAATTAATAAACATACTATAATTCACTGGTTTATAACCAGTGTGCCATGTCACGCTGGTGTGCTGTGAGAACTCTCCAAGTGTGCTGTGAAATTTTAAACAAAGGTAATGAAAATCAGTATAAAACAAACATTGTTTTATCTTAAACAGTATTGTATCCTACCAAAATTACAACTCATAAAACTCATGAAAAGTAATCAAATTAAAAGCGAGGTATTGGTCTTTTGATTCTAAAATGTGAATATTCTAAACTCAGGTGGCCAAAGGGCAAAATTGAGATAACGTATATTTTCTGGTGGATTTGAAACATTAATGCATTTGATTTTTCTTTAGCTTGTTGTATGCACTATATTGCAAACCTCTCTAGTAAGACTGTAATCATAGTAAATATAAGTAAATGTGACATTTATGATTAATCAATTCAACTGAAAAAAGGGGGTGTGCTGTTGAATTGTTTGTCTCATTGAAGCATACCATGTTTCTGAAAAGGTTGGAACCACTGCTATAATTAAAGGGCATCTTATACTAGAAAAGATCTAATAGATAGATAGATAGATAGATAGATAGATAGATAGATAGATAGATAGATAGCCTTAGGTAATTATATGAGCTGTGGCAGCACCAAGTAAGCATAAAACCTCCTTGACATGTATTTATCCAGCCTGTCTTAAAAACTCCAGTGATGGGGTTTGTGTTATCTCCCTTATAGAAAGTTTATCCTAATATCCAACCTAAATTTACCTTGTTATAAACTAATAACTTCTTGTCCTACCTTCAGTAATAATTCTTCACCATTCTCTTTGTAACAGCCCTTAACATATTTGAAGACTTACCAGGTCCCTTCTCAGTCTATTTCTCAAAACTTAACCTACTTTAAAAAAACAAACAAAAAAACCCCCAACCAACCAACCAAACAAAAAACCCTTTGCCAGAGTTCAGATTTTCTAAATCTTTTATTATTGTTGTTGCTCTCCTCTAGACATTCGCTAATTTGTCCACATCTTTCCTAAAATGACACACCCACAACTGGACTCCACTGAGGTCTCATCAGTTCCAAGTAGAGTAGAACAATTATCTGATATGGCTTATGTATGGCATCCTGGTGTGTATTAACAGAATATTAGCTTTTTTTCTGAAAGTGCATCACATTGTTGACTCATTCAATTTGTGATTCACTATAATCAATGGATTCTTTTCAGCAGTGCTATCACTTATTCAGTGAGTCCCTATTTTATACTTGTAAATAGGACTTTTCCTTCGTAGGTCTAATACTTTGCACTTGCCTGTATTGAATTTCATCCTGTTGATTTCAGAATAATTTTCCAATTTTTCAGGTTTCTCATAAATTCTAATCCTGTCCTCCAAACTGCTTGCAAGTGTTCTGAGCTTGGTATCATCCTCCAATTTTGTAAGTGAACTTTCCACTCCATTACCCATGTAATTAATGAAAATGTTGAATGGAACCAAACTCAGGACTCATCCTTGCAGGATCCCACTGTCAAACCAAGAGAATTGCTTTAATTGGCCATCGATATGAACTGGGATTTCTCCCACGAAAGCTCATGCGGTAAATAAATCTGCTAGTCTTTAAAAGTGCCAAAAGACTCCTTGTTGGTTTTACTCTGAGTAAAGTTTTTTAACCAATCATGACCCAGTTTATGATAATTTCCATCTAGAACATATATACTTATTTGATTATGAACAAAGACATAATTTGGTCAAGGATTCCATGATTTTTTAGGAACTCCATGACTTCTGGGGCAGGGCTGGAGCAGTTGTCAGCCCTGGGGCCACCACCAAACAGCTGACCAGACCAACTGGCTGCAGGCATTCAACAGCTGACCTGCAATGAACCTGCTGGAGCAGCAGGCTGGAGCAGCTTCAAAGCCAGCAGATCTGTTTTCTCCGCTCCTCCAGGGTATTTTTAGTAAGAGTCAGGAACAGATTGCAGCTTCTGTGAATTTTTGCTTATTGCCTGTGACCTCTCCCTGTTACTAAAAATACTCATGACAGAAACTTAACCATAGTTATAAGACTATCATGTGAAACTGAGTCAAAAATCCTACCAAAAGTCATAATTTATCATGTTTACTGTTTACTTCCTGTCCATTAGGCCAGTAACCTGTCAAAGAAGGAAACTAAATCCTTAGGCCATGTACACACGATCACTTTATCGCGCATTAACAGTCATTACCGTGCGATAACAACAACAGCGTACACACGTGCAATAGGGCTGTTGCGCGTTAACAGCCCTATTGGAGCGCAATAGAAAAACCACCTCGATGCGGGTGGTAGCAGTTAACGCGGAACAGCTGTCGCACCTTTCGACTCAAGTGTACACTTACCACACAATGATTGGCCTCAGGAAGTG
Source organism: Pelusios castaneus (assembly GCA_007922175.1). Lineage (NCBI taxonomy): Eukaryota > Metazoa > Chordata > Testudines > Pelomedusidae > Pelusios > Pelusios castaneus. The sequence continues at coordinate 28,524 of ML685895.1, forward strand.
TCCCAGCATTCCAAAGTCGTCCTCTCTGGTCTTCCCCCCACCCCTCTGTGGCCGTGATGAAACAGTCCCCACCCTGTTTCGATTCCCGGGATTTTCGAATTTTTCCTCTGTTTCACTTCCTGTTCTCTTCCTCGTGGAGTGGAGTACAGCTCCGATCTTCACTAGCAATGGTGGCCCATCATGGAAGACGCGCACCCATTTGGAGCACGGCAGAGGTGCTGGACCTGATCAGCATCTGGGGAGAGTCTGCTGTGCAGGCACAGCTATGCAGCAGCAGGCAAAATTATGATACATATGGCATAATTTCTCAGGCCATGTCAGAGAGAGGGTATGATAGAGACACTGTGCAGTGCAGATCAAAGGTGAAGGAGCTAAGAATAACCTATCACCAAGCGAAGGAGGCAAACCGCCGTTCGGGATCAGCGCCTGCTACATGCAGGTACTACAAGGAGATCGAAGCCATGCTCAGTGGGGACCCCACAGCCACTGCAAAGAGTCCTGTGGACACATCGGCCCCCCCTCATCCACTGAATGCCAGAGCCAAGCAGGATGAGGATGTGATCGATGAGGAGGAGGAGATGGAGGATGACCTGGAGGAGAGCGCAACAGCGTGTAGCCAGGAGCTCTTCTGCACCCCCGCTGAGACATCCACCCAAGACATGAATTGCAGCGTGTCCTCTGAGGTGGCAGAGGGGGGTTCAGGTAAGTTTCTCATTCATGCAGTTATGGATCCTGCTAAAATATCATTGTCCGGGGTGGGGGTGCTTTCTGTCTCGGACCCCGCTGTGCATGCTCTTTACTCTGTATTCATTAGAAGTGCATCAACACAAGCAGTGATTGTCAAAAAATCATCTGTATTTAGGTCACTAAAGGTTTCCTCGATGTACCTCCAGAGCCTCCTACTCAGGTTAGATGGGAGAGCGTATGTGTCTATGCTCCCGTATAAGGATACTCGGCCTCGCCAGCTGCAAAGCACAGCCCTGGGAACCATGGCAGCACACAAGGCAGCAGCATACGGTCCTGGCTTGCATCCGGTGGCATGTAGGATATGTATTCTAGGTGGCAGGGGCACTCTGAGGAGAGAGATATTGGGTTCCATCTGTGTGCCCTGTGCAGAATGTTAGCCCCCAGTAAGCTTTCTATTAGGACGTACCTTGTCCGCTTCAGCAAAGCATAGGATGTTGACTGCCCTGTACCTTCCAGTGGAATGTGCTACTGGAAGGTTACATTGGTTATCTATGCTATGTGTTAACAATAGCTTTTTTATTTTTTTTTATTAGATTCGACCTTCACAAGGCCGGTGTCTACCCCTGCTGACCACATGAGAATCATTCGGCGGCGTGCTCAAAGAAACAGGGAGGATATGTTTCAGGACCTGATGAAAACAACAGAGGCATCCGTGAGGGAGAATCGAGCCTGGAGAGAGGAATCCCAACAGAGGAGGCAGAAACACAGGGACGAACTGATAAGCGTCATGAAGGAGCAAACAGAACTGCTCAAGAGCATGATTGCTTTGCAGACCCAGGCGAATAATGTATGGGCTCCACTCCAGACAGTTCAGCCATGTCTGCCTCCTACACCCCGTAGTCCTTCAAAGAATGTCTTTGAAGGCCACCCGTCCCCCTGGTATACTGCAACATCCAGTCCCTCACAGAGCTACTTTTTAGAGACCTGCAGCTACACCCACCTGTAACACCTCCCACCTCCCCCTTTCATCTTTTAATAAAACAGTAACAAGATATTTGAAGAGTGGCTTTATTTGTACACAGTGAAAATCTCATAAGGTGCACTTGATGCGTCCTTGAAGTGAACTATGGAAGGGCATCATTGAAATGCTCCCTGAGTGCCTCCCTTATGTGAGCAGCTCCTCGTTGGGCCCCCCTAATACTCCTAGTGGCTGGCTGTTCGTATGCTTCCTCGAGGCGGTGTGCCTCCATAGCCCACCACCGGGGAAAACTTTTCTCCCCTACTTTCACAAATTTTATGAAGGACACAGCACACCGCAATTACAGCAGGGATGTTGTCCTCTTTCAAGTCCAGCCTCCCATACAAACAGCTCCAGCGCCCTTTTAAATGGCCGAAGGCACACTCTACAGTCATTCTGCAGTGGCTCAATCTGTAATTTACCCATGGAGCTTTGCGTTCCTTTCCTTCATCCCAGGATTCCAAGCGCTGATTGAGGGAAAATTGAACTACGGGATAGGTGCCCAGAATTCATTGCGCTACACTGCAATATTGCAAAGAATTTTGTTGCGTTGCAAGGAGCGTCGTGTGTACGCGCTCTCCCACAATAAAGGTCATGTGTTTTTTATAGCACGATTGCCATGTTGCGCTTTAATCTGATCGTGTGTACATAGCCTTAGTTGTTGTTGACAATCCTCATGGCTACTCCTTATAACCCTATTATCCTTTAGATGCTTACAAATATGCCAGCTCTCCATTTACCCATTATGTGAGTTTTAAAATCAAGATTTTCTTTACAAAGCGTGAAAGGCCTCCTGAGTTAGATGTAGTAGCCATGAAAAAGAGGTGATATGCATAATTTCTCTTTGAAAGTATTAGAAGAATATTTTTATATTTCTTAGGAAATGGGAAGTGCCTTGCTTTTTGACTAGGCACCTGTTTGGTGTCTACCTTTTAACCAAATAGGTCCACTATTACAATCAATAGTAGTTTCACCCCAATTAATAACTCCTATCAGTTACTATCTAATACCTAGTCATAATTAATATCCAGATGTTTCTATTATTACAAAATAAACTATATTGAATATTACAATAAAGTAGGTATAAAAAATATTCTGGAGCCAGCAATTGGACATGGAGGTGATAAGTACAGGTTTATGGGTGAGGAAGCTTTTTGTGCCAGTTTTAGTTGAAGAAAGCAAAGTTCTCCTAGGAGTTTCTTTAATTGTCTTCAATATTTCATTTAGTTAGTACAACAGTTAACCAAAAACTTAAGACATTAGCTATTGTTCTCCAAGACAATACATTAAAAGAGTTCTACATATTTTTTTTAAATCAGTGAAGATGAAGAAATGTTAAGCCTAAATTTATCATAATAAATTTTTAGAGACTATTAATATCCATTTTGCATCAACAATGATCTATCATCTACAGCTTCCTCAATAATTAAATTGGCTTGCTCTTCGGTGAACTTTGGGAAAAAATAGAATTTGAAAAAAATTCACAAATAGCCATAAACCTTACAATGCACATAGAATTACCATCCAAGGAAAAAGTAACATAGCCATCCTTACTGTCTAATTCTGGAATCATCTCTACCTTTCTGCCTCATGCAACTCAAAAGTTATACAATTCTTTACTTTTGGGAAAGATATTCTGTTCAGAAAAACACAGAACAATTGGTCAAGAACTCATCCCTGTCCCTCCTGCCTTACTTTTGCCTCCTTTTCTACTCAATTCAAGCCTTAATACAGGCATTTAAACCTTTTCCCCTAATATTTCCTACCTTACAGTAAGTGCTCTCCCTTGTTACCTCATTATTCTCAGCTCCTAGCTACTCACACTCCCTTTAATTCTTAGAAATGAAAAGAATTATTCTCTAGGAAAAGGACATCTCCTACCCCTCATACAAGTGGCATAATCATAGAGCTAAAACTTATAAGGACAGACATATACCTATATTCTGAAGCTGAACCTACAAAACTTTTTCCTGCCCAAACTTATTAGACCAAATTTTTGAGAAGTTTCAGGTTGACCAAAAACTGAATTTTTCATCATATAAACCCTTAATGCCCAAATGTCACCAAGCTGTATGAATAGGACATTCTTCCCATCACGATCCTTACATGTGAGAAAAAGTGGGGGGGGGGGGTCTTCTTTTTCTTAATCAAATTAATTATATGTATATTTTGCTATACGTTTATACTAGAGAAGTCAAACTTAAGAAATGTGCCTTTGCATATACAGTGGAAGGTGGTAAAGATTATTGTGGTTCTTAGATCCTTTGAAAGTTCATCACACAGACTTGCATCAGTCTCAAATAAAGCACTGTTTTCTACACCTACTCCTCTAATGAATACTTCTATTATGTGTGAGAAGTAAAATTGTTGACCATTGCTCTTGTCCTGGATTTCCAGATCTTTTAGATACCTTCACCCCAGTTCATTAAGCGCTTTGAAGATAAGGACCCAGACTTGGAATTTGACACACTATTTTATGGGAAGCCATTGTAGAGATTGCAGTATAGAACTGAGGTGCTTCCAGGAGTCTATGTTAGTGAGGAGGCATGCTGCTCTTTTCTGTACGAGCTGAAATTTCCTAAGGGTTGATAACTTCAAGCCCAGGTATATTTTATTGCTGCAGTGCATTCTGGAGGTGACAAAGGCATGTATCACTGAGTTTAGGATAGGATGGAGTCTCCTAGACATCCAGAGATATCAGAAAACATTTCTCACAAACTCTGCTATGGGAGAACTGAGTAAGGAATCCACAACATTCCTGAACTCATGGAATTATTTATCAGTTCTAAATGCTCACTTTCAAATAGAGAAGACTACATTGTGGCTACAAACTCCACAAACTCCATTTCTATCCATCAGAATAATCTCTTCCTTCCTCAGGTTCTGCTTCAAACAGAAATTATCCAACCATAGGTTATCCCTCCAACAGTGGATCTCAATCAGGTATTGCCATAAGCTTGGATCAGGGAGTCAGTAGATGCCCCTGCAAACAGGGAGAAAAATCAATATATGAATGAATGGAGCACGGTGTAAATAGAAATCCTTTGCTTGGTGGGTTTTTTGTTGTTGTTTTTGTTTGTTTTTTGAAGGGCGGGGGTGTTTTGTTTTTTTTTAAAGCCAGGTTGGGGAAGAATACTAAATTAACAGCTCATGAGGAAGGCAGTGGGGAAAAAAACCCACCACCACCACCAACAGTGATGAAGATTATGTTCAGGAGATCTTAAAGTGGATGAGGTATTATAATGAACTACGATACTTTATCTTCACAGAGGGAACATCTGGCAGATGAAAAATTTGGAGACAAAGGAATGGATAGGTAGGGAAAAAGTCACCCCATTGTAGAAAAGGCATCATACTGCCAGTACAGTCAACTGAAGGTGTTGGCCAGCTAAAGTGTGAGAATAGTGAGACAGGATAACGTTATGGAGAAAGAATCAGTTTAGTGGCTCAAACACTATTCAAGCCAGTGTACAGAAGATCATGAACAGAATAAAAAAAAGGGATAGGATGATAGCTGGGGTGAAGGATATGACTATGAGTAGGAGTCAGAGAACTGATAGATTGGGTAAGGAAGACAAAGATGGAGAGGAAGTTGGAGGACAAGAGTTATTTTTACTTGTAAATAGTTTTAAAAGGGATATTCCCAAGATAGATTGATGCAGGCACTTTTCATTCTTTTCATAATTGAGCAATTACATACACCTTCATTCTAGAAGTGGCACTACATAGAAATATGAACCTCAAACCTATATATTGTAGTAAAGTGATTTTTGCTCTGCTATAGGGTTGACATGCAGTTATAACACTTGGTAAATAGCATGTATCCTAGCAGGAGTAACATCAATTTACTCTGTCATTTGTGGCAGTGTATACAATAGCTATCTAACTTTACTTAATTAAGAAAGTTCCTGGTTGTCTATAAAAATGAACATGCAATTCAGAGGTGCCTAATAGATTAATGTTGAGCCACTTTCTGTTATTACAGCTCCTGTCACAAGGCTGAAGTATCTGAATGTTAATGTCTTCTGTTTCTGTAAAAGATAGGAGTGTGTTATACTACTTTGAACTTTTCCAAGTTCAGTATTTTTAAAATGTCAGACATTTTCATTCTTTCCTGTTTACAGCTTCCATGACCTATGTAGAAAAGAGAAAACACAGTCCTTTCAAAAGTGAGATTTGATTATTTTTCAGCTTTCCATTTAACATTCAGTATTTCCTCCCATGATGCCACATTTAATATTCAGATGCAAATAATTAAGGTTAATTCCACCTAGCTGTTTATTTTCACTGTTCAATCTTTATCATCCACAGTATGTATAACCATCACTGAAATATACTAATTGATCATTGACAGCAATAACTTGTGAGATGCACAGTCCTCCAGGCACTCTATAGTATAGTCTAAAATCATCTTCTAATACACAGCAGAATAATGTAATTATTCGCAATTGGTTAAAACATTATTCCCACCTGTTTGGAACAGGGGGGTCTTAATACACAACCTGTCTGATTCAGGGCAAAATTTTCACAAGCACTTAAGTGTCTTAGATTAGATTGTTCTTTTGAAAAATTTGCCCTCAAACACTGAAGAGTGCCAGTAAAAGATATTTGGAGTCCAGTTTCTCCATTGCCTTGAGCCTTAACACCAATTATGAGTCTGATTGAGTTGCATTTTATCTCTCCTTCTACTGCTGTAACATGACAACAGAAAATCTGGACCAGCAGCACAACTTTAGTATTAGTGTTTCTTACTCAAAAGTGTGCATGAAAACATTCAGAAAAATAAATGACAGCGTGCTCCTGATCTTGAAGAGTGAATAAATCTATGGAGTGAGTGCTGCAAGTAATTGTACTTGCAGCCATGCATTCATGCAGAGTTCCATTATTAGTTAAATGACCAAATGCCTGTACATTTTAGTCATTTGATCAAAACAACCATTTTAATAGAAAAAGTGAAACCCACACTGTTCTGATTTATCACAGGGTAACTCCAGATTAATTGTAACATAATTCCACTGACGCTATGTCTGTAGGGAACTTTATATGTAAACATAAATTACTCTTTCATTCATTTGTAAACTAGTTTTACTTCCTCTGAGTTGTAGGCTGATGACTATGGATTTGCATAGCATATTTCTTGTTTTAACTCTGATGTTTCTTTTAGATATGCTGAGATCTTACCTCTTCCAATTCCATTGTCTTGACTTTCTAGCCTTCTGTTTCCATTTCCTTCAGTGTCACAGAGTATTCAGAAGAGCACGTGTGTTAGATATTCCACATGTAACTTTCAAACCATTTTGCAATAGAATGTGAATCTTAGATTAGACACTTGTCCCACAATACTGCATGTACAATTTGCATGCTTGGGGAAAGAAAAAACAAACATATAATTCCTCATGAGGTTTGGACCTGCTTTCCACAGCTACATGTACCTATGCTTAGGCCAAACTCTTAGGAGTAGAGGAATGGCAACTTTCTCTGGTAGACCTTTACATTAATAAAATGTTATTGAAATTCTTGGATTCTAAAATGCAAGGACTAAATGTTATTTTAAAATTGAGTAGTGCTTTTTAAACTGGTTTTCTCATCCTTAATTTCATTTTGCCAGGTTGTACTAAAGAATGTTTTAGACTAGACATTTCCAGCAACAAGTTAGTGTATTGTTTTTCAAACTTGCTCTCATCCTGTCCCCTACTAAAGATACCATTTTAAATTAATCTAAATCACTTCCATGCCAAAAGATCTACTCCTATCAGCATAGCTCTTAGAGACACAGGGGCACACAACCTCCACCCCCAATGTTAAGGCATGGCCTCTGGAGTAAAAAATAATCCCTATGGCAACATGTGAAATATTGATAATAATACAATTGATTAACTATTTATTAAGTGAGCATCCATCCACCCTGTGCACTGAATGAAGCAGGGTTTGGTGGAAAACATAGTATATGATTAAATAGCAAATGTTTTTCCTTTGTAGATACTGCCAGCATGGAGACAACTAGTAATAGAATCAAAATCTGCCTCTGGACAGACAGCAATGGTAAAAATGGATTGCCTCGTGTGCTACCATGTGCACAGGAAATTCTAAATCTACATCCTAGGTTGAGGAACTGAGCAGAAAGATTAAGGACACAAGCATCCACTTATTGTTGGAGTCTAAATCTGAGACTCCTAGGCCCCAATTTTTCTAAATACTTAGCATTATATAGCACTTCTTAAGTTCAAAACACACATTCCCATTGACTACAATTGTAGTTGTTAACAGGTTTTCTAAAATCTTATCTCAGAGTCTGTGACATTCCCCTCCTGCAATCTGGATTGGTGGGCAACTGTACCAACCCAATACTCCACTCCAGGGCCCCGACTTACCCGCATTGCTCTGTGAACTCTCACTCCTGAGTCAGCCCATGCTCATTCTCCTGCATGTAATTGGACCCTCACCAAGTGGAAGAGTGCTTTCATCAACAGCCTTATCGGATGCTCCCCCAGCAAATACCCCCAGTCCTAGATTCAACCCTGGCAATTTCTATCTTGCAAGGTTCAGTGTGCCCCCACTGGTCCTTGAAAGCTCATTTCCACTTGTCCATCAATTTAACAAAGAAATTGATATGCATCAACTTTGTTTTCAGTCAGGCCTAACACACTCTCACTCAACATGCACTGCTTCAAATAAAACAAACAGACTTATTGATTACAATATGATTTTAAGGGAATATATGTCAAAAATATAAAATCAGATAATATTTTAGTGAAGCATATATCACAATCAAAAGAAAAAGTCGCATTCTAAACTAAGATCACTGTTCCAGTCATGTTCAGCTTATTCACAGGCTTGGCCGTTGATGGCTTTTGGCCAGAATCTGCTTTTCCTCCTTTGAGTAGGTTTCTAGTTCTTAAAGTTGCTTGGAAGATGTAATCCATGGGAAGAACCTCTTACTGCTCAAAGGGTGTCTTTTTCTTTTCAAACCGTCTCTGCAGTCAGGTGATTCTTTGTGTTATCTTTCCCTCACTGAGCCAAAGAGCTTAAGCTGCATTGTCCTTTATGCACGTCTCTCCAGGGTGTAGAAATACTACTCTGTTTCAATTGGGGTCATGACACAACAGAGTTTCATATCTGTACACATGTATGATGTTGCAGAAAACATGCTACAATAACAATAATGCAGAACATGCCATAAGCATTGTAAAAACATTTTACATGACATAATTTGCATTAGACCATATACAGTTACATTCCAAGGGTGAACAGGAAAGATACACAGATTACCTTACAAGGGTATAGGTGGGGTGCAGCATGTCAGAGCTTCTCAACCCAGAAAATGAGGAGCAATTACCGTATTTTTCGGACCATAAGACGCACCTGACCATAAGACGTATCCAGTTTTTAGAGCAGGAAAACAAAGAAAAGGGAAGGCAAAGAAGAGAAAACAAAGAAAAGGGAAGGCAAAGAAGAGAAAAGGAAGGAAAGAGAAAGGAAGGCAAAGAGGAGAAAGAAGGAAAGAAAAAGGAAAGCAAAAGAGGGAAAGAAAAAGGAAGGGAGAAAGAAAAAAGAGAGAAGGAAGGAAGAGAAAGGGAGAGAAAGAAGGAAGGAAGAGAAAGGAAGAGAAAGAAAGAAGAAAGAAGAAAAGAAAGAGAAAGAAAAAGAGAAGGAAGAGAAAGGAAGGAAGCAAAGAAAGAGAGAAAGAAGAGGAAACAGGAAGAGGAAGGAAGGAAGAGGAAATAAAGAAAGAAAAAGGAAGAGAAAGATGAAAGAGGAAGGAAAGAAGAGAAAGAAAAAAGGAAGACAAATAAGGAAAAAAGAGAAAGAAGGAAGAGAA
>ML685895.1:38147-138995 GCA_007922175.1 Pelusios castaneus
GAAAGCAAGAAAGCCAGCCAAGGCCGCCGGCGGGGGAGGACCCTACCGTGGCCCTGGGAAGCCACCGGTGGGGGGGAGCACACCCCAGCCCCAGAGGCTGATCCCGGCCCCGTGCTGGGAGGCCGGGGCCGTGGATTAGCCCAGCCCCGGCCCCAGCCCCAGGCCGGGAAGGAGGCGGTAGGCGGGTGGGATCCCGGGAGCCCCCCGCGGCCGCAGCCACCCCTATGGCCCGGCTGCGTGGGGCAGGCAGGCAGGCTTGCGCTCCTGACCCTAGCCTGAGCCTGCCTGTCCCGCCCTGGGGGCGGGGAGGGCCAGCTCAGAGGCCAGGCGCAGGAGGCCGGAGGACCCTACCGGGCGCAGGAGGCCGGAGGACCCTACCACAGCCCTGGGAAGCCGCCGGTGGGGGGGAGCAGACCCCAGCCCCGGAGGCTGATCCCGGCCCCATGCTGGGAGGCCGGGGCATGGATTAGCCCGGCCCCAGCCCCAAGCCGGGAAGGAGGCGGACGGCGGGTGGGAGCCCACCGCTGCCGCAGCCACCCCTCTGGCCCGGCCACGTGGGGCAGGCAGGCAGGCTTGCACTCCTGAACCTAGCCTGAGCCTGCCTGTCCCAACCTGGGGGCGGGGAGGGCCAGACCAGAGGTCGGGCACAGGCCGGGTGTGCTGCGGCAAAGCCGCAGCCCCGGGGGTTGGAGGGAGCAGCGGGGGCTGCCGGGCTGCGCGGGGGTCCCTCACTGCTGCGCGGGGGGGGTGAAACAGCTGCTCTGTGGCCGCGCGCCCGCAGCTTAGAGGGAACACTGCTTGCTGGACCATATTCGCACTATAAGACGCACCCTCATTTTCCCCCCACTTTTGGGGGAAAAGAAGTGCGTCTTATAGTCCGAAAAATACGGTAACACCCGTGAAAAGTGGAAGTACTCTCCCCCTTCTCTTAGAGAACAAACTTTGACCGATTTCCACTGGTACTTTCAAGGCTTGTTATCTACTTTGCTTCCTGAAAACGGGGGAATATCCTTATATGGTTGGTGTTATTGTGTCCCAGTTGCCTCTGAGTCTGGAGCAAAGGAGCTTCATCGGCGCTATGGCCTTCCACCCCTTCGAGTTACCCAGTGCGCGACCCCAGATGCAGCCAAGGGCATCAACACCAGCAAGGAAAGCAATGAGAAGAAAAAAGAAACAGTTTTCCAGGTTTTGGTTCTGGTACCTGGCACAGAAGCCAAAGACAACAGCTCAACAATTACAGGGATCCGTCCAGATCCTCCATTGTGGGCTGGAGCATGCTTAGAGTAAATAGAATTCTCAGAATTTAGCTGCTAAACTCTAACAAGCCTCTATTAAGCATGAGTGAACTAAGACTTTTCTAAGGCCTGTAACTTTGCCAACTTGGGGCAAATTTTCACAGGAACTGCAAAAAATATCCCTGACACAAAGGCCAAATTTTAAGTCCCTGCCCCAAAAGCGTGGAAAAATTAAAGTTACTTTATAAAATGCTTGCAAGATTTCATTTAAATATAACATGCCGTGCAAAGTATTTTTTATCTCACCTTGTTTTCAGATATGGCTAAACCCATCTACCTTCACATGCAGCCACTGGTCTCTCTCTATTATTCAGGAGGGGAGCCAGCATGGAATCCTTACTTAGGGGATTCCTGCTCCAATAGCAGGCAAAGTTAGCCTAGTGGTTGGAACAGGAATTAGAGATGAAGTCAGAAGGCCAGTAGTTAAGCGGAGCTGGTGAAGAATGGGCAGGACAAGGTCAAGGCAGGGAACAAGATAGTATCAGGGCTACAGCAAGGCGAGAAACAGGAAATCACAGGAGAAATTATAGCTACTGATATGTAATGAAATAGTTAGAGATCAGTTACTGATGTTGGATTTAACTGTAGGTTTGCTGATATATTCAGTCAATTGGGCAGGGTCATCAATCTGGAGGCCCTGCTGCATCTCAGCTGTGCTCATTAGATGCCCAGAGTCTAGGCAGGTGTAACTGTGATTTTTCATTGCTAATAAGGGCAGAGGTATGATTCATGGGGGAGGCAGAAGAGCAGACCACTTTGCTTCTGGACTCTTCAAGTTTGAGTGGCAGTTCTATAAAACTATGCATACTTAAGGTTGAAGAAGGGGCTAAGGATGCCATAAAGGGACTGCACAGGAACAAAACATTAACTACTTTGGGAGGGGCATATTCTATGCCCCTGTTGCTGCCTTGAGACAGAAAAAACCTACCATCTCCTACTGTGGCCCCAGGAGCAGAGAAGCTTACTCTCCCTCCAGCACCAGAGGAGCAGTCAGGTCCTGCTGAAGTCCCAGGGCCAGAGGCTCTCACTTTGCCCTCCATGGCCCCTAGGCCCATCCCAAAATTATTCTTGCAAAAAAATCTGAGAGAAAGAACCCACCTCTTTTGTAGTCAATAGCTATGGCTGCGTCTACACTGGTAAATTAAGTCGACTGAAGCTTGGCTTAAGTCGACTTAATGTGCCCTGCGCCGCACTACACTTTGCTTAAGTCAACTTAAGCAGCTTGCTTAAGTCGACTTAAGGAAAATAAAGTCGACTTTATTAAACCACCTTTCTACTCGACCTAAGGCTTAATCCGACTTTCTAAAGTCGAATTAAGCCAGTGTAGCCCTGGGGTAGCCCTAAGTCGACTTAGGGCTGCCCCAGAACTACACCAATGCCCTCCCTGCCGGGAGGACAGGGCATGTGGGCACAGTGTGACACTGTCTGGATTTAGGGAAGCATTTATGATATTATTTTCAATGGATATCTCATAAACGCTATAATCCATAGGAACTATGGAATTTTCCAGGTAGAATGGTCTCAAGGAGTATCCTGATGAGCCATTGAGGACATAAAAAATACAACCATTGTATTCTTAATGGTTCATCAGGATACTCCCTGAGACCATTCTACCTGGAAAATTCCTAAACATTAAGGAGACAATGATTGTTCACACCCTCCCATCTAATGACACAAGTTAAAGTATGGATATAACATCAAATTCTTAACTTCTAATCCAAATAGAATTCCTAGACATAAACTATATAATCATTCCCAGCAAATTACTACCTTTCTATTGATACCAAACATGACATAGTTCCTATGGATTATAGCATTTATGAGATATCCATTGAAAATAATATCATAAACGCTTCCCTAAATCCAGAAGACAACAGAGTCCTGTGGCACTTTTAAAGACTAACAGATAAATCTGTTAGTCTTTAAAAGTGCCACAGGACTCTGTTGTCTTCCTACAATAGACTAACACGGCTACCCCTTTGGAATTCCCTAAATCCAGACAGTGTCACACACAGGACTCTGTCCTGCCAGGGTCCCTGTCCCCCTTTGCCCCAATGTACACAGGGGGTACTCCCCCCCCCGCCACCGTGGACCTGCCCAAGGTCCCCCTAGCCCCACAAAGTCGACCTAGAGCATCCAGTGTGGGTGCTCTAGGTTGACTTTGTAAGTTCCCCTTTAAGTTGACTTTAATTTTAAGTGTAGACACACTAAATCGACTTAAGTAAGTCGACTTCAAGTTGACTTAGTTAAAGTCGACTTACAAGTGCAAATGTAGACATTGCCCCAGTGATTAGGGCATTCATGCAGGAGATCTAGGGTCAAATCCCTGTTCTGTCTGAAATGAAGAAGGGCCTTGAACCCAAATTTCCCATGTCCGAGACTGAGCACCCTATCCATCTCATTTAGGATATGCTGAAGTGTGGTCCTCTAAGTCTCCTCTGTTCAAGGGGTTCACTGTGTAAAAATAAATAAATTAATTAAATATTCATTGGCATAGATATTTGAATCTGGGTCTTCCACATTGAACATGAATGCACCAAGACACTCTGCTGTTGGGTACTCTGGGACATGCACTTTCATCTCTGTTGCTGTCTCCTCTGCAAAGCTTGATCCTATAGACGTGCTCTGAGAACACCTGTGAGAATGAACCCTGGTTGTGAGAAAGGAGGGGGGAACACAGTTAGTTTGAAGATGCTGCTAGGGCTTAGGTCTCCAAGCAGTTTGTTAACTGAGGAGCAGTGTTAAAAAGTTAGATGGTTGATTTTATGGATTCCCATCAGTGGAAACTTAGATTTCTTGGAGACTTAAGGTGCTTACAGAATTGAGTAGCAACTGAGTAGTAGTTTTAAGAATGCCTGTAGTATCTAAACTTTGGATTTTGGTGCTTATACACCTTTTTGTATTAATCCTCAGTGACTTGCAAAATCAACTACCAAATTAGAAGCTGAAACCCAATTTAAAAATAATATTACAATTTAGGTATAAAACATAGAAATATATTTCAGCTCCAATTCCCATATTAATGCCATATTAGGAACTAAAATATGGGAAAGAAAACTTCCAAACCTCGATGCTATTGTTAGGTTTAATTCTCTAGTTACTAATGTTGGGCTTATTGTGAAACATTTGCTGAGAGGAAAGAAAGAGCAGTTAATGCTTTCCAAGCATTGACAAAAAAATCGTACCCTCCCCTGAGCTGCTTGTTGTGTTTGTGGTAGCACAATAGCTCTTTCTTCAGCAAATGGAAGTACAATAGGTGGTTCACACCACACAATCATTTACAAGGTTTCAAGCTGTATCAGCTGTCGACACATTTTTTGCCAAGATACAGGAGGAATGCATTCACATAATACACAGTCAGTGTGATTCAGTCAGATACCATCCTCAGAGACTTTCCTGTTGATATCATCATCATTTCCCTTGGTATAGGGTCATTAAATCTCCAGATTTTTCATGTTTAGGATTTATGCTAATTAGATAATTTTGTTTAAGATACACATAGGTTCTTTTTTTATGTGACAAAATACCACAAGAATACAAAAGTGTCTTTTGGAGAACACAGGTTCAAACGGTGATGGGTTTTTTGTTGTTGTTGTTGGTTTTTTGTCTGTTTTTAACTTCTGAATTCTTTGCAAAGCAAAGAAATATATTTTGTGTGCAATGGAATAACTTCATCAAAAGTCAGATTTTATATGAGTGCAATTGTTGTAGTTTTATCTTGTTGCAATAGTGGTCCATTACCAAGTAAATCTTCTGTTATGCAAAACTGAATAGTGGATCATCAAATTGATAATTACTAAGGGTCAAACATTACCCTGTGTTGGGGTGAGAGGCTGGAACAAGGAAGGGTAAGAGTGCATAGGGATCCTCTTATCACACTCCTCACAAGAAACACCACAATCCATAGCACTCAAATTAGAGCTCAAAAGGGTACTGAGTATGCAGAATGATTGCTGCACCATATACTGGAGCCTCAGATTAATACAGTGCGAGGTAAGGGATGTGGCCAGACCACCACCTATTATGCGAACACAAAGTAAGGACACGCTTTGCTCCTTTTCAGAGAAGCAACATAATGTGCTCAACTGAATGTCCTTTAAGTCTGCCTCTCAAATTCTGTCATCCTGGGCATCAGGGTACTGAAGAGGAAGATGTTTCTGCCAACATTCCTTCTTTTTCAGCTAGGCTGGACAGGATGTGCTCCTTTGCTTTACCACAGACCAAAGACTTCAGCAATATTAAACAATGGGCTCATGTCAGGTAGGAGTTTTGGCAGTGAATGTAATGAGTGATTATTGTGTTAATTAAACTGAATGAGTTTTGTTTACCTTTGACTTGCTGAGTTAATGGAAAAGACTAAAGGTGACAGTGTGATAATGAAGCGTGCAAAACTGGGGAAGTAAAAACCTGTTTTCTTTGCCAAACAATCAAAATAATTGTTCATTAAGGGTATTTTCTTATAAATAGTTACCTATTGAAATTAACTTGGGCAACAGTTTAAATGTCTTAATGTTTACATATTGTAGACTTACGGTCCCCTCCTTTCCAGATGGAAGTATCTAGTGATTTGGAGGATATGGCTTAGTAAGACAGTATAGTATTTATATGTTAAAAAAGTATATTTTAATTAATTATTGTTGAATTATTTCTATTTGAAATAGAAAATAAATCAGTATTTTCTATTAGGTGTGTGAGGCCATATATATTACACATGCAGTACCTATCACAGAGCCCTAAACACTTATTACAAACATAGTATTCAATTTAATTATATACTGTAGCATATGTGAATTAACACAAAATTTCTACAGATACAGAAGCCCCTTAACAGAAACAGTGATGTTTTACTGTTTAGAGTTGGTAACTAAGTGAAGAACCTGTGAAGGTGGTCGTCACCACATATGTAACATAGCTATGTATTTGAGTGTGTTCCCTGAAACTGTACCACAAGGGGTAGGTTCATGTGGATTCACCAGATTCAGTCAAAGACCATTGAAAAGATGGATGATTTTTATTGAATGCCAGAATGAATAACCCCGAGCAAGCAAAGCAAAGTAATAAGTGGCAAGAGCTTACATCCCTTCAGCAGCCTGGGACCCATGAGGGCTGTGGATGACCCCGAGGAGGTTCCCTTGGTCCTAGGTTATCAAGACAGCCTGGTCCATCGTCCTACGGCAAAGTCCACAGATTCCCAGGGGCTATACTAACATATAGCATTTCAGGAGAAGGTGGGGTGATCAAGCCTGTTTTCCCTTCACACCTTCACACGCTCAGACTCAAGGCCGAGATAATTAAAAAAAAATTAAAAATCGCAGCCAAGCCTTGCAAAATAGCAAACCACCTTATATTAGACCCCAGCTGGTTCCCACAGGAGACTGGCTCCAGCTGGTGCTTTAGGCATAAAGCCCAGCATCAGTTCATGGTCAGGTTGCTCACAGGGTGGGGTGTGAGCGCCACTGCCTGTCCATCACAAAATCTTCCACTTTATCTCTACACTCCACCCCTGGTGCTCACAACCTACCCAGATGAGCAACAAAGACCTGATCCAGGGCCTGCACCCACATCCACACTTTGCATAGCCTGCAAGGCAGTCCTACAGTTAAACAAAACAAAATCAAAATGCTTACAGGCAAAACAATGGGCTGTATCAGCAAATTTAAAAAGGCAGAAACTTTGGGGGACTCTCTCTTAAAACTATCCTACCAGTAATGCACAGTGAGGTTTTATTCCTAAACAGCTATGAACTGCAAGTGGCCAGCATCATAAATTACAATTACGGTATCATGAAGGATGGACAAGATCACCCTTCTCAGAAAAACCACTGTAACTTTGGGTGTCTCTCTTAAAAGCTGGCTCAGTGTGGGGAATGATACCAAAACAGGGCATGGCTGTGGGGCACGCTGTGGTGTTGTTGGAATATATAGTAAGTCAAATTAACACTGAAGTCCGTGAAAAAGGATAAATTTCCTTTACAACCCACAAAGGGGGGTCAGGAATATGATGTGTCTGTTTCCCCAGACATAACAGCATATTTTTTCAAAACACTTTCCCATAATTTCATGATAGGAATTTGTGGCCAAAGCCCCATCAGAGACACTCAAATACACAAGAGATATGGATGTGTATACAATTTGATGGCACTACCAAGTTTGAGGCTATGGAGCTATGAATTATGGATGTCTGTCATCCTGGTGATAGCCCAACTCACAAAGAGAATCTTGAGATAGCTCTGGGAAACTGCAGCCAAACAATTATCTGTAGAGATTTTAATGAAAAAGTGAAGTTTGTGGGAACAGAAAAAAATATTCAAATAGAACTTTGTTAAAAGACTTTATCATCAGTGACAGTGATTTAATAGTCTTGAATAATTGCAACATGATTTGACATGTCAAGATCATATGGCACACAGCTGGCATTAAATGTAACTCTAGTGAGTCGCACATGTGAGCAGCACATGGACTGCTTTGGAGATATTGGAAGTCATCTTCAACTTGTACTCACTTGGAACAGAAAGATAGTGAGCTCTGAGTTGATAAATAGGTGAGGGAGCTTTTGTAAGGTTGACTGGACCTATTTCACAGACACATCTAAAACTATTATTTTTCAAACCCTATGAAATATAACTTCAAGGACAACCTTCCTGTTTTTGAATCTGCCATGCAGAAATCAGAACAAAGAGCATTCCAAAAGGGAAAAGCAAGCAATGGGTTCCACATTGGCATACAAAATCTTATGAAGGAAAGTAATCAAGGTAAATTGGAGGTTGAATGGTACCCCAGATATTGAGCATTTCTGCAGTGAGATTATGCACCCATGGCAAGTCCATGCTAACTGACTCAGGCTCTTGGGGTGTAGGCTACAAGGCAGTTTATTGTGGTGCGGTTATTTGGGTTGAATCCCAAGCTTTAAAAAGGCTGAAGTACTCAATGCTTTTTTTACTTCAATCTTCACAGGGAGGGCCAGCTCCCAGGCTACTACATGGGGTAACGTGGAATGGAGAGAAGAGAAGAGCGGCCCTCGGTGATGGAAAGTCAGGTTAGGGAACACTTAATGAAATTGGATATGCACAAGTCCATAGGGCCGGATGAACTGCATCCGAGGGTGCTGAGGGAGTTGGGGGAAGTGATTGCAAAGCCGCTAGCCATTATCTTTGAGAACTCGTGGTGAACGGGGGTGATCCTGGAGGATTGGAAAAAGGCAAACATAGTACCTATCTTTAAGAAAGGGAAAAAGGAGGATCCGGGGAACTACAGACCCGTCAGCCTCACCTCAATCCCTGGGAAAATCATGGAGCAGGTCCTCAAAGAATCCATCCTGAAACACTTGGAGGAAAATAGAGTGATCAGGAACAGTCAACATGGATTCACCAAGGGCAAATCGTGCCTGACCAACCTGATTTCCTTCTATGATGAGGTGACTGGATTTGTGGATGCGGGAAGAGCCATTGACGTGGTATACCTTGACTTTAGCAAGGCTTTTGATACGGTTTCCCACAGCATTCTCGTCGGCAAGTAAAGGAAGTATGGGTTGGACGAGTGGACAGTAAGGTGGATCGAAAACTGGTTAGATCAACGGGCTCAGCGGCTAGGAATCAATGGCTCGATGTCTGGTTGGCAACCGGTAACGAGTGGAGTGCCCCAGGGGTCGGTCCTGGGGCCGGTTCTATCCAACATCTTCATTAATTATCTTGATGATGGAATAGACTGCGTGCTTAGTACGTTTGCGGGATGACACCAAGTTGAGGGGAATGGTAGATACTCTGGAGGTCAGGGACAGGATCCAGGGAGACTTGGACAAATTAGAACACTGGGCCGAAAGAAACCTCATGAGGTTCAACAAAGACAAGTGCAAAGTCCTGCACTTAGGACGGAAAAATCCCATGCACTGCTACAGGCTGGGGACCGATCAGCTAAGTAGCAGCACTGTAGAAAAGGACCTGGGGGTTATGGTGGACGGGAAGATGAATATGAGCCAACAGTGTGCCCTTGTTGCCAAAAAGGCCAATGGCATATTAGGCTGCATCAGTAGGAGTATTGCCAGCAGATCAAGGGATGTGATAATTCCCCTCTATTCGACACTGGTCAGGCCGCATCTGGAATACTGTGTCCAGTTTTGGGCTCCCCACTACAGAAAGGATGTGGACAAATTAGAAAGAGTCCAGCGGAGGACAACAAAAATGATTCGTGGGCTGGGGCACATGACTTATGAGGAGAGACTGAAGAAACTAGGCTTATTTAGTCTACAGAAGAGAAGACTGAGGGGAGATTTGATAGCAACCTTCAACTACTTGAAGGGTTGCTCCAAAGAGGAGGGAGCTAGGCTGTTCTTGAGGGTAACAGAGGACAGAAGAAGGAGCAATGGTTTCAAATTACAGCTGGGGAGGTCAAGGTTGGATATTAGGAAAAACTTTCTCACTAGGAGGGTGGTGAAGCATTGGAATGGGCTATCTAGGGAGGTGGTAGAATCTCCATCTTTGGAGATTTTTAAGGCTCTGTTAGACAAAACCCTGACTGGGGTGATTTAGGGGGAGTGGTCCTGCTTTTTGGCAGGGGTTGGACTAGATGACTTCATGAGGTCCCTTCCAACCCTATGATTCTATGATTCTAAGATAGAAAGATAGTGGAAAGTGAGAACCTAAGACACGAGGAGAGGTATGACAGGCCAGGGCCTGAACCTTAAGCCCTGTTATTATGAAGCAAAGTTAGCAGAAATTAGAAATCACAAGAACAGAGTTGGTATGGCAGAAATAAACAAACCTAAACAAAGGCTAGACACAGAATACACACGCACATGGCAAAACATCTCAATAAAAGAAATGGTACAAGCTCATTTCTCAAAAATAACATGGACATACTACTTCCTCCAACATCAAGATATCAATAGGATTAAGATATGTTTATTCAACCATTCTGCACAAAGTAAAGACTGGTATCTTGCCATGTCAGGATCTCAACTACACATGGATCTCTAGTTTATTGGGTAATTCAATCATGTTTTGGTATATCAGTTATCTGAGCACAGCTACACACTGGGAGAACACACACTCAGCCAACACAAATCAAGATATATCTATTCTGCAGGATGCCTCTGAAGAAAGCTTTCACCTCTGCCCATCTTTTTGAATGTAATATTCTAAGGAAAGTGATGCTTTTCAATTTTCAGACCTTGAATTAAGGGCTTACAAAAGACCCTGTAAGAGTTGCTAAATTCATTCTCAAACTTCTTGGCCTGATATGATTTTCATGGGATATGACAGCACAGTTCTGTAATGACCTCCTTTATCCAAATACACATGATGTTCTAGGGTGGACCCTAGCAAGGTGGGCATTCAGATATCACAGTGAAAGGCACAACACAAGAACCTAGGTAATTTGTATCTATGCAGATACATTCGTCATTCTACCTGTGCAGTGGGATACAGTCCTGAGCAATGGGAACTACTGCAGTCCTAAGACTGCAGTCTCAGCCTGAGAATAATTCTTGTACTGATCTGCAGACCTACTGTGATGATTATGTTTCCCAGGACCCAGCAGTTCTCTCCTGCACGGAGCAGAACACCTGGACTGTTCAGAGCGAAGGCCATTTAGCCTTTAAAGAGCAATTTTGCCATAGTTACACCTTTGTAACCACTATAGACTTTGCCCCATTATTTTCAGAGGATAAATGGTGTGTTAGCAACAATTGCAGTCTTGTGCAGAGAAGAAACAACAAACCGGGTAAAAGTCAGCCCTACTGAAGTTAATGGGAGTTTAATCACTGACTTGAATAGAGCCAGGATTTCACCCAAGAGCTGCAGCAATTATCATTTGAGTACTGTATTGAAAAAATAAATACATATTAAACCTTTTTGGAGGAAGTTCCATTTCCTCACTCTTTATGTCCCTTTACTAGTCAACTCTGTCTATGCAATGTCTTTTTCTAGCTGACATAATCTGGATGGTAATCCTTTTGAAGGCTGCTAATTGAATTCTAAGTGCAAGTGAGAGTGGACAGAATGAGAATCAGCTGATGTGTTCCCTTTCATCCCAAAGTCTGTGTATTGTATGTATTGTTGGCTATGCATTAAATAATTATTTTTATTTATGGATTTTGCCTCATTTTCTAGAGTTGTCCAGATGAAGACTAGGATTCTCCTTTTTGCTATTCAGAAGTTATTTGCTGAGTGAGAGAAATGTTTTGTTTGTTGCTCATTTAAAAGTAGTTTGTTGTAAATAATCAGTGTTTGAAGGCTGAGTTGTTTTCACTGGACACACTGATCACATTTAATGATCCTATTTCCTGACTGTGTGAGCATAACTTTTGTGACAAAAATATTCATATTTATCAATTACAAATTAATTTTCTGTAAGTATTCTCTAAAATTCACTTGGTACTCACGTTTTTTGGGGAAACCTTTCTGCAGTAGCTCACTGTTTGGAATATTTATGGAAAATGAACTCAGTCAAAAATAATCCATTAAGAAACTGAGAAAATCTTTGAGGGAAATAGTTGGCAGCATTTCCCCATGTCTGGTTATGTGTAATGTTAACTGAAGAGAGCAGGAGAGACTAGATAAATGTAATACTGTCTTGAGAATGCTAGCATGATCTTGGGAGATAATCAGCAGACACAAGACAAAGAAAAATGTCTATGACTTGCATTTTTCTACTTGGTTTGGGAAAACAAGTCCAGCTTAATCCTAGTGTCTGATTGCTTATGTTATTCAAAATACAATAGGCCAGAGGCTCAGCTGGTACAAATCTGTGTAGCTCCATTGACTTCAACGGAAATGTGCTGATTTAAAACAACTGAGCATCTGGCTTTATTCTATTCTATTTATTTATTGTGCAAGAAGACTCATCTATTCTGCCTTTTACTAGCTCTCTTTGAAGTCTATATTATTACAGCGTTAAAAAAACTACTGATACAGCATTCAGATTCAACACCTTCATTTTTTTCTATCTTTACTTAGATTGTGAAACAAATTAATTTCTGGTAGAACTGAAAAAAAAACACTATAATTTTATCTTCACAGATTTTGAAATCCATAGAATAGTGAAAATGAGATTGAATATTCTGTGGCTAGCTTTCTCCTAAAATATATATGACACTCATTACAGCAGTAACTGAGCACCTCACAGTCTTTAAAATACTTACTCTCACAATACCCATGAGGTAGAATTACTATTCAACCTCCTTTTTACAGATGGGAACCGAGTCACAGAGAGACTCAGGGTATGGCGACACTCTTTTAAAATCTGTGGCAGTGAGTCTCAGGATTATTTTACACTGCTGACAAAATTTGACATTAGTCAACTGGAATTACGCAAGCTACACTGAGAAGCCTAGGTAACTCCCATTAACTTCCCTTTAGGGTGCCATCTCTACTGTGTTGTGCCAACAGGAAATGCATTTCCATTGATGCAATGATACGCTTATTTTGGAGGTGGTTATATTAGATCAACTTCCACATTGATTGAACCTGTCTTCACTGCTGTGCAACTGAATCAGAAAAATTTATTTGACAATGGTGAATTTGTCACTGTCAGTGTAGACATAGCCTCAGACCCTTAGGCTATGTCTACACTTGTTAATTTAAGTCAACTTAACATGTCCACACTTAAATTTTAAGTTGATTTTGAGGGGATCCTACAAAGTCGACCTAGAGCATCCACACTGGATGCCTAGGTTGACTTGTAGGGGCTAGGTGGACCTGTGTCTAATCCACAGTGGCAGGGGAGGCACCCTTTGCCAAGTGCCAGGGGGCTCAGCCTTTGCCCAATTGTACCTGGGTACAATGGGGCAAAAGGGAACAGGGACCATGGCAGGGCATAGGGGCAGGTGGGCAGGGCTCTGCCTTGCCCTGCCCTGTGGGGGGGGGGGCATGCCAGGCTTTCCCTGTGCCAGCCACCCTGGCAGGGAGGGCAGTGGGGAAGCCCTGGAGGTCCCTAAGTCGATTTAGAGGTACTCCACGTCTATGCTGGCTTAAATTGACTTTAGAAAGTCGACTTAAGCAGAAAGACGACTTAAAAAGGAGGTTTAACAAAGTTGCCTTGATTTTTCCTTAAGTTGACTTAAGCAGCTGCTTAAGTGAACTAAGGAAAGTGTAGTGTAGCTTCAGAGTAAATTAAGTCAATTTAAGCAAGTTTAAGTCGACTTAATTTACAAGTGTAGACGCACCCTTAGTTTACAGACTTAGACTTATGCTACAACGTTAGAAACACAAGTGTAGGCATTGTGGTATTGGCTCTGAAATCCAACCCCTACTCCAGGCTTTAGGGTGCAATCTCTAGTTTGAGCCCAAACATCCACACAGCTATTTTTAATGCTGTACCATGAGCTTGAGCTGTATCATGAGTTGCCTCTAAGACTCACTGTCGTGGGGTTTAACACACTGTGACTTGTCCAAGATCAAACAGGACATCCATTTAAGAACAACAACTTGATCATAGGTCTCCCAAGCCCTAAACTAGTACCCTAACCACTAGACCATTTATCATCTTCCACCTAATCCAATCAACAGCTGAAGTCTGGTGCCTACCTGTTACTACCTACTGTGATCCATAGAAGAAGATGACTGTTTAACCTGGAATACAATAAGGCTAGTGGCATATCAGTGTCCATGTGGCCATCTAATAGTAGCAGCATGTTCCCTGCTAAACAATGCCCACCTAATCCAAGAGCTTGTTTTGCTATTTGCCTGTTGGTCCTAGGAAAGACTGGCTTTGCAGTGTGCTGGTTATTTTAAATCCATTGCCCAGTAAAAAAGGAATGACAGTACCTTCCCGCAACAATAAATAAACAGCTTGTCTCTGTAGACTTTTGTGACAGTTTTGCTATTGGACAAAACAAAGTTTTTATTCTCTCTTGATGAGGACCTCAGGAAAACATCTTAACTGTTCATGGAGTATGAGGCCAGAAGGGACCACTATGATCATCTAATATGACCTCTTGTAAAACACAGACCATAAAACTTCCTTGAATGAATTCTTGTTGCACCAGGTAGTTCTCTGATGTCTTTAAACTATAACAAAGGCATTCCTTGGTAAATTCTTTGGCCCAGTGCTAAATGTTTTAGGAGAATACTTATTTCCTGTCAGCAAGCCTAAACCGTGGAAAACTGATTGATAGGCATATAATGGAATTATGAGAATTAGTTTCCATGTACACTTTGTTAGCTCTCCTCCACTTTAGTAGCAGGTAGAATGATTTATGATCAAATTTTTGAAAAGAGAAACAATTCCAAGATTGAAAGATGCTTGTTAAAAGAAAAATATTTCATTTTTGATAACACTGAGTGTTAAGAAGACTTAAAATATCCACTGCAAGTACAAAAGTATTATCTGTTTCCAATCAAGTGACATACTATGAAGTATTACAGGAATACAGTCAATCTAAAACCCTGGCTTCAGTGGTACGTTTGAATGAATTGGCACTACTAATGGTGCATAATATTAAATATGTGCACTGTAGGCCCTTGGTTAAAATATTTTCTGGCACAAGACTTGCCCAGGAGTCTCATGCCATTTTTATTCATTTTGCAGACTTTGAAAAGTGTTTCATTTTTCCTGTGTGGAATACTGAGATGGGATGTCTAGCCCACACAAGATCTGCATAGGTGAAAAGGGATAATTGACCCTGGGACAGACTGCAACAAGAAAAAAGCCAGGACTGATATACTCTGACTCATGATGAAGTTCAGCTGCATGGGGGTGGGGTAGGATGAACTAGTATAAAATCAGGAAATATCAGGCAAGAAGGGCTGATGGGAGATAAAGGATTTTCTGACCCCCAAATGAAGTAATTCTAGAAACTGAAAAGGAGTTTGTTAGAGAAGGAGGATGGTTAGAAAGTAAGGCAGAAAAGAGGTGTAGAATCAGATGATGATATCAGCAAAAAAAGCAAAGCTGAGAATGGAAATAAACAAAAATATCAGCATAAGATTTTGCCAGAGAAGAGAAATAAGATTAGGTATTATTAACCCTATCAGATAGTTGACTGGATTAAAACAGCATTGGGATATTATAAGGCCTAGGAGGCTGTGAGATGGTGGTGTTAGTTAAGTGTCAAAACAAGATGACAAAGTGCTTCAAACTCAAATGCTAGGGAAAGTTAAAATACGTTGCTAGCTAACAATTTTTTTGATTGAACTAAAAATATTTTAATATAATAAAATATAATATATATAAATAATTACAATAAATATAATAAAATAAAATATATATAACATTTTTTTTGATTGAACTAAAATTAATATATGGAGTGTCATTAGAGCTGACCAAGGACGGGATAACCAATAGTATAGGAGAAGATAAAGTATAAGTGACTAATTATTAAATGAGGAGGAGAAAACAGGTCATTAACAGCTGTACTGATTAAATTTAAGAGAGGGACTCTACCTGAGAAAGTAACACTAAGATTTCAGACATTCAGAACAAAGCCATATATCCCCTTCACACAAGGTGTTATAACTGTCAACAGTAAGGGTATGTAGCAGCTGTTTGTAAAACAGAAAACAAGATGCAGTAAATGTATTGGGGAACATTACTATGAAAAACAGTATCAGAGAGGAGAAAGATCAAATGTGATTGTGGTGGTAATCACAGTCTGGCATATAGAGGGTGTATTGCAGCAAAACAAGCTAAAGAAGCTAATGAGATACAAAATACAGAAATTGTTTTTAACAAATCTTATGTTGAAGCTTTAAGTAGATGCTTAAAGCAGGAGGTGGAGATGGAAGATACAATCAGCCCAGGAAAAGAGAACTGCAGATACGCCTCACTGTATCAAGAATACTGTGTCAGGAATAGGCAATGATATACCAGTAATGAAGAAAGAAAGATTTATTGCATTTATGGTAGAAGTGATAAATTGTACATCAAAAACTAAGAAAAAAATAATAAAATGAAAATTATAGGAAAGATAGTGGAAAAATACTTGTCTGTTAGCAACTTGTCAATGGACTGTATTAATGCAATGCTCAAATAAGCTAATGGAGAAATATGACTTTGGGGAGCTCAGTCTTTTGTTGGAATGTGCACAGTCTGATCAGGAACTTATAAGAAAATATCCTGGAAATGAAAATCAAATCAGATGTCATGTGTATTCAGGAAACATGGGTGGTTGAAAAAAATTGCTTTTAGATCATCAGAGTATGTTGCCTTTAGGAAAGACCAAAAAACTAGGAAGAGGAGGAGGCATTTGTATGTTCATAAGGGAAAGATTAAACTACACTGCAGTAGAGAATTAAGAAGCAAGCCTAGAATATAATGCTGTTGAGATTTCAGAGCAGAAGAGTAATATTTCTTTAAGGATTTATAATATCTCTAACTCTTGTAGGAAATTAGGAAGTTAAGAACTACAGTAAATAGTGAAGAATGCTAAAAGACTATATATTGTATGTGATTACCTAAATAGTCATAATATATTGTATGGAAGTAAGAGAGCTGATTAAAATGGTGTATGCTTAGAAAAAATCACTGATAAAATCAAACTATTGGTTTTAAACTATGGCACCTCAACTACATCTAATGCAGCAGGCTGTCATTTTTCCTGATCAATCCTGGGAATTATAACACCAGATATTGCAAATAAATGCAACTTGGGAAATATATAAGGAAAAAAGAATGGGAAGTGATCGTGTCCCTATAGGTATAACTTTTCAAAGGCAAGGTATGGTTGAAGGTAATGGAAAATAACCCATATGGAATTTTAAGGAAGTTAACTGGGAGCTATTTATTTCTGTGATTGTCATTGAAATTCTCTATCTGTGTAATAAAGGGCTTAATGGCATCATGTACCGTAGTCATACCTAGAATACTGAAGTGTCCAAAAAATAAAATTAAAAAAGA
Organism: Pelusios castaneus; assembly: GCA_007922175.1. Classification (NCBI taxonomy): domain Eukaryota; kingdom Metazoa; phylum Chordata; order Testudines; family Pelomedusidae; genus Pelusios; species Pelusios castaneus. The sequence continues at coordinate 55,273 of ML685895.1, forward strand.
AACCCAAACCCTCTTTCCCATGATGCAACGAGTAGTGCAAAATGGCAGTTAAAGAACTATAAAAGAGCAACAACAACAAAAACCAATGAATAGTGAAGATCTAATTAAGCATACAAAAATAAGGCAACAGCACAAAGAATTATAAAAATAAACAAAGAAAGAGTTTGAGGAAGTCCTGTGGGAAGATAAACAATGATACCAAGACATCAGAAATATACAGGCAAATTAGACAAATCAATGGAATTCAGACTGATTAGCCACATCTCAGGTCTTACGAGGATTAACAACATAATTAGAAGTTCTGTTTATGAGAAAGCAGAGATTTTAGGAAAACGTTCTGAGGAACAGTAATGATGAAAATGAAAATCAGGTTTTTCCTCAAATTAAAGACAATTTGTTGAACGGAATCAAAATTGATTATATATTTGGGCTAAACATGAAGATATTATAATACATGAATAATTTTGTATGTGAGAACATAAGAAAGCTGTTGATATCAACAAGAATGGTAAAGATAATACATGTAATAAAATGTTTAAATATCTCTCTGAATGCAGTTTGAGGGTTATCTCAGAATTATTTAACACTATACGGGGAAAAAGGAACAATACTGTTAGAGTGTAAAAATAAATTAATGATTTCAATGTGAAAACTATGCAAACTATCCACAAAAGTGGATGTCTGTTGACCAACTGCCCTTACATCCTGCCTGGGTACAATTATGGAGAAAATGTTGAGTGAAAGATTGGTTACCCTTTGGGGAAAAAAAGACATTATAGATAAGGTGAAGAGTGATTTTAGGAGAGGAAGATGCACCATTGATCATATTATTAAATTAGAAGCTAAAATACAAAAAAGTATAAGGTACAAGGGTTTCATAATAGCTGTCTTTCTAGATATTGAAAAGGTTTATGATAAGCTATGGAGGGAAGGCTTATGCAAAGTAGGTTCAGTAGGGCTAAAGGGAAAAACATATGGGCAAATGAGAGAATTTGAGTAAAAGTACCGTGCTGGTCAGAGCTAGGAAAGTTAAGTATATGTATATAAAAGTGGTACCCCACAGGGAAGAATTATCAGCTCAATGTTATTGAATATTATGATAAATGTTCTCCCAAAAGAAATAATTAACATGGGTAGCTGTCATTGTATTCTCAGATGATTGTGCTATGTGAACTAGAAGCAGGAATATTGAGGTGCCCGAAAAGAGAATCAACAAAGTGTTTTGAGAGACTTCAACCAGTGAAATGCATCAGGATTCACATTCTCTGTTGCTAAAACCAAAAGATTGATCTTTACAAAAAGGAAGTTACAAAGGAATGTAAACTATATCTGTGTGGAGAACAAATAGACAGTTAAAAGGTTCAAACTCTTAGGGATAATGTTTAATACTAAATTACTTTGGAAAGTTCATATAGACTATGTTAAAGATAAATGTACAGCAACATTTAATCTTAAAAGTCATTCTGGGACTAACTGCCTACAGGGGCAGGAGGGAAGGATGGATACTGCTGATGGTATGCAGTGCTTAATTAGACCAGTTATTGACTGCAGCAGTGAAAATCAGAACTTAAAAAAAAAAATAATACAAGCCAAGGCACTACAAATTAAATGCTATACATTTATTACAACACCTATATGTCCACTACAATTAGCTTCTAGTGACATGCCAGTTAGATTACAAATGAAACCACTGGACCTACCTTTCTGGGTCAAACTTATTTGGAACTACTATAATGGAAATAACAAAGAAATGTATAAGGATTGTTTCAAATTCAATAAGCAAGTTATAGAACATGAGATTAGAACTCCATACACCATTTTAAATTAAAGTGTGGATGCAGGATTTGAAAGACAAGGAAAAACTGAACAATGTCAAAACTTTTAGTCATGGAAAAATTAGTTATGGATGGAAAGTTGTACATCCAAATGTGATTTTAGATTTAATTTATAAACTTAAGAGTGAAAAGGAGAAAATAGATATTAAAATCGAAGTGTACCAGTATATAGATGAAAAGTGGGGTCAGTTTTGTCAAATATATACAGATGGATCAAAAAAAAAAGGTGGTGGGGGATGGGGGGGAAGGAAGAGAAGGGACATAATTGTTTACCACAGTTGATCAGCAGAGATCAGCAACCCCCAGCACGCGTGCCAGCAATGGCACACAAGCCAATTTGGAGTGACACATGGTGCCGTCCACTGAAAGTGCTGCTTCTGCCCCAGAAAAGTAGGCAGTGATACCTGATACATCAGGGGTCCCCAGGCATGCTGTGGAAAGTAGTCACCAGACCAGCAGTGACTTCTTTCCGCAGTGTGTCATGGGGTGCATCTACACGTGGGCGGAAGGTCAGGGAAGGTCTCCATCTCGTTGGCAGAAGGCAGCTCTTCTAGGTCACAGGGCCCTCCTGTCACTGGCAGTACCTCCTCCTCAACAGAGGGCAGCTCCTCCAAGTCACATGGGTCCTGGGGTTCCACAGAGTTATTCACTCCTTTCAGCTCTCCTGATTCTCTTGGGAGGGGTGGACTCTCAGGGCTAGGGGTTTCTCCTGGGTGTTCGCCCCAGTCCACTGCTCCTGGAATTCCCTCCCAGTGCTTAGGGCCAGGCAGGCTAGGAGGGACCCAGCCTTGCCTGGCTGACTGCCTCAGGACAGGAGCATCCTTCCCCTGAGGCAGCTGGTGCCTTACTGAGCCTCCCGGCTGGCCTTTTATACCTCCCCTTCCTGTTTTAACTCCGCCCCTCTGCCTCTGGGGCCTTTGCCTTGTAATGTCGGGGTCCTCGGGCCCAGGTTCTGAGGGAGGCCACAGTTCCTTGTCACACATGGCCAAATGATGGCCAAAGCATATAAAAGTGCTATAAGAAATGGAAGGGTTGACATAGAAATATCCTTGAGGAAAAATGAATGCAAAAGCCTAGTACAGAAAAAAATTAAAAAGGTATTGCTAATGTTGGATTTATGAAAAAAGAGGAAGAAGATTTTGAACTGTGCCTTAAGATTGAGAACTATGACATACTTCAGGGCTTGGATAGAACTAATAGGCCATTGTGGCTGAAACAAAAATATTTTTTCTGAATGAATAGACTCATAGATAGACTGTGTGCATTCTGAAAAATGGAAGAAATAATTGATCATCTTCTACAGGGATGTAAGGACTTTGATAAAGAAAGAGAAAAAGCTTTGTGAGGAATTCAAATATCTTAAGGTAAAAAAAGCATTATGTAGTTTAATAAAAATGTTGAGGAAATGAGCTATTATTAAAAAAGGGCCTGTTATGTTCCCTCAAAAAGACAGGTAAGAGTGAAAGGATATAAACTGCTAAGTAGTGAGGAATTATAGATGCTGGCAGTTACAGACTATTTAGTCAAGTCTGTTTCAAAGAGAGGATAAGAAAAGAAAGAAAAGAAAGAAGAGTTGGCAGGAAAGAAGCTGCAGTAATTCCTAGAGAAGAGGGAAGGTGGCAAGAGACAAGGAGAAGTCCTAGTGGATAGCCCTGGGATCCTGCTTTGGGATACTGATTCTGGCAGGAACCAAAAAGAGGGTGATGTAGTTGCAGAGAGCAGAGGAGGTCCTATTGGTAACCTTGAGGTGGGCCGAAAACAGAAAGAGGAAGGTAGAAAATGGACCAGGGAAACAGTGATAGAGTCTGAGGATGTGTACACCATGTTTGTTGCAGCATAAGGTTCCTAGGATGGAATCTGCAGCAGAGCAGCAGTCTGGGTTCCCCTACTAGTTACAGAGGCTATGTCTACACTTGGTAATTTAAGTCGACTTAGTGTGTCTACACTTAAAAATAAAGTTGACTTAAAGGGGAACTTAAAAAGTCGACCTATAGCATCCACACTGGATGCCTAGGTTGACTTTTAGGGGCTTAGGGGGACCTAGGGGAGGTCCACAGGGGCACCGGGGGCACCCCTTGCCCAATGCCAGGGGGCTCAGCCTTTGCTCCATTGTACCTAGGTACAATAGAGCAAAGGGGGACAGGGACCCTGGCAGGGCATAGGGGCAGGGTGGGCAGGGCTCTGCCCTGCCCTGTGGGGGGGGGCATGCCAGGCTTCCCCTGTGCCTCCCCCCCCGGCAGGGAGGGCATTTGTGTAGCCCTGGGGTAGGCTTAAGTCAACTTAGGGCTACCCGACATCTACACTGGCTTAAGTCGACTCTATGGAATTGACTTAAGCCTTAATTAATTAAGTCGACTTTATTTTCCTTAAGTATACTTAAGCAACTTGCTTAAGTCGACTTAAAGAAACTGTAGTGTAGACACAGGGTAAATTAAGTTGATTTAAGCAAGTTTAAGTCGACTTAATTTACCAGTGTAGACGCAGCCAGAGGGATTAGCACAATCTGGGCAGCAGAGCAGAGGACTGACTGTCCATTGGGACTTTTATACCAAGAAAGAGGAAAACTGTATTGTCCTGGCTAGAGAGCTAAATCATGAAGAGGGAGCATTTGAGTTAAAAAAGAGAGAGCATACGCTGAGCAGTCAAAGGAGGGGCATCAAACTGGTAGAGATCTAATCCCATGGCACAGCAAGTAGGAGATGCCCCAACAGTGAATAGTGAAAACCTCTCACAAAGGTCCAGATGAGCATCAAGGAAATTGATTAAATGGCTATAAATACGTAGGAATAGTGATATAACTAGACAGAATGCAGTAAAATACTCGAAGTAAACCATCTGCCAAAAAGAGAACAAGGTTTTCCATAATCCTTTTTAACTGTAATCATATGTGTTATCTGTACTAACAGTACATAAACAGTTTTAAAAAGATAAGTGTATTCATTTAATTCACTGTGCTCATTTATTTTCAATTTAATTATCAATAAAGTATTAAGGAAAGAAAGGAGATTATGCACCTAATCCTGAACTCTTCACTACAGCATAAATCCCAGTGAGGCAATGAGGGTCAGGATCGGATGCTATATATGTGCACCCAATATCTTGACGGATTAAAGGAAACACGACTCTGTCAGTCAGTGGTGCTTGGCAGCAGAGTGGGAGAAGAGCCCAATGTGTGAGAAGTAGACCATCCTACAGTGGCTAAAGGTCCATTCTCCAAATGGAAGCTGGAACATACTTTGCTTCCTGGCTTGGCTACAGGCCTCAGCCTGGACTCTCTGATGACTCTACCCAATAACTGTATCAGCCTTAACCTGGCATTAGAGTGTGAGGGGGATGGGGTCTCCCAGTTGTCCATGGGAAATGCTGAATTTCTTGAGACTCTGCTTGACCTTCTCATTGTAACAGAGTTTTGGTCTTCTTCTGCATCATAGATCATTCTTGAATTGGCAACAGAGCACAACCTTTGGACCTTAAGGAATGCACTCTACGGGTGCGTCTACACTTACAAATTAAGTCGAATAAAGCTTGCTTAAATCAACTTAATTTAATCTGTGTCTACACTACAGTTTCCTTAAGTCGACTTAAGCAGCAGCTTAAGTCGACTTAAGGAAAATTAAAGTCGACTTTACAAAACCTACTTTAAAGTTGACTTTACTGGCTGCGTCAACTTTATTAGGTCGACTTAGCCAATGTGGATGCAGATTAGCCCTAAGTCGACTTTAAGTCGACTTAAAGGGCTTCAGGGCTCCCCCACTGCCCTCCCTGCCTGGGTGGCTGGCACAGGCAGAGCCTGGCGTGCCCCCCCCAAAGGGCAGGACAAAGCCTTGCCCACCCTGCTCCTATGCCCTGCCAGTGTCCATGTCCTGCTCAGCACCCATTGTACCCAGGTACAGTGGGGCAAATGCTGACCCCCCTGGCACTTGGCAAGGGATGCCCCCCCCCCTTTCACCATGGACCAGTCCCAGGTCCACCTAGCTCCTACAAGTCGACTTAGGTGTACAGTGTGGATGCTCTAAAATGATTTGACAGGGTCCCCTTTAAGTCAACTTAATTTTTGAGTATAGACATGCTAAGTCGACTTAACAAAGTCAATTTAAAGTCAACTTAAATTAACTAGTGTAGACATAGCCACTGTGTCCCAGCCAGCAAAGTATGTGATCATCCTTCGTGGTCTGCAGTCTGTAGGCTGGTTCTCTCAAGGATCTCATTGTTAGTGATCCATTGTTCTCAAGTGACTGTAAGGATTTTCCTGAGACAATCTCCACTTCTACTTGAAGTACATGACTCAGCTTTAAAGGAGTATGTGACCCAGCTGTAAAGGAGGGTAACTGATGTCAAAAGCTTGATAAACCCTTTGTATTTAGGGATGGCAGCTTGTTGTTCTAGATATGTGAGGTTAGTTTGTCAAAGATGACAGATGCTTTGTGAATTCTTCCATCAAGTTCTGTATTAAGGCTAAGTGATCTGGGTAAAGTTGAGCCAAGATAGCAGAAATGATCCAAGTTGTCCAGGGCTTCATTATTGACGTGGACTTTAGTTAGGATGTTGGTGCCCTGTGACATGACAACTGTTTTCTTTACACCGATTTCTATGCATTAGAGAACTCATTCATCATAACATGAAGTTTATCAGGTGAATTTGAGATGAATACAATATCATCTGCAAAAAGCAGATCTCAAAAGTGAGTTGTGTGACATGTCTTTTGCTCTGAAAACACTGGATGAGGAGCTACAGATTCAAAAACATAAGCCATGTTTTATTGAACAATTTGAAAAGACCTAAAATGTTATGTGGGATAATAAATTACAAATAAATAAAAGTATAGCTATAGAGCCAAATGCATCCCGAGTAATGGTCCATAGAATTTTCCTTGTGGTAATGTCTGTCACATGGCAAACTGTTTAAAATATCACAGAAAAATGCAAAATAGAAACACTGTCATAAAAGGTTTGCTTTACTAAAGTAAGCAGATATTCTATAATCAAATAAGCTCTAACTTTGGAGAAGAGTGTTGGGTAGATTTGTAGTGTGACATCACTAATAAGTCCTAAAAGTAAATTCAGTATGTGATATTGAAATATAACAGTGGTACAGCCAGGATTTCTAGAATGAATGCCTGAATCTCTGCTTTCAGTTCTGTTTTCAAGTGTGCACCCACTATGCTTCAAAATAGTGGGGCAATGTGGATGAAGGTTTGAGCAATAAAATCACACAGTTAGCTCAGTCTAGGCATGTCTTGTAAATTGTTCTGTGAGTAGTGCTGGTTTTTTGTCTTGTTTTATTTGTATGAAACTTAAGAGAGATAAAGATATAAGATGGTGAAATGTATTAATTTATGTGTAGTAGACATCAAGGAGGAAATGAGTTTTCATTCAGTATTTAAATAAGAAGAGCATAATGTCTTGACAGAGCAGATCCGGGAGAGTTTTCCATGCATAAGGAATGACATGAATAAAGGCACACAGTTATGTGCAAGACAATCAGAATGTCTCCAGAAAGCCAATGTTAAGTTAGCATAGTCACACTGGCAGTAAGGTATTTTATAAGGCATGTGATGGGGCTTGACACTGCAAGGTAATACGATTCCAAACACCCTTGTGAGAGCCATGGCAGAAACACATGTAAATTAACTGGGTAAAGATCTGGTTGCATTCTTTACATCCAGTGTATGAATGTGATGATGTAACATTTAATGTAAACTCTGACTGCAGACAAAAAGGCTTAATAGTCATAATAGAGGAATAACATCTGGAAGAAGTCCCATGTGCCTCTAAATGGAAAATTTTAAAATGTTCTACAAATCCCTAATTTTGTGACCTCTCCTTGGGATCTTGCAGTACTAAACTCTCATAGCAAACCTCTTTGATCAATTGAGTACAAGAAAAAGATCACACTAGAAAATATTCTTGTTAATTATTATGCAAAATATACAATTAAAATGTCACAATCTGCCAATTTGCCAGAAACATTCCATAGTAAAGAATTAACTTGATGGAGCAAATAATTTGCTCTCAATTATTAACTCAACTCCACTTTGACCATTGCATTTGTGTATTCTATGGAAATTTGACTGCATGTGGGAGCTTTCTGAACTGATTTTGATTCACTTGGGTTTATGCTGAAATATCAGCACTTAAACTTAGCAGCACTTTAATTTAAACTTGTGTAAATGAAAGCAGAACCACATATATAAATTTTTGTCCATTGCAGTCTGCTGTCTATTACCAAAAAATTTACTGACTTTTATTTGCACCATGTCAACCGAAAGAACCTAAATTACCAAAAATTAATGTAGCACTTGTAATTTGCGCTTGTGATTTAAAGTAGGTGTCATCCTAAAGTCTTTTTCATCCCAATCAACTCCTGAATACATTTGCCTAGAAATGAACTTCTCAAATAGAGTCTTTCCTAAATGTGCCCAAAAGCAAGGGAAGAAATGAAGTCCTAAAGGAAAATCGAATTGAGACAGAGGCTCATTCTAAAGCGATTGAGGGGGGAAAGGTATGACTTTATAAAGTACACCAAAATATTGCAATTTATTAATCATTGTAATTCAGCAATAAATTTACACCACCACTACTCTTAAATTACAAGAGCTGCAGAAATAGAGAGGGGGCTTTTAAGGAAGCCAAGGTACCCTACCGCTCCATTTAAAATTCTAATTTAAAGTTCCAGTGTATGGTAGTATGGAAATGGTACTTGCCATGTAAGGTATTCACAGTCCATCTAAAGTGGCCTTTTAACTGGATTCTTCACCACCCCCAATTTATCTCTTGATTCTTTCGGTAACTATGAACAATTTGATATGGCAATTGTCACCAGATGGCACACTTACAGTCTTCCAAGTTCTTTATCTTAGTATGTGAACAAATGGAAGATGTGTTATGTTGTTGCCAGTTTTGAATTATGCAAGGTCTTTGGAGAACTGGCTGTCTGACTAGCAGTAGAGTTTGTTCTATGTCAGGGCGGCCCCTGTGCCAGCACTGCCCACCGCACCCTCAGCAGGTGCCGGGGGTGGGGCCAAAAGGGGGTAGGGCCAGGCTTTAGGTCCCCTGCTGGCCAGGGCCTGGGCCAGCATCAGCCGGCAGGCAGCCTCCAGTTCCCCACTCGGGGCCGGCTCCAGTCTGTAGGGGTGGCGCAGGGCTGATGGCCCCTGTTGGCCCTGCCCCCCGCTGGTTAGCAGGAGTGGAGCGGGTCGCATCGTATCACCCCGGCCCGCCCAGAGCCGCGCCGCTGCTGATGGCCCTGGGCAGGCCGGAGCGACGTGACCAGCTCCCCTACCCTGCCTTCCTGCTGTCCAGCGGGGGGGGGGGGGAGAGCAGGGACCCTCAGCCGCATGCTGCAGCTGCTGGCTGCACAGTTTGCGGGGCCAATGGAGGAGTCTGAGCTGCGCTGTGTGCCTCTCAGGCTCGGCCCGCATGCCCGCTCTAGCACGTGTGCCAGGGATTGCCGACCCCTGTTCTATGTTACAATCTCCAATTAGAGCCAGTTTTGAATGCAGAGTCACTTCTTGGGAAACAGGAATTGGTATCAGGCCAACATTCCTGAAAAAAGGTATTTCCTGCTTGCTGTTTGACCATCTTTGTTTCAGGACCAGTATATACATGACAAAAATTAGACTTTGAATATACTCAGATTCTACATCTCTGATTTCTCCTTTAATAAGAAGTCAAACCACTAGGCTCCAATATCTTCAACTGTTCAGCAGAAATGGGAGATATTGGTTTTGGAAGAAGGGGCTACAGCACATTATCTCTTCAGTAATGCAGTCTCCTATGTAGCTTCCTGTTTTCTAAAACCATCAATACATTATTTAGTAAAGAAATCCTTCTGGAAATCTAGAAAATGGGAATCTAGGAAATGTCATCATTATGAATCTGCCTTAGGACTATTGCTTTGTTATTTTAGATGCATGCTATGAATTTTCCTTTATGAATTTTCTATCCCTCTTGGAAACAAAGTTTTATTATCTAATGTGACAAGCATGAAATAATTCCAGACTTCTCAGGAATCAAGTTAATTTACTGCAAGTTTAGAAAGTCTTTAAACTCTGGGACTATATTCTTTTCTGTTTTCCTATTTTATAAATCTGGAAACAGTACTTAAAATGCAAAATAGATCTGGGCAAGTGTTTATTCTAAGTCTTTTAGCAACGAGTAGAAAACGTATGGCCTGGGATAAAGATTCTCTAAAGCAATAGTAGTCAAATTGTAGCTGTTAAGGGACCTGAATATGGCTCTCATGAAATCCACATGTCTGATTAGTGTAGCTATTCTTGAGCTTTACTGTCAGGCAGAGAAAAGGATTGCAGTAGCAATCTATGTAGTCTGATATCTGTAAAACAACACAGAGAGCACTATGTGGAAATTAGCATATCAGCAATGCCAGCATAAGAATAAATGACTGGGGAAGAGAAAATAGGAACCACTGGTATTTCTCCTCCCTTCAAGCAGCCAGAAGTGGGAAAGGAGAAATGAAAAACAACTCATTTTCCAGAACCCAGAAATAAAAGACCTGGTTTCCTTAATAACAGCTAAGGAGTATCAGGCAGGCACAGCTATAGAAAATAGAACTCTATTATACATGCTAAGAGGCCACCACTACAAGATGAAGCCCTATTGTGCATATGATAGCAGCCCAATGTAGGCTTCCATTTAATTTATCAAACTCCTCCTTTAACATGAGGACTAATTAATTGTATGAAAAAACATTCATATTGCTTAAATTCTGCATCTTCTCAGACAAGAATGTTTCTGATTGAGGAGAAAATTTGCAAAGAGAATGGAAGGAAAGGCATGAATAGGGGATTGGTGACTCCATTCAGGCAAAGTAAGAATTTCCAACATTTTTACCCATCCATCAAACTAAACGTTGATCCAAGGACAGAAGAAGTTCAGTTCAGGCTACATCTTCTTCCTAACTTTTTCAGGTTATCAACAGACTTCACATTAATTTGCTCTCTCTAATCTGACTAGAAGGACCAGAATCATGGGCAGCCTGTTCCTTGGACCTCAGACTAGATTTATGGATGCTTATCCAAATCAAAGAGAAAATGCAAACCTTCTCAGAATCTCAGTTTAGAACTCACCTGCCTGAATGGCTAAATAGTTAAACATGATCTAGAGTTGGGCAAATGTTGGCAAAAAGAAAGATCCACTTGGCACCTATTTGCATCCTTTTCATGTTGGTTTTCCACAGCTATTCTAGCATATCTGCTGATAGTGTTTCCTGAAGCAGCTTATTAAAACTTCAGTTGCATGCCAGAAGGGATCTGTGTATAAATGGTATCTTATGGTTCATCAGATATGCACCAATGTGTTTTCAGTGTCATATCTGGTAACAAGAAGGAAGTTGTTTTAAATCATTGTCATGGCTTTTCCTGTGAGCTCTTCAGAGCCATGGTCCCAATTAGAGGCAACAAGTAACTCTTGATGGAGGCAGGGACATGGACTGCCCCATGCATCACCTCTGGGCTCTTTCACACTCCCTCTCATCTCCCACACCCGCTTCAGGCTGGCACCACTTTGTCCCAATTCACCTCACAGCTCCTTCCCCACAATTACCATTGCCTCCCAACTGCAGGCATGTCATGGGCTGGAGTGGGCTCTGGACAACTACAGCTGTGCATTGGTAACTGCAGCTACAGGCAAGGAAGAGATGGGGCTCAGTAGACTTCCCAGTTCCCCATTTGGTGGATGTGTGCTGCCAGCCTGATCTCTCTCTTCCCTGCGCCAGGCACCTCCTAGCAGGGCTCTGAGGGAGCACTAGGAGCCAGTGCTCTTCTACGGTATGTCCCCCCAGCTAAGCTGAGACCAATTCCCACACTGGCAGGAATATGGGGGAGCACGTGACCCCATATACTACTCTCCATATGTCACTTCTGATCCCAGTACAGGAAAGGACATCAGAACATACATCAGCAAGTGTTTTTTTTTTTTTCCTAGACAAAAATGACTGAGGTGCTTGCATAAAGCTAAGAATTTGGCTCTGATCCTGCAAAACACTTGAGCATGCTCTTATGTAACCTTCGGGTGGGTGTGAATTCACTTAATTGCCCTTCTCCAGTGTCTAAAAAAATTAAATAAATCCCAACTCCTATAGCGAAGCAGCTGGAGTCCCAAGATTCAGTCTTTAAGGCTATGTCTACACTTGCTAAAATTAGTACAAATTAGCTTAATTCGAACTAGCATGGCCAGACTGGAATGTTAGTTCGAACTAAGCAAGCACTTGCTTAGTTCGAATTAGCGATCCCCCATTCATTTCAATGGCCGGTTAATTCGAACTAAGAAATTAGTTCAAATTAACATGGTCACATTGGTTAATTCGAACTAGTTAGTTCGAATTAACCCCTTAGTTTGAATACCCTATTCGAACTTATTAGTTCGAATTAAGGAAGCCCTTAATTCAAACTAACTAAAGCCTAGTGTAGTCATGGCTTTAGTTAGTTCAAATTAAGCCTCCTCAATTCAAACTAACTTGCCAGTGTAGACATAGCCTAAGAAAGTTTGCTCAGAGCTACCCTCTCCACATTCAAGTGCTAATAAGAACAAAAGTAATGAACTTTATTAAGTACTAACTTTATAAAATCTTATGATAAAGAAACATAACTACTATATATTTATAACATAATGTGGCTATTTTGTAATTCCACATTCACCATTTTCACAGCTTTCTTTTCCACAACAGATAAACAAGAAAACATGTTGAATTTAAACAGAGCAATCCCCACAGATATATTTGGGAGAAAGAAACTTAACAGTGCCCAAAGTTTAGGTGTAGTTCACCTGAGTCTCAGTTATAGTCTCTTTTCATCAAGTCCAAGGGTTTGAGCTGAAAGAAGCACCTCCCTCTTCTTTGTTTGTGGGAATCTTCAGCAGAAATCCATGTAGACTCCTCCTCCTCTGCTGGAACCACCATCCAGTCAGCTTACTGATTAACTAGCACTCAGCCAAATATATAGATAAAGAAACTCTGCTGCAAAAAGCTCCAGAGTTAGGGGAAAACATCTTGTTGTTTGCTCCTGGCTCAGCTTCTCCCTGTGTCCTAAGCACATGGGCTTAGGAGGAGTCATATTCAGTGTCCCTATAGGTGTGTGGACTTTGCCTCATGTGGGACACTATCTTTACAAAAATACATCATTAACATAAATAATAAATATAATTACAGACACTCTCAAGTTGTCCAAAACTACTGATGAAAAGTGCTACATAACCGCAAGGTATTATTATTATTATGTGCAATTTTTGTGTTTCAGAAGACACGAATGCCAAGAACCTGGCCTCTCTTCCCCTGACCCTTGTTGTAGATAGACCTCAGCTTTCTTTTGTATATATTAATACTTTCATCCATCTTTTCAGGTAAGATCACTGATGTATTCTCAATAGAGATGAGAAAGAAATATGTATTTGTGTGTATCCAGTAAAGAACCACTTTTCTTTACAAAGAGTAGTGCAATGGATGCATGCGAAGCCCATAACCTGGAGGTCAGTTGATCTTAAGCATCCTTTGCTAATTTGTGTTTGGCCTGTAATATGCAGGAGGTGGGAGTAGATGATCATAATGGTCCTCTCTGGCCTTAAGCCATGAATTGCATGTAGTAAAATTTTAAAATGAAAGTGGTGTGATGTAATATATGAAAAGGAAAGGAATGAGGAGATGTGAAGAGCAAGGTAACACGAGACAATACTAAAGTCAAAATAATATAAAGAAAGGTGAGAAGAGTTTCACAGAAGATCATGTACAGAGGGAAGTCTGGATTATTATCCCAAATTATTATGGGATTTATTTACAAACTAAGAGGGAGAATCTTTGCACAGACAAAACAAAATAGGCAGTTTATGCAACACTCCCCTTCCAACCCCAAACAGACATCCTGATGCTGAAGTATCTTCAGCGCATTTCATAGGCCACAAGATCAAGGTGCAAACTGAGTTACTATATGTGTTGAATACCCATGACAGTTGAGAAATAAAAGCTTTCAACCACAGGCATTGTTTATATGAGATTTTCATGCAGTGCTGGATTTAGGCACAAGCCAAGTAAGCCAGAGCTTATGGCCTCACATTATGAGGGGCCTCTCAATATGTTGGAGATAAGTAAAAAGATTTATCATAATTGGAATTGCTTTGGTTTATAATCTTTCATATAAAATACACCACCAAAATTCTGAATCCTGACCTCCCCATCCTGATCCAAACCCAATCCCATCAACTTCTTTTCCAGGACTGCTGGCCTACTCACATCATCTACAGTTTGCTCAACCTTACCTCAGACCTCGAGAGGAGACGATGGGATGGTTTATCATGTATTTTTTCATTCCACTTTCTGTTATAATGTAAAACACTTTTTTTTCTCTTTATTTTTTATGGTATGGGGCCTCTGAATCTTGCCATATCTTAGGGCTTCTGCATATCTTAATCTGGCCCTGTATTCAGGGCAATTGGGTTCAGGTTAAGGATCCAATATTTGAATATAGAAGATCCTGTAAGCATTACACTGAGCAGTACATTAATCAAAAATAGTTTGAGATCACTGGAAGAACACAAGAGTATCAGATGCTACAAAATGTGATTAAACATCACACAATCTGACTCTAAATCTTCATGAATACAGAAACTACAGTATTTGACAGAACATTATTTATTTGTTTTTAAAGGTACCAACTCATGTTTTTTAATGTGAGTTGATATTTCAACACTGAATTGCTGGGGAATATGGATTGCTGACAGTTTTCAAGTTTTTTTCACAGTTTCCAGTTCACATCAGGTCTAAAGCACTTCCCCAGGCAGAATTGAAAACACTAAAATTATTTTAGAGGTTAGTATTAGAAAGTAGAGTAAGTGACACTTGTCTACATTGAGATGATTTTAAATCATGCGCAGAATCATTAGCGAACATTAATAACTGGTTTCTTTTTTTCACTACACACACACGCACACACTAAATAATTGTCTTTATAAACTTAAAGACTCAGCAAAAACAAACTAATAATATTAATTATAAAACAGATGCTTAGCATGAGTGTTTACCTAAAGATCGGAGTAATTTGTACTGGAAATGGATGATATTTAAAATTGATCAGTTACTGTAAAATATGGCTTAAATTCTTACAAGAAGTCCTCATCTCTCACAAATGTCATTTTAGGTTTATGAATTACCAAGCTTAGGAAACCTAGGAGTAGAGGGGAAAGTACTGGTTCATGACACTCTTCATGAAAGAACAGTAGGAACACCGCGCCAGGGACTATGTCAGCTGGAAGGGATACTAATCCATGGTCCTGAAGGCCCTAGTGGACCACCACAGGATCTTCCAGAGCATCTACGTGGGCTGGCCGGAAGGAGCATGACACACAGATCCTGTGCAACTCTGCCCTGTACAGACGCATGCAGGTGGGCACCTTCTTCCCCGACATCACCATTGAGGACATACAGGTGCCCATCCTGTTCCTTGGGGGATGCCGCCTTCCCCTGGCTTATGAAGCCATAAACAGGCCACATGGATGACAACAGGGCCCTCTTCAATTGGAGATTCAACCGGTGCCGCAGCATCATCGAGTGTGCCTTTGAACGTTTGAAGACTTGCTGGAGGGTCCTCCTGACCCGCCTGCAGCTCGGCGAGACCAACCTCCTGGAGGTTGTCAGTGCATGCTGTTGCCTGCACAACCTCTGCGATCTGCAGGGGAAACAGGTCCCCTGCGTCTGGGAGGCTGAGGCCGAATGGCTCGCCGCGTAGTATGAACAGCCCAACGACACCCTGCCCAGGACGCAGCAGGTCCAGCAGCAAGCACAGTTCATCTGGGAGGCGCTGAGGGCCCACTTTCTCAGGGAGGAACACTGAGGGGTGGGCCTGCTACCAGGCCCTCTCACCTCCACCACCCGCCCATGCCTGCCCAGACCTACACACCCGTCTCCCCCCATCCCCAAACCAATAAAAACCACAACAGAACATATAATGGTGTGCAGGGATTTTATTTAGAGTGGGGGAACTGGGGTTTGGGAGCTGCTCTGGTTGGGGAGTTTTGGGGGAGTGAAGAGGGTCAGGGGGAGTGGCCAGTGCTAGCAGCCTCTGGAAGGCGGGTCCTGGGCCTGCAGACATCCACCCCATGTCCTCGCCTGCCAGCGAGGAGGGTTGCTTCTGGCAGACAGGACAGGGCCCCAAGGGAACAGGTGCTCCAGGGACTGGGTCTGCCACTCTATAAATTCAAGCATTCGCTCGAGCAGCCTCTGCTCAACCCTCCGCTGCCCCTGCTCAGCCCTCCAGTGGGCATCCTCCTGCTCCTGCCATCTGGAGTGCCTCAGTCTGCTCACTGACACGGATCAGGTCCTCAAGGAGCTCTTCCTGTGAGCGCAGTTCCCTCCTGCTCCTCCCGGTCTGGGCTGGTAGGGCCCCAGGAGTGCCACATATCAAGGGCACAAGGTCTGCTGGGGAAAAGCAAAGAACAGAGTTCCTCCCATTAGCTGGTGCGGTGTGCATCTGTCCCCTTACCATCCCCCTGCTTCCCAATCCCTGTCCTCATGGTACATGCTGGCGTGCTCTACTGCCCAGGTTAGGTGCAGTGCCCACAGTAGTGACCTTCAGGCAGCCCTGCCTCATGCTGTCTGGCCTCGATGCTCCCATCTATAGTCCCCCACCCCATCTCCAGACACATCACTGCACGGCTTGGCTCCGGCTCTCCTCCCCCCCCCATCACACAGCCCCCAGCCCTTCTGCCCCTGTGGGAGACCCTCTGTGCTTCCTCCCCAACCCTGCCTGTCCCTGGGCCATGTCCCAAAGGCATGCACAGCCCTGCCAGCATGGAGGGAGGGAGAGAGGAAGGGAGCACTCACCGACAGGTGCAGCAGCTGTCTGGCGCTCTGTCCCCTTGCCTGGGTCATCTTCGGTGGGGGGAACCTGCTCCTCCTCTTCCTCCTGAAAGGCTGGGTCTGCCATCAGATTAGGGATGAGGTCCAGGCTGGCAGCTGACTATGGGACTCGCGAAGTACCCTGCTGCTGCTGGGTGCTGGTCTCCCCCTACTCCAGCACCACAGCCTCATCCATCGAGCCTTCCTCCTGGTCATCTTTGAGGGAGGGGGCTTGGCGGAGTCGATGGTGTGGGCTTGGAGGCAGTGTTCCCTCTAAGCTGCATGGGTGCATGGCCGCACAGTGGCACCCCCCGCACAGCCTGGCAGCCCCCGCCACTCCCTCCATACCCCCGGGGCTGCGGCTTTGCTGCTGCAGACACGACCTGCGCCCGGCCTCTGGGCTGGCCCTCTCCGCCCCAAGGGTGGGACAGGCAGGCTCAGGCTAGGCTCAGGTGCGCGGGCCTGCCTGCCTGCCTCATGCGGCAATGGCAGCGGGGTGGCTGCGGCCGTGGCGGGCTCCCGAGCTCCCACCTGCCAACCGCCTCAACTTCCCGGCCCAGGGCCGGGGCTGGGCTCATCAGATGGCCTCAGCCTCCCAGCACGGGGCCGGGATCAGCCTCCAGGGCTGGGGTCTGCTCCGCCCCACCGGCGGCTTCCCAGGGCTGCAGTAGGGTCCTCCCCCACCAGCAGCCTTGGCTTCTCTCTTTCTTTCTCTTCCTTCTTTCTCTTCTTTGCCTGCCTTCTTTTTTCTTTCTTCCTCTCTTTCTCTTCCTTCTTTCTCTTTTTTCCTTATTTGTCTTCCTTTTTCTTTTCTTTCTCTTCCTTCTCTTCCTTCCTTCCTCCTTCTTTCTCTTCCTGTTTCCTCTTCTTTCCTTCTTTCTCTCTTTCTTTGCTTCCTTCCTTCCTTTCTCTTCCTTCTCTTTTTTCTTTCTCTCTTCCTTCTCTTTTTCCTTTCTCTCTTTCTTTCCTTCTTTCTCTCTTTCTTTGCTTCCTACCTTTCTCTTCCTTCTCTTCTTTCCTTCCTCTTTCTTCTCTCTCTTCCTTCTCTCTCTTCCTTTCTCTTCCTTCTTTCTCTCCCTTTCTCTTCCTTCCTTCTCTCTTTTTTCTTTCTCCCTTCGTTTTTCTTTCCTTCTTTCTCTCCTTTGCTTTCCTTTTTCTTTCCTTCTTTCTCTTTGCCTTCCTTCTTTTTTCTTTCTTCCTCTCTTTCTCTTCCTTCTTTCTCTTTTTTCCTTCTTTGTCTTCCTTTTTCTTTCCTTCTTTTTTCTTTCTTTCTCTTCTTTCCTTCCTCTTTCTTCCTTCTCTTCCTTCTTTCTTTCTTTCTCTTTTCTTCTTTCTCTTCCTTCTTTCCTCTTCTTTCCTACTCTCTTTCTTTTTCTCTTCCTTCCTTTTTCTCTCTTCCTTCCTTCCTTCTTTCTTTCCTTCCTTTTAAAAAAAAACTTTTAAAAAATTAATTTTAAATAAAAACCTTTCTAAAAATAAATTTCAATTCAAAATTAATTCAAATTCAATTAAACACAATTAATTAATTCTATTTACAATTACTTTAACTTCAAGTAATGCCTATAATTTCTGTCATGTGAGTTTACACAAAAATTGTATTCAGAAAAAGTTTTGCACATGGCTTGAAAATTTTGCACATAAGCCGCCAAACCTTAGAGGGAACATTGCTTGGAGGCTGTCATTTTCCTGCCCCAGAAAGGCATCCAGCTGCTGATAATAATGGCAGCTGGTGGTGGGGGCTGCCCCTGTCTGGAGCGTCTCCTCCCGGGCCTTTTAGTACACCTATCGGAGGTCCTTTATTTTCACCCGCACCTGCTGGGTGTCACGGGTGTGGCTCTTGTCAGCCAGGGCCTGGGAGATGGAGGCATACACCTCCTGGTTGCGGTGACTGCCCTGCAACCAGGAATTCACTGCCTCACCCCGCCAAATGGCCAGCAGGTCCAGGATTTCCTGGTGGCTCCAGGATGGGGCCAGCCTGCAGCACTGGCTGCTCTGCTTTGCCACCCTCGCAGATAGTGGGCCTGGCCAGCTCCGAGTGGCAGGGTGGGCAGGGCTGTGTCCTGCCCTGTGGTTGGCCAGGGCAAGTTCTTCCTATTCCAGGAACCCTGGGAGAGAGGTCCGGAGGCCAATGAGGTCAATTTAGGGTTACTCCGCGTCCACATTGACTTAAGTCGACTTAATAAGGTTGACTTAAGCATTAAGTTGATGTAAAACAAGGTGTTATTAAGTCGACTTCAGCTTTTCTTAAGCTCACTTAATGAAATGCTTAAAGAAAGTCTGTTGTGGACGCGGCTTTGTTTAGGTCGACTTAAGCCTCCTTAAGTCGACTTAATTTGTAAGTGTAGATGCACCCTAAGGGCTCAGTTCTACATTCTTTCCATATATCAAACTCCCATAGTTATTAACAAGTTGGGTCTCTGGTGACAACATGTTGCTTGTTCATATACAGAAAAGAGAAAAAGAAGAAATGTATCTTTGCTCTGTGGAAAGCATTGTTTCATTTATTGCTTTCAAAATTCATTTCTGGCTAGATAAATGCCTGTTCTGTGGGATAAGTTCCAAAGAGGTAGCCGTGTCAGTCTAGTTCAGCAAAACAAACAAGGAGTCCTATGGCACCTTTAAAGATTAACAAATTTATTTATTGCATGAGCGATGGGAGAAAATCCCACTTTGTCAGATGCTTGGAGATGGGAAACTTAAAAAATGGGAGGAAAATAAATGAAGGGAAGTGTAAGTTCTATTCTGTAAATTCCCCATCTCCAAGCATCTGACAAAGAGGGATTTTCTCCCACACAATCTCATGTGATAAATTTATTAGTCTTTAGAAGTTTTGTTCTGTGAGGGAAACTACAAAACTACAGTGAGACAAGTTAAGTGTCCCTCCTAATTGATTCTCCAAACATTCAGAGGTTTGCCCATCCCTTCTTTGAAATATTGTGTTATTGCATAGTGTTTTGTTTCAAACATTTCATACCAGTAGTAGTTTTGGGAAGAGAAAGAGCTGGTGTCATTGAGTGGAATAATTTTTCATGGCAGTAAAAAGAAGAAGATAGGGTAACAAGAACACATATTGACGAATAATCCAATTGAGATATAAGCATTTATAATAATTTCACATAGGATACTCACTATAGATTGTTGCTTATATGGAGACATTTACCATTTGTATGCTTATTTACCATTCAGTCTCTTGAAACTTGCTGTTGCAGGTGCTACATAATAACTTTGAATTCTCCATTATATTGCATAGATTCAACTGCTTGCAGTATATTAACAAGCAGTCTTGGAATATACTGTATCAGATGAATAATTTTTCTGTTTTAAAAT
This sequence comes from Pelusios castaneus, assembly GCA_007922175.1. Classification (NCBI taxonomy): domain Eukaryota; kingdom Metazoa; phylum Chordata; order Testudines; family Pelomedusidae; genus Pelusios; species Pelusios castaneus. The sequence continues at coordinate 75,276 of ML685895.1, forward strand.
GTTTCTTACAATAATGGCTGTTTTAATGTTATTTACTTCCCCTTTCATATTCTGAGTAATATGAAAATCACCATCTGAGGGTTTAAGAATTGCTGTTATTAATAAGTAAGATACAAACAAACAAACAAACAAACAATCCCCCCAACACTTCATTTCCAGGAATTCTCTGACAAAAGCCATACATTTTAAAATAATACAGAGGAAAGTGAGCTGTGAGTATTGCTTCAAGCTTATTATCTATAACTTCTTATTTGAATTATTTTATCAAAACCTTGGAGCTGTAGCAGTGAAAGATAATGATTTCTACAGCTTTCCAGTCACATGATCACATGGGTTGATCCAGATGTCTCCTTAAGAGAAAAATGTTGCCTTTTACTTAAAGTAGTTCTGTTTAAACCTCTGACCAGATTTGATTTTCCTCACAGAATCATCATGCAGATTATTTTCCCCATTGCTTTCTTAATTCCATTCTGTCATAACAGTATTATGGAGGGGGAGAAGAAGTTGTCCTTGAACTGTACATCTAATTCCATTATTTTCAAGACTGACAGAAACGAGTACTTATCTGTATTCTTGGTTAATTAAAAACTAAATTTCTTTCAGTCAAGCTCTGACTTTCAATTTACAATTAATTAGGGGGGGGGGGAGTAGAAAATGTTCCATTTATAAAATAAACTCCCAGTTAGAACTCTGTGGCAATCAAATATTCTATCTTGTATTACTTTTGCTACCACAAAACACATAAACCCACCATTGAAGTTTGACTTTTTTCCTCTTGTTTTCATAAATATTTATATATAATTGCATTTTCCTTGTAAACAGTATTTTCCTTACCCAAAGGGAGGAAAAACAATTTGTGTGTTAATTTTATCACACTGATTTTGTTCAGCTTCAGTAAGTCTGTATATAAAAGAAGAGATTACATAAAAAAAGAATACATGCAACCTGTGTTTGCTAATGTAAAAAAAATAATTTGAGAATGTTGCTAATTTTGCAACAATTCAGTTACATTGTACATACATATATATAGGAGTGGGAGGGCAGGCAGTTCAATGTTTCTCTTCCCTTCACCCCACACTGATATTTATTTTGTTTGGATACTGCTGCCCCCTACAGAATAACTGAATGTATTCCTGATTTTGCTAACCTGAGGATTCCTCTCCATTCCTTTTATGAAAATTTCCAGGACTATAAATGCACAACTCTTGTAGTTCTCTAGGGATGCAGAGCTATATTTGTTATCTCTGCAATTGTTTGAAGTCTTTTGCATAAATTGTGGCTCATAAAATACTTGCCAATTTAAGTGACTTATTACTAAATAAAAATAGACATCGTAGGCACTATTGATTTAATGAACCTCTAAAATGGAATGAGTACCATATTCTATATGCTCAAGAAGAGCAGAAAGGCGATTCACTAACCTTTTAGTATCAGAAAATAAACTATTTTGATATCTTATCAATTTCTACCCATGATATACTTATTGACTGTGGAAAATAGCAGTAGATAAATGCAACACTTCAGTCATGGGTCTAATAGAAAACAGATTAGCAATAGGACCAATGGGAATAGAAATCATTCTTTTAATATAAATTCTGTTTTCAATCACAGATCAAAATGCATCAGGCTACTCTGTATCAAAGTCATATTTATATCGATTGATGCTCTTAAATAATAATGAGCCAGATTCTATTCCCTAGTTTTGTGTCCTAAGAAGACTATGTTTACATGAATAGGCTCTGGCTGTCTCCATTGTAACTTCCCGCCTATCTGTGGAGCCTTGGACATCATTTAGTAAACCATCCATGGGAAGGGGATTTTCCCACATATCCCCAGTAACCTTTTGGGGAATCCCCAGTAAAGTTCATATAGCCTAAGAAAGTTTTTATTCTCCTCAGATGCCTCTCCTAGCCGAGAAGCCACCCTTCATGGAATGTCCTTGGGACAATCATCGAGCTATGACAGATCCAATGGAGCCACATTACTTGAGATCCAGATGTTGGGAAGAGAAGAACACAGTGATGATAGAGGCCACAGTCTCTTTGTGGGTGTGCCTACCCTCCTGTGGATTTGGGGAGAAAGATGGGAGAATGATTATGGAACCCAACCCTCCCATGTTCACTCAATAGGAATGCAACTCTGCTATTCCTCACAGAATTATTTTGGGCAAACTCTCAAGTAGGATGTAGCCAGTTTTCCTGTCCCTCTTCTTAGTGCTCATGAGAAAGCAGAGTCAAAAATTAGATCCTGATTTTGGATGCTTTGTTTTCCTTAAGTGTCCCAACTAGGAATCAATAATAGCAAATAATAAGCTCTCACTCATATACTTCTATGGATCTTGCAGTGCTTTACAAAGGAGGGTTGAATCACTATTCCCATTTTAAAGATGTGGAAACTAAGGCACAGAGCAGTGAAATAACTTACCCTCAAATCACACAGTAAGTCAGTGACAGACCAAGGAACAGAACCTAGATTTTCTACAGTATTAGTTTGGGTTGAGTTAAAATAGGTCTCAAGTTCATTACAGAGTTACTGTTCACACATCATCAGATTTCCTACAGAAATTATCCCAAAGGGTGGGAAATACTATGTCATTTCTTTCAGTTCTCATTTTCACATAAAACTGATCAATGGACTTTCTGCCCTTTTGTATTGAATACAAGTAGGAACATACATTTTTTCTTGGGCAACTATGGATTCCTAATGGTTTCCCAGCCCCATATGAGGCAGCCCTGCAATGGAAGACATGCAATTACCGTTAACCTCGATATCCTTAACTACTTTCTCTTTCAAAACTTTTTCCAAGATCTTTTTTTACTACTAAGGACATACTAAAAGGCCCTGTAGTTACCTGGATCACCTTTTCCCCATTCTTAAAAATAGGAACAATGTTAGCAATTCTCCTGTCATATGGCACAATCCTTGGAAAGGAATGGACTAGAAGATCTCTTGAGGTCTCTTCTAGTCCTACAGTTCTGTGATTCTGTGTTGTCAATATAAACAAACATACTGGATGAGGTTAATTTCAAAAGAGAAATGGTTTTCTTTAGCTTTTGAAATAAAATTAAATAGTTAATCATTTGTTTGTTTAAAAGACAGATACTTTTGGGGGGGGATAGGAGGAGAAAGGAACAGGATAAGAGCGAAGGCTTTTGAAACAGGGCTGTTTGATTTGTGGGAACTAGCATATCTATTTTGCAGGAAGAGAAAAGAGATGTTAAGAATAGACTAAAACCCCATACATTAATGAGCCTGCCACATGTTTTATTTAATCCCTTCACTTAAACATTCACTCCTTTTAAGAATTTACCCATTCACTTCAATCAAACATTCACCTTCTGTGTATGCATGTTCACTGCATCACAAAAACAATAACATACAGCACTAGGCTATTAAAGCTAAAAGCTTTGGGAATAAATCACACACCTGACACTTTCCTACAACCTTCATCTGACTAGATTGAGGGAGGGATTTGAATGAGGGAACAGCTTCATCAGGAAAAATGTAACACTTCAAATAGCTTAAAGTGCAGAATCTGTAGATTTGAATTTGTATATTAGTATTGATTTTCAAAGAAAAACAACCTCAGAAGGAGGCAAAAATCAGTCCTATTATGATTCATAGAATCAAAGAAACTGGAAGGGACCATGAAAGGTCATCAAGTGCAGTCCCTACACTCATGGCAGGACCAAGTACCCTTTTAAACCATCCCTGACAGGTGCTTGTCTAATGTGCTCTTAAAAACTTCCAATGATGGAGATTCCACAACCTGCCTAGGCAACTTATTCCAGTGGTTAATCACCCTGACAATTAGGACTTTTTTTTTCCTAATGTCCAACCTAAACCTCCCTTGCTGTAATTTAAGCCCATTGTCCTTTCCTCAGTGGTTAAGGAGAACAATTTTTCTCCCTCCTTTTCATTATCTCATTAACTGTTATCATGTCCTCTCTCAGTCTCCTCTTTTCCAGACTAAACAAACCCACCTCTTTCAATCTTCTCTCATAAGTCAAGTGTTCCAGACCTTTAATCATTCATGTTGCTCTTCTCTGGACTTTCTCCTATTTCTCCACATTTTCCTGAAATGAGGAACCTAGAACTGGACACAATATTCCAGATGAAGACTAATCAGGGAGGAGTAGAGTGAAAGAATTACTTCTTGTGTCTTACTTACAATACTCCTGTTAATACATCCTGGAATGGTGTTTACTTTTTTTGCAATAGTGTTACACTGTTGACTCATATTTTGTATGTGTGCAATGGATTGTTCTTTCCTAAGTGGAGTACTTTGCACTTGTCTTTATCCTTTTATCCTGTTAACCTCAGACCATTTCACCAGTTTGTCCAAATCATTTTGAATTGTGATCCTATCATCCAAAACACTTGCAACCCCTCCCAGCTTGGTATCATCGGCAAACTCTATGGCTATGCCTACACTTGCTAAAATTAGTTCGAATTAGTTAGTTCGAACTAACTAATTCGAACTAATTTTAGTTAGTTCGAATTAGCTTAATTCGAATTAGAAAAAGATAGTTCGAACTAAGCAAGTGCCATTCATGGCACTTGCTTAGTTCAAATTACCTATCCCCATTGATTTCAATGGCCGGTTAATTCGAACTAAGAAAGTAGTTCGAATTAACATGGCCACATTGGTTAATTCGAACTAGCTAGTTCAAATTAACCCCTTAGTTTGAATACCCTATTCAAACTTATTAGTTCGAATTAAGGAAGCCCTTAATTCAAACTAACTAAAGCCTAGTGTAGCCATGACTTTAGTTAGTTCGAATTAAGCCTCCTTAATTCAAACTAACTTGCCAGTGTAGACAGTGTAGACATAACCTATAAGTGTATTCTCTATGCCATCATCTAAATCATTGATGAAAATATTGAACAGAACTGGACCCAGAACTGATCCCTGAGATCCAATGTGAAACGGCATCACATGTATATATGTCCGGCAAGAAGTAGCAATCAATCAAACAATATAATTTGCCCACTGAAAGAGACCAGTAAATATATGGACTGCAAAAATTAATATTAATTGGTTTGTCGAGGTTTAGTGGACTACATAGGGTAGTTCACAAACATGAATGTTGGACACATGAGAAAGATTCATGTGCCGCAATCCTCAGGAGGTTGGAATTGGATTGTACTTTAAGTCAACTTTGTTAAGTCGACTGAGCATGTCTATACTATAAAATTAAGTTGACTTAAAGTGGACCTTGCCAAATCGACTTAGAGGGTCCACACTGGACGTCTAAGTAAACTTGTAGGGGCTAGGTGGGCCTGGGAGTGGTCCACAATGGCGGGGGGGGCACCCCTTCCAAAGTGCCAGGAGGCTCAGCATTTGCCCCATTGTACCCTGGTAAAATGGGGACTGAGCAGGACAGGGACAGGGGCAGGGTACAGGAGCGGGATGGGCAGGACTGTGTCCTGCCCTGTGAGTGAGCACGCCAGGCTCTGGCTGTGCCAGACACCCTGGCAGGGAGGTCAGTGGGGGAGCCCTGGGGCCCATTAAGTTGACTTAAAGTCAATTTAGGGCTAATCTGAGTCTACACTGGCTAAGTCGACTTAATAAAGTCGACTTAGCCAGTAAAGTCAACTTTAAAATAGGCTTAATAAAGTCAACTTTAAATTTCCTTAAGTCAACATAAGCAGCAGCTTAAGTTGACTAAAGGAAATTGTAGTGTAGATGCAGATTAAATTAAGTAGACTTAAGCAGGCTTAAATCGACTTAATTCACAAGTGTAGACGCACCCATAGAATAGTAGAATCATAAACTAGAAGAAACCACTAGAGGTCAGATAGCCGAGTTGCCTGCACTCAAGGCAGGATTAAGTAATAGCTAGACCAGTGGTTCCCAACCATTTTGGCTCAAGGGCCCCAAATATAATTTCTAGAACCCTGAAGGGCCACCAGTCTATTTAATTAGAAATTAATTAATTGAAGTCAAATTAAATTTTAATTAAAATGAATTAATTAAATGTCAAGTAATTAAATATAAATTGATTTTAATTAAATATACTTGTGTTCTATTAATGGTCTTCAGGGTTGTAAAAATTATATTTCTGACTCTTGAGCCAAAAAAGATTTTTTTTTAAGTTAAAAAAAATGAAAAAAGTTAAAAAAAAAAAAAAAAAAGAAAGAAAAGAAAAAAGGGAATAGATACCAATGAACAGGACCGGCTTGTGGGAAGGTGTGTGGGCCCCAGCAGCACTCAGTCCATGCTCCTCCTTCCTCTTGGCTGTTGCACCCCAGGGTCACTGTCCTGGGCTGTGCAGCCCATGGCCCCTGTAATCATGCCATGCTGGCCCATGGCCACCGCACACACACACAACCCCACAGCCCCTTGAATCCTTCACCCCATTCCTAAACCTAAATCTAGCTCTGGCCGAGACTGGAGGGGAGGCGGGCGGCCACAGTTCCCACTTTTGGTCCCCTGAGCTAGGCCTGACAAATGTTTGTCTCACCTGCTCTTATAAACGTCTAGTGAGGGAAATTCCACAGCTCCTTAGGTGATGATGCTATTGTGATGAATGTGTTATAGACTAGAAGTCTGCATGTGTTGTTTATCATCATCCTTTGTTAATTGAACAGATAACTTTTGTATCCTGAGACCTTTTCATAGATACATTTTTATATGATGGAATGCAGTTTTCCTTCTAAGGAGATTTTTTTTAAGCCATTAAATGTTTTGGATCAGATAGACATTACAAGCATTATAAAAAAAATAATAATAAGACACACAGTTATGAAAAAAAAAATGAAACTGCATTACTGTTTATCAAACTGGCACATTGAACATTTTTATATGGATACAGCAAATGCTGTATCTATGACTGACAAACCAAGCCAACATTATGTGTGTAGTAAAAAATGTGTGCAGAAGAAGCTGACTACATATGAATATAATAAAAAAAAGTTCCTAGCCATTTACACTATTGTTTTATGAGCTAAAATAGCAGGCTCTTATGCCAATATAATGACAACAGGGATGAACTTAACTCAAGGGGAGATATTCTCTATGGCTCACAGCCTGGGTAAGGAGCAGAATTCCTTCTGTAAGGACAAGATCCTTGGCCCCAAAGCTTCTTTGTCTTGTCTACTGCTTACAATTGCTCTTGACTCAATTCCCTCATAGTTTCTTGCAGTGGTTAATAATTTTAGCCAGCCATTGCTTTCTCATCCATCTTCTCCCATTTAGTTCTTCAGTAAGACACTCAATGCTACGTTGAAATGCAAAACAGAATTATTCTTTTTTCATTTGACACTATAGAACAACAGAAGGCTGTGGAGTCTCATTCAGTGCATGGCATTATACAGAACTTCCTGTCTTGGCAAGATATTGGCATATGAATCTTTTGACAAATGAACAAAATATTTGTGGGGAAAAAAAACAAAAAAAAACAACCCAGCACTGTCAATCAATTTGAGCATTTGTGCATACATGGATTCTTATTCCTGTAAAGTGAACAAGCTTGTGAATATCTGAATGGCTACTATCCATAACACCATTGGTTGAAAAAGAAAAGAAAAGAACATGGGGGGGGGTGAACACTTGAAAATAATCATTATTTATTAATAGTGAAAAAGTTTAACCAAACACTGAAGTTGTTTCAGGGCAAGAGTGGGTGCACTTATCATAGCGGTTCAGACTGAGAGCTTAGAAAAGGAGACATAGACAATGATAGGATCACTCTTTTAGCAACAGTCCACAATATGAAAAAGAACATAGAACCACATCACTACAGGAATTTAGTACCTCAGTATTTAGGTTGCAGATATTACATAGGAAAACTTTATATATGAAAAGCACCCTAAGACAAAGCTAGTCTCCATAGTACACCCTTGTGACCCAACAGGACATTGTACATACTGTTGTAATGATTCCAATACTTAGTTTTTACTTCTTATGGTCCAGTGTAATGGTGCTTTAGCACTCTGATTAAGGCACACTTGAGTCTCATCTACTCTGGGGTATTAAAGTTAAAAAACAAAGTACTACTATGAACTCAAAACTAAGGCAATCAGAGGAATCTTCATTTAGGGCCCAACCTTGGTACATGGATATTTTTTCATGCAGCCAGTCTCCCTGGGCCCAGTTGTCCCATCCACTGGGATACTTGCACAGGCAGAAGACTTCTGACTGAAACCAGACTTTTCTCACTGATGGAGAAGCAGAGCTCCGCTCTCCTTCCTGGTCATCCCCAAACTGAATTGGTTCTTCTCCACTCTTAACACCTGATGCAGATGTAGCAGACAGGGGCCAGTGGAGTCCACAGGGCCTCATAAGCCTCCTCCTTACCAATGTAGGGTCTGTTTGACCCATCGTAAACACTAAACAAAAAAATCTCTATCAATTAATGTTAAAAAATAATGTACTGTGTCAATATCACACAAGGATATTAGTAAAAATATTCTTAAGACCATTATTTTGAACATAAATCCTAGGCATAAGTTTCTTGACATGTCCCTTTAAATGGTGGGTATGTCTACATTTGAATTCAGAAATTCTATTCCCTGCTTGCATTGATGTATCCATGCTAACACTGCTCAATCTAGAATAGAAATGTGTCCATGGAGGTATGGGCAGCCACTAGAGTTGGGTGCCCCAAGAACAACCCAGACTGACCCCTGGAAACGTACTCAGGTGGGTAGTCTGAGGTGTCACCAAAAGCACTTGGGACACCTTGCTAATTTTAGGTGCTAGCTCAAAGGTACCTAGCTCTAGTATGTTCGCGTAAGCTGGAAATCACATTTTCCAGCTCAAATGTAGACATAGCCATAGTTGGAGCTGTGTCTTTTAAAAAAAAAAAAAAAAAAGCAATTGCTCTTTTGCTGAACTGTTCTTCTCCCCCTTTTGTTGCATGTAATACTCATAGGTCATTATTAAAAATCATGAGCTGAATTAAGAGCTAATTGCAACATAAACAACCAAGGCAACATGCTTCTAAAAGGCAGGGAGCTACGTTATAGATTTATTTTTTTTAATTTGAATTTGATCATTTCTTTTGTTGTTACATGCTGCTTAACATTTACTAATTAGGAATGTTGAATGACTCATTAGAATTCAAACTTCAAAATAAGTGACTAATTACAGTACATCAAGACAGACATGAGTTGTTTAAAATACTGCAACCAAAAGAAGAAAAAATAAGCTAAACCAATCCACTCATGGGGCACTTTTTTATTTTACTTAAACTGGTTTTACAGTAGGGCAACTCAATTGAGATCACTGGAGTTACTCATGAGTTGTGTCATGTAGTTAGTTTTATTTCTGCTGTATACTGCACTTCAAGACTGCAAGAACTCTGTTGTTGCTACACAGTAACAGCCATTTTGTGTACAGTATAATACAGACTGCTACAGAAGAAACACACACAATATACTCTCATATACTTTACATGCATTACTTAAAATTAGTGAGACAAGGTGAGTAGGATAATGTCTTTAATTAGACAAACTTCTGGTGATGGAAAAGGTAATCTTTCAAACTTCACAGAACTCTTCTTCAGGTCTATGGAAGATAACCAGATTGTCCAAGATAAATACAAGGTGGGACAGATTGTTAAGCATAAGCAGTCCATACATGTTGTAGGAAACCACTGGGCAATTAACACCAGAGCAGTGGTAGGACATTGCAGGTTTAGTAGGCATTAGGGTATGTCACAAATTGTAGTAACATGCTGTAAAAGCAGTCTCTCTGTTAAATCTGTGGTTTTTACTCTTATGAATTTAAGTTCCCAGGCTTCTCTTTTCACAATGTTGCACAATTTCCAACGTCAATGAGGACTCAAAGGTCAGATATGGAGTGATCCTTTTGTAATAGGTGTCCACCTTTCAGTCATTGTATTCAAAGGAAACCTGCACAGCACATTCAAATATTCCCCACACCTGTATGAACCTCTTCTGCTTAACAATCTAACCTATTTTGTATTTAGTTTGGTTATTTTTTCCAAACCTGAGGAAGAGCTCTGTGAAGCTTGAAAGCTTTTCTTTTCCACAAATAAAAGTTGGTCCAATAAAAGACACCCATCTTGGCCATTTCTACACTGCGTAGGAAAGTTGATCTATTATAAATTGGTTTTCACCTGCTGAACTCTGGAAGTCACAGGGGTGTGATCACACCATGCTCTTTCGTCAAGCTCTTATATCCCCATTAGTCACTGTTGGCTCAATATTCAAAGCAGTGCACCATGGGTAGCTATCCCACAGTCCAACTAGATGCAGAGGCTTGTGAGAAGGTAGTAATCCCACCATGATGCAACATGCTCCCTCCTTATCAAAAACAAACAGGAAACATTTTTTTCACATATTTTTTTCTCTCTTCCTTACACACGCCTTTTCCAGAGAGGCATGGAGCCTGCTCAGCTCTGCACTATCACTGTGAGCATTACAAACACCTCATGCCTTATCCTGCAATATTTTTAATGGTGAAACAGGAGCCACAGAACAGAAAATTGTGATGTTGCTGAGGCTGCCCTGCTACATGCCATAGAGCGGGAAAATTCCCGGTTGCTGCAGACTGTCATGTATGAACTTCAGTCTGAGGAGTGCTGGTTCTGGGCCCAGGAAACAAGTACAGACTGGTGGGACCACTTCATGATAACTGTGTGGGACAATGAACAGTGGTTACGGAGCTTTTGTATGCAGAAAGCCACTTTCCTTGAACTTTGCACAGAGTTGTCCCTGGCACTGAAACCCATGAATTCTTTCTTGAGACTAGCTCTGACAGTTAAGAGGAGTGCCCATCACTCTGTGGAAGCTAGCAACCCCAGACTGCTACCGGTCAGTTGCAAATCAGTTTGGAGTGGGGAAATGCACCATAGGAGCTACTGTGATGAAAGTTTGCAGGGCCATTAATAGACTTCTTCTGCGAAGGGTGTTGACTTTGAGAAATGTCTAGTACTCTAAATGTGGCCTCATTAATGTGAGTAAATGTGAATAATCACTTCCATCTATCTGCTGGTAATGTAGGCCAACATGCTGTTAGTCTTCTTGCTAAAATGGGCACAGTATTGACTCATATCCAGCTTCTTATGCATTGTAATCCCTAGGTTCTTTTCTGCAGTACTACTGCCTAGTCGGTCAGTATATGGGATTCTTCTGTCCTACATGCAAGACTCCTCACTTGTCCTTGTTGAATCCCATCAGATTTCTTTTGGCCCAATCCTCCGATTTCTCTAGGTCACTTTGTATCCTACCCTACCCTACAGCAAATCTACTAATTTCCCCAATTTAGTGTGTTCCATGAACTTGCTGAAGGTGCAATCCACTCCATCCTCTAGATAATTAATGAAGATGTTGAACAAGACATCATAGATGTTAAGTCTAGAAAGGACAACTATGATCTAGTCAAAACTTCCTGCCGTTTTTGGTGGCTGTCGAAGGGAAATATGCAAGCAATGTAAAATAATTTCCTTATCTCCCTTTGACTGTCTAACTCTCACTTAGCTCCATGGCTAAATTGCATTGAGTCGAAGGGAAATGCCATCCCTTTGACTCAGTGCTACTGTTCTTAAGGGGTAGAGTTACTGAGTTGAACTCCAGATTGATTAAATGCGTCTTGAGTGACTGCTCAGTCGAACCAGAGAGTTTAAACTCATAGCAGTGAATTTGCCACTGTTCGTACAGACTTGGCCTAAATCATCTAATCCAACCTCCTTAGGTCATAGACCATAGACTTTCATTCATTTACTCCTGTATTGAGACCAATAACTTGTTTGACTAAAGGTTATTTTCCAGAAAGAAATTGAATATAAGTGTTGTTACCTCTTAAGATTCCAGCAGTTAATTAAAAATCAGAACCGTGTGGGTTGTTTCTGTTAGTGGAAGAAATTGATGTTGCCTCAGCTATTTCTTTGACACAAAGCTTTTTTCCCCCAAAGAATATGTATGTAAAGTCCTGTGTCCTTGAACACAGTAAGAATCAAGCAGAATGTGACAGATTCTTTGCTCAAAATTCAAAGCATTTTTCCAGATAAAACTTTATCCAAAAGCATTCCCTTAGCTTTCTTCAGGGTCAATCTACAAGTGCATTTCTGACTGTGTCTTGGCTTCCATGCTGCCTTCTATGTCTGATTCCTGAGTGTTTCTGATGTTTCTCTCTCACATGGCTGCAATCAAATCAATCCCCCCTCACCAGTATTTATTATCAGACCCCTGAGATACCCTTTGGATTGAATGACACAGGATTGCATGTGGTCTGGTCTGGGGGAGGTAGTTTTCCACTGTTTCAGCTCTCATTAAACATAGGCCTATTTATTTGTTCCCTCATTTACTCTAAATGGAAACTGTCCCACACTTCCAGCAGTTTCAGCAAAGTCGCATTATTGCCTAACTCCCATCAAAACTGTGTGATCAGAACCAGACACTATCAATCTACAACTTTTTAAATCAGCTGAAAGAAATCTTACGGATATTTTTCTGTTATTTTTAATGGGAATGATTCTACCTCATGAAGGGTAAAAGGAACATTTTTTCACATCATTCTGAATAAAAAGATATACAACTAGATTCATCATAGATAAGTAGCAGTTGTGGGATTATTATTAGTCTGAACAGATATTAAAGGGGTGGCTGTAGTTAGAGAAATGAAAAACATTTTCTATTCAAAACAAAGGCTTGACTTCTTTTCTCCAACTGTTTCATGAAGATATAGGGAAAAATAGTTTGTTTCACTAGGATGTGTTTTTAAACATCACGTAAAGGCAGTTTTTTTCCCCCCAGAAAATATTAAATTAAGGTTCACTTCCAACAGAGATCAGAGCTTACTTTCCTTTTACTTGGCATTTTTTTGGTGTTAGAATAATATTTTCCACTGACTTACCAGTGCCTAGAAACCATTTCTGGTCAGCAGTGTCCCAGATGATTCTATCAGACTCTCAAAGTGAAAGTTGGATGTTCACTCTTTTGATACAGTCTCCTAAGCATATCTAGATGGACTCAAACATTTTGATATTTTCTCAAGTGTATGTCAATATCATTCATGAGTTCATGATCTCCAAACCCAACCTATGAAAGCACTCCCTTAAATATGGTGTATATTATATGTATAATTGCTTTTGTTTCTGAATCATCTAGAGTTCCAGCTATAATCTCTGATCTTTTGGGAACATAAATACATGTGGGTCATCAGTCTTCATGGCTTTCCTATCCATCAGAAAACAAGGATAGACTGGGTCATTAACTTTACCTAAATACACTTAGAAAACTACAGATCACTGAAATAAAAGCTACAGAAAAGGGAATAAAAGTTAAGAATGGTACAGATTGATAATAGAATGTTACAACTTTGTTATCTGCAATGAAACAACTATGCAGTTTTGTTTCAGTGGAGTGAGTAGATGGGGTCAGAAAGCAAGGGAGAAAAAGAACTTACTTAGCCCTGGAGCCAGACCCAGAGGCTGCGTCCACACTGGTTAATTAAGTCGACTTAAGCTTGCTTAAGTTGACTTAATTTACCCTGCATCTACACTACAGTTTCCTTAAGTTGACTTAAGCAGCTTGCTTAAGTCAACTTAAGGAAAATAAAGTCGACTTAATGAAAATTAAGTCGACCTCATTAAACCTGCTTTCTAGTAGACCTAAGGCTTAAGTCGACTCCCTAGAGTCGACTTAAGCCAGTGTAGCTGTGGGGTAGCCCTAGGTCAACTTAGGGCTACCCTAGGGCTACACCAATGCCCTCCCTGCTGGGGGGGAGGCACAGGGGTAGCCTGACATGACCCCCCACCTAGCAGGGCAGAGCCCTTCCCACCCTGCCCATATGCCCTGCCAGGGTCCTTGACCCCCTTTGCCCCATTGTACCTAGGTACAATGGGGCAAAGGCTGAGCCCCCTGGCATTGGGCAAGGGGTGCACCCCCTGCCCCTGTGGACCTGCCCTAGGTCCCCCTAGCCACACAAATTCGACCTAGAGCATCCAGTGTGGACACTCTAAGTCGACTTTCTAAATTCCCCTTTAAGTTGACTTTATTTTTAAGTGTGGACACACTAAGTCGACTTAGTTAAAGTCGACTTAAATTCACAAGTGTAGACATAGCCAGAGAGAATAGTAGCCCAGTACTCCACTGCCTTGCACCTTTGTACCTATCCATACCATGTGGGTGTAAAATGTTACCATGCTAGTTACCATTAGTGATCAGACAAGACACTCAGATCCTATCAGTTTAGGAACACAGGCCTTAAGCTTTTCCATTTCAAGCACCTGAAAAAGTGGGATTCTACCCATAAAAGCTCATGTGATAAGCACATTTGTTAGTCTGTAAAAGTGCCACAGGACTCCTTGTTTGTTTTGCTGAACTAGACTAACACAGCTACTCTTCTGGAACAGACCCTAATCTGCAGTTCCCGGGATGCAGAACCAAACTGTCCTCCATTCTTCTCATTGCAGGACCCTTAGAGAAAAATATTGAGTAAACATACTAATGCAGTTTGAAGATGATACTAAATGGGATGGGGAATGGTAAACACCAACCAGAACACAAAACTATAAAGACTTGAGAGAGTCAAAATATTGATAGAAAATATATTTAGAAATTCATCTTCAGTAATACAGACCAATACATGTGGGGAGAAACAACCCCAAACACACTGTACAGAGGCTCTCTCACTAGAGCATCAGATATTGTGATAGGTGCCAAATTAAGAGCCTATATAAATGGATTTGGATGTATCTGGCATCATCTCCCAAGAGAAGTGGCTGATTTTGAAGCTGGCCTAGTCCAAACACTAGAATCCCTCATATGTGGAGAAATGCTGCTTTGATAGCTGAGTGGACAGAAACATTTAATAAATCTCTCTCCAAATGATTTTGTTAGTAGGTGAGCTGAAAGGAAGAGGTAGAACAGACAGCTTGTGGAATCATGACATCATCATGGAAGAGAAATAATAAGGAGGAGTAAGAAAGAAAGCTTCTCAAATGTTTTGTTGGCATTATAAAATGAAATAAAGTGAAGGACAATAATAAAGCCTGTTATTGAAACACTAGCAACTGTAGTCCTAAGTATTAATTCTTCCTTCTTCCGTGACTATTATTCTTCAAATCTTCATTTTCAGATGGTTTACTTCAACCTGAAACTTTCAGTACCATGTAATCCTCATTTTTAAGTGAAGTTAAAACAATAGCTTTCTAAGTTAAAATTCTCAAGAAATGACTAGTGGCAAGTGATTTAGTTTAAAAAAAAGAATCTAAAAGCATGGCTGAACTTTTTTACCTGACCACTGATCAGAACCAAAAATTACTAGGTCCAGTTCTGCTCAATTCAGGCTTAGCAGAGACAAAAGTCAAGGGTAATGTGGTCAAAGAGTAGTTTTGTGACTTCCCATTTTTGGGCTAGACCAGGAACTAAAATGACGTATAATGGCAGCCCAATATGGAATTACCCATAAGATGTGGTGCAGCCCATCTGTTGCTCTGCCTCCTGAACAGGGACTCAAAAGCAGGATGAACCTATCCTGTGTATGTACTGGTGGAATTCTTACCCCAAACACTTGTGGCAAATTAATGAACCCATATGCCCCTGAAGCTTTCATTAGGGGGCCAGAATCCCGCACAGTATTTTTGAATCAGCTCCCATATCCAAAATAATCCACTCCTCTTTTCCTATTTGCTCCATTCCCAATGGACTGCAGCTACCTCTTTGCAAATCCTATATGACATGCCACTCATTTCCCTCATAAAATCCTGCAATAGATCCTCAATCAACCCCTCCCAACCTTTTTGAACAAAATGATGAAAGATGTATTTCAAACTAGACAAGTTCAAGGCAGGGCACATCAGAGAGAATAATGTAAACCACTTGGATTCTGAATTTGTTCCAAGAGAAGAGTAAAGTAGTCTCGAAACCATGGTGGTAGTTCACAGAAGTTCAATATTGAAGTGACCCAATATAACTAAGATTTTAGTTTATATTAAAGGGGGCATAGAAGTCCCTAGGATGGAAAATGAGGAATTAAATGAAGATTGCTCTTGATACAGCTGCTCAGATGCAATGGGCATCATGTATATCCCTAGGTTTCATACATAAAAGGACCACTAGCAAAATCTGAATTACCACTGTTGATTTTTCTTATGTGGGTAGGGGGTTGATCAAGACAGCGAAAAAAAATTATTAGAAGACAAGCCAAAGAATGGAGCAGTGATGTAGAGTATCACAACTAAGGATAGAAAAAAAAAAACAACCCAAAACAATAAGACGATATGGCAATGGGGATAGCTAATATTTTTGTCAATAAGAAGAAAAGGAGGTGGCAGTTCACTGACCACTTTGTGATGTGACCAGATAAAAGGTGGTTTAAGAAGGTTTTAGAAAGATGTCTTATATATTGCAAACAAAGCAGAGGCCATGTACCCCAGAGAGATGGAAGTACACCTAGGAGGGATAGTATGAAGTAGTCCAGAGACATCAAACACTAGTTCAGTTGTGTTGACAAAGTCTAGGTCAGCGTGATCCCTGTTGACACAGTGACAGACTCCTTTGTCATTGTCAGAGACCTGGGTTGGGACGCAGTGAAATACTATGGTCCTGGGTCCTCCTACTCCCTGCTGTTAACCCCACCCTGCGAGGTTGGCAGTCTACCCAATGTAGGCCAAATGGCCTGTGCTTGCCTTCTGTCTGCCCAGTCAGAGCCCTGGACTCTATACTACTTGTTGCTTTGCTTTGCCAAGAGCCCTTGGACTGCTAATTCCCCTACTGAACATTGCATCTAGAGATACAACATAGTGAGGAGGTGTGGCTCTCCTCCAAGACTGATGGATAGGGGATGCCACAGACCACTACAGTTGGCCATTAAACACTACTGTAATAAACATGATTAATAGCAATATTGTTAACCAAAAGGGGAAAAAAAACACACACACAAAAAAAACCACGGTTCCTGCCCTACTTGTTGGAGCTTATAGTTTAGGTTAGAAACAAAATGGCATGGCAAAAAGAAAGCTTCCACCAGGAAAGAGAAGTGTTTGTGCAAAATAAAATTTTGAGATTTGATTCACAAGGGATATGATTTGGTTAGATTGGAAAACAGTGAAGGCCTAATTTATGTAGTTGATTTTATCACATACCTGAAAACTACTCAAGCTTTACACATATACATGTTAGGACAAGGTCTAACTGATTTTCAGGTTGTGTTGGTTTATGATTCTTTATCCAATTTATTGCCATGGCTTCTTAGTTTTAGATATTAGGAGGCAAGGTATCATTCTCAAGAGTAAAACAGACAAGGAGTAAAGCGGCACTTTTAAGACTAACAAATTTATTTATTGAATTAGTTTTTGTGGGAGAAAAATCCCACTTCATCAGATGCTTGAAGATGAAGAACTTACAAAATGGTAGGAAAATAAATGCAGGGAAGTGTAAGTCAGATAAGGTTAGACTGTTACAGAAAATCAAAGCAGTTGAGAACAGCATATTAGAGGGAGTTGAGGTAAAAAGAAGGCAAGATCACCCACTGTTTTGAGAAAAAAAGCCCCAAATCCCTATTTAACCCTAAGGCAATGATGCCAAATCTGCATATGAATTCCAATTCTGCAGTTTCTCTCTGAAGCTTTGAATTGTTATCCATTTGTCTAAGTGCTGCTATTAACATATGATCAATGGAGTGAGCAGGAAGATTTAAGTGTTCCCCTACTGGTTTTTGGATGTTGTTCTTTCTGATGGCAGATTTGTGTCCATTTATTCTTTTGTGCTGAGACTGTCCTATTTGTCCAATGTATAAGGCAGAGGGACGGTGCTGGCACATGATGGCATAAATCACATTGGTGGATGAGAATTGAACATAAAGCTTTTATCCTTAAGACAGCTATAAATTCCTCCAAACTTAAGGAAAGTCTTATGCTTAATCAATGCTAATATCCTTTGATATCTAATTTAATCAAGAAAAAGCTCCTTTTAGCAATAACACAAATTAGCACTAGGGAGAATTTTCCATTTTTTTACTGCTATTCCTTTAGTCCATAAGCAGGAAGTACTCCCATTAATTTCAGTGGGAGTTGCCAGCAGGAGACAGCCTAATGAGGAATTCTTTGTTGCAGCCTTGTGCTGATGCGAAATGGGAAACTGAGACATGTAAAATGATACATGCGATCTTCCCTATTCCTTACATTCTTGTGAGTCACCAGGCACAAGTGCAATCCTTGGGGCTAGTCTTCACTGACGTTAGCAAATTCACCAACGTCAGATCGATCTTTCCAATCAACTGATTGGGTCTGTGAAGATCTGCTCAGTCAACCAGGAAGTCAGTTGCTGAAGACCACCCTGGCAACTGGAGTAGCGCTGAGTCAAAAGGAGGGCATTTCCCTTCGACTCAGTGCAATGAAGACACCGTGGTAGGTAGGTTGAGGATGCAGTAGTAGGGAGAAACACAAGGTATTTTAAGTACTTTGTTTAGCTCGCTTCGATTGCCACCAAAATCCCGACGCTGTGTAGACCTGGGTTTAGTTTGTGCTACATTTTACCATGCTTAGTTTCCCATAGCACTGAATTAATAATTACTTGTGAGTATTATTTTGAGTTTTGACAGTTTTCTTTATTAAGAAATAATATTTTCATTATTCCTCTACTTGTATAAATGACCAAAGAATGGTCTGAATAATATTCACTGGGAATTTTTAGTCAAATACACACTCAAAAATAGTGGTAAACTGACCTTACAAAACATACAATGCAATCAATCTTTCACAGAACATTGTTTATTCAACAGTTTCTTTGAAAAGGCATATATACAAACAGTAAGTCATCTCTACAGATTTCATAGTTATATTGATTAGAAACAGATTACCACCATATGCATAGTAAATCTTTGCTTCAAACAACTAACTGCATTCACTACGGCAAAGGTAATTAGTTAGCTAGATCACAGTGGGCCACGTTTGCCGGAGTATCATTATATCTGCATCTTGGTACAACTGATTCAAGGGGGTTTGAGATGAAAGACTATTTCCCAAACATTTCATCTTATTGCCATCTCTTTCATCTGCTGATTGTTCATATTAGAAACAAGGCCTATGAATGTCACCAATTACTGAAGTCCAACTGTATTGCAACTTCCCATTCATACAGTATTAGTTTAATACATGTTGACTGTATATTCAATAACTTTAGGAGTGATGAAAGTTACAATATGGTGCAATATTATTTTTATAGCATTTTCTGATTAAGCTATATCCCAAGATATTTATAGAGTAAAGTAAAACAGTATTATTAAACAAAAGGTGAAGGGAACAGAATTTAAATATAGCCCTACAGTCCTGGTTGCTATTTCTCTCTTTTTGTGACACTAAGCCCAGCTGAAATAGTGGTGGAGAAAGAAATCTGCATCATGAAAGGACTATTGCCCGCAGGAAGCAAATGGGTGAAACCAAGGACCAAATTGTCTGAGTCACAATCTGGTCCTTGATCTGCTCCTGGGGCAGAATATAATTGTACTGCCCTTAAAGCATGTAGCAACTCCACTTTTGGACACTGTGGCTTTAGCCCCTTCTACTGATAACATTCAAGGTTTCAGAAAGTAGTCTCATGCAAAAAAAAACAAAAAAACTTATGGTAATGTAATGTCAGTTAATATGCTGCCTCTCAGTGGCAACAGTTGGTAAGTAATATCACATTTAACTTGAAACATCATTACTCCTGTGAAGGTATCAATGTTTAGAAGTTTAGCAGAAGAAACCATGAAAGAATATCCTAGAGCAGCGGTTCTCAATTGCAGTGTTGTGACACATTATGTTGTCACAACACACAGTTAAGTGTGTTGCTGGGAGCCGGCGACAGTGGCAGCCACCAACTGTGTTGTGGCATAAAAAATCTTGAGAACTGCTACTCTAAAGAACAACTGGATTGTTATTAAAGAAGTTAGATGAAGTAAGGAATGCTGTGAAACCAAATGGCTACACCAAACACTACATGGAATAATTACCAGGCAATTAACAGAGCAAAAAGAGCTCACCTGAACTGAAATAAGAAATTGACTGACATAGCATGTATTCTATCAATTACTCAAACCAAATGAATGCATGAGCAGGACCTTGAGAATGGAACTATGAGAAGAGAATCATGTATCGGAAAGAAAAGAAAATAGAAGATGCAATACATACAAGAATAGTGGAGGGCCCAAAACCCACCATAAAGTTTCTTACATTGTTTGTGTTTCTTCATCGAACTATACAGTCTTTATTCCTGTGATTATTTTCCACTTTTTGCATACCGGACAGGTTGGAGTGCCTCTGGCTATTTTGACTCCAGCTCTCTAAAGCAACACCAATTAAATTTGTCTCGCGGGTACATAATATCAGAAAATTGATTCTATAAAAGAAAACTATAAAGAATTATCTTTTACTAAAAGACAAGATTTTCCTACTTATCAAAATTAAATTTGTCTTTAGACCCTTTAGGGGGAGGACAGATGGGTGCAGCTATGCTCAGATGATTAAAAAAGATAGAAATTTGTGTCAGAGTAGAATGTAACACCTGACTAGATGCATAGACTAGCACAGTGAAATGCAGTTGCCAGCCTATATTTCTGAAATGCAGCTATGAGAACCAGGTCTACTAATGTTTTGTGGTTAAATAACATATATGACAACAATTTTAGGGCAGAGACACTTTATTATCATGCAACAGAATTATATGCAGTCCTTGAAAAAATCAGGTCTCCATTACAGCAGTTTGAAAGCCATCATCATTAGTTTTCTGAAGCCCCAATGGAAAAGGGTTTATACTTACGCATTAATTTAAAAAACAAGCTAAAGAATATCTCCACATAAACCTAGGGGTAATTAGTATGAATCAGTGAGATGAGTTTTAATAACACCAAGCATGCACATTTTGTGAACTACAACAAGGAACGTACTGCTGTTTCTCTTCTGAAAATTCTTCAATAGTTTGATGACACCTTTGCAAAAGAGAGCAAAGATACAACAGCCCCAACTTGGTTTTGTTCAACACTGAGACACAGAGCTAAAGGATACACAAAGTGTGAAGAGTATAATGGCTATATAAATTTTCATGAAGGGACTTGGTATAGAGCTTCTGCCACTTCATGAACATAAAAGAGTTAATGTGATCTTGTGTATGCACTGTTTATGGTTTCTTTAAGTGTTGTCTTACGGTGAAGCTTTTTGAAGACTGAGAGCTGTGTTCTACATATATCAGGGCAGTGATAGCATGACTGTGTGAATTGTACTTCAGAGGATATAAACTGATGGCTCTGGACCCTTTGCCATGACCTGTGTCTGGAAAACTTATTCAATACTGTTATTGCTGTTAGTTATGCAATGGACTGCATGTGCTTAACCCAAGAATATTTACTACAAAATGGTGGCCTTGGTAGTGCTCAAACCTCTAAAAGTGTTTTGAACAAAATTATAAAACCAAAGGATTCCTGGTTATTGGGCTACATTGACTACCTGATCCACACAAAAAAGTTACAAAATGGGGCTTAAAAAAAGGTTATTTGTAAGATATGGAAAAGGATTAAGTTGGAGAATGATGAGGGGACAAATATGTGATGAAAATATAATAAAACTTTATATCTGTAAGTAAAGTATTTATTGAAAAGGTTATTCTGTCTGTCTATGTTTCTGTTACATGATCTGTCTAGTCGTTAAATAAAATGAAGGGCTTTGTTTTGAAAGGGTTATATGCCTTAAATAAAAAATAGTCTGTAAGAACCCTGCTGTTTCAAGAAAACAGACCTGTTTTAAATAAAAAAAGCTGACATGCATAACTAGAACAGTGTGAAATCAAAACAAAGCCTTGTGTTTAAAATAAAGCAAAAAAAACCCTATGTTTTATAACTTTATAAGACATGGATATATTAGACTTCTGTTGAAAACAAGAGCACTGAATCAAACCTATTTAAATAAACTGAGACAAATTGAGTTTAAAATCACCCTCTACGAGACGGCCAGGGTGACTCTATTGCCTCCAGTCATCATGAACATGTTGGACCTTGAGGTGATTAACCAGCAAATTTCTTTAATATTACATCAGGGTTAAGGATATATGCCTTGTTGAGGGTGTGAAAAATTATCAGTAAATAGCTTTTAATTGTTCACCATCAAAAAGAAGTGCAGTGAACTCAGTTTAATATTCAATTAAATAAAACTTTTTTAAGGTTATAGAATGCTATTGGTAAACCTTTCTGGCAACTCAAAAATAATGGAAACAATGTTGCCAATAATTTTTCTTTTGGGTGGCCAAAAATTACATTGGTTTATCCTGATTAGGCATGATGGAGTAAATTCCTTTGATCAACCCAAATATGCATATAGGGTTTCAGTTTCTTAACATTTTCAAATGCATTGCCATTGAAGTGCACCATGAGTACAAATTGATTGGATCTGCTTTCAAAAGTAGCCAATATTTGATATTTTTAGTCATTAAATTATTTTTATAACAGTTTTCAAGTACCTAAAAGGTTGTTACAAGGAGGATGGAGAAAAATTATTCTCCTTAACCGCTGATGATAGGACAGGAAGCAATGGTCTTAAATTATAGCAAAGGGAGATTTAGGTTGGACATTTGGAAAACATAGTGGACCACAAACTAAATATGAGTCAACAGTGTAACACTATTGCAAGAAAAAGCAAACATCATTCTAGGATCTATTAACAGGATTATTGTGAGTAAGACACGAGAAGTAATTCTTCCGCTCTACTCTTCACTGATTAACCCTCAGCTGGAGTATTGTGTCCAGTTCTGGGTGCCTCATTTCAGGAAAGCTGTGGACAAATTGGACAAAATCTAGAGAAGAACAACAAAAAATGATTTAAGGTCTGGAATATTTGATTTATGAGAGGAGATTGAAAGAACTGGTCCTGTTTAATCTGAAAAAGAAGAGGCTGACAGAACACATGATAACAGTTTCCAAGTACCTAAAAGGTTGTTACAAGGAGGAAGGAGAAAAATTATTCTCCTTAACTGCTGATGATCGGACAAGAAGCAATGGGCTTAAATTACAGCAAAGGGAGATTTAGATTGGACATTAGGAAAACATTTCTAACTGTCAGGGTGATTAACCACTGGAATAAATTGTCTAGGGAAATTACTACATATTCTAAATGTTAAAATACTATATGTGTATGTATGCGCGTGCACGTGTATGCATTAAGAAAATGTATGAGAACTTTTACTATTTTTTAATACTTCTAGCAACATCTACTATTACAAGGATGATGCACACAGGATATTTAAAGGTCTTTTTACATATGGTCTTCAGGCAAGATCATGTGCTATTAAGCTGATAATGGTCCATGAGAATTACTTCCAACAAGTAGAAGCAAATACCAACTGGATTACATTCCAGTCCAAACTGAGAAAGGAAGTTTAGGGTCAGTTGAAACAAGAATGAGTTGTGTAGAAGGAAGATATCTGAGTAAAGCTCACTTTCAAATACTGTATAGATTAAAAAAGAAGAAGAAATAATTGATAACACAAGAGCACGAAGGAGACAAGTTTCAGATAAGTGTTAAGACTTACATAGACAAAACTTCCAAACCTTAGAAAGTTCTTCTGCCACACCTCTGTCTACAGTCCTCATCTTCACAGCATTCAGAGGTAATGGGGAAAAAACCTTCTGGAACTTGGTTTTCTAATGAGAACCCTAAGGATGAACAGCCCAGTCAAATTCTCCCCAATATAGTGAAGTGCCAGGTATTCTACAAACACATGGCAGATGACCGGTCCCAGGCAGCTCAATATCTAGGTTACAAATAATTAACCAAAACAATAATAGACCAACTACAGGATACCACCACCAAGCTCATCACATGTCCTCCCTCTAGTTACCACAAGGCCTCATTTCCACAGCCCTGGAAGGGAAAACGAAAATTTAAACAAGGTGTTCTCTCTCTATCTGAGCAGCTCTAGTAAAGCCTACTCTTCCCCTAATATTTCCTGTTTCCCTGATACTGTTAGTTAAAGGGGAGGGGCGACTTTCCAGTATTGATAGTTTAGCCCATAATCTCTTCTTAGGCTAATGGCAGTGCATTACTTATTCCCTGCATTGCAAAGTGTTGGTGTTGTACACTCATAATACAAGAAGGACGTTGTAGCATTTAAAAAAAAATGTTAAATTAAAATTAAACTAAATTAAAACTGTTTTAAAATAGTAATTGTCTGATTACTGCAGCATTCCTCTTAATGCAGTGGTGCTCCCCAGATGTAGCAATGTAGATAGTGACCCTCCTATATAGAAAATCTTTTCAGCTTAACATGCTTGGTGGATGGTACACATAAAGCTGGAAGCAATCTCTAAACTTTCCCCAAACCATCCCATCTTTGGAATTCTATTATATATAATGGCTAAGAAATATAACAATACGTTAAGCCTAGAATCATAGAAGGGACCATTATGAACGACTAGTCTGACCTCCTGCACAACACAGGTCACAGAACTTCACTCAGCCATTCTTGTAATAGACCCCAAGCTAAGACTGGGTCATTGAAGTCTGCAAATAATGATTTAAAGACTTCAAGGTACAGAGAATCCACCAGCAGGTGATCCATTCCTCATGATGCAGAGGAAGGCAGAAAAACCCAGGGCCTCTGCCAATCTACCCTGAGGGAAAATAGACAATACAGCAGTGGATATGTTATAAGTATAATAGATGGATTACTAAAGTTAGAAGAACTATCTACTATTATTTCAAGAATCTTTTTTAAACACCTTAATTTTACAGGCATTTCTTACCCTGATTTCAGCAATAAAGATATTGTAGTTAAAGTTAAAAAGTATAACATTCTTCTTTTCTCTCTCTGTTGGTTCTCTCAGATCTCTAGAGCATAGAACCAAATCTGATATCAGTATCAAATAATTTAATGTTACACTTCCCAATTTTTATTGAAACTTGATATTGCTAAATTTAAAGATGTTGTGCTGATATCTGATTATATTTTTATAGAACCATGAAACAGAAAGTGAGTGGATTTATTGTATACCTTGCACTTCCAAAAGCATTTAAACCTGAAAAATATATCAGACACAATGCCGTATGTATTACTAGCATGTGTTGCTAAATAAAATGTTATTAAAACAGCCAATTAGTTTTCTTACCAAATTGCAGGTGTCTTTGTTTTAAGATTGGGAATTACACATCCCTTAAATGTACTGATTCTGATTCATCTTTGGGATTTAATATTTCTGAAAATAAAGAAATTTTATGGACATCATAGCTGTTAAGTTTTTTAAAGCTTTTATTCATCATAAATATGCACATACATTCCACGAATTCTACATGGTTAACCATTGATACTAGATGCAATTAAATATTTCTACTTTTCAAATCCCTGGCTTCTTCGTTTATTATCCTACCCCTCCTCCCCTTTCCCCTCCACCCCCCACACCTCTCTTAGCTTTTGTGAATGATTTTCTTTTCCCCAGTGGAGAAAAAGAGGTGAAACATAATCAATCAGTAAAATCAAATAGTATCATAAGCAGTACATAATCCTAGAAGGAATTTTATAGAAATTGAATATACATTAGCCATTTACTTGCTACCCACTTCTATTTGCAAGTACAGTGAAAATACCTGCCAATCTTTGGTAATTATTAGCTCATTTGTTTAAATTTGTAAAAACATTTTTAAATAGATGTATATAACTGCTTTGTGAATAATCATTTTTTTAGATTACTGACAAAAACAAAAACAAACAAAAATAAATTTTGGATTGACCTGAAAAATCAAAATGGTTTGGTTTGTCAGCGAAACAAAATACAATACAAATACAAATACAATATTTGGTTTCAGGTCAAACAAGAGATTATTTAGATTTTGTACGTTTTAACAACATGTATCTATATAAAGCAAAGGAAATTTGGAAACACCATTCATTAAAACACCTGAGGAGGTGGCAGTGGTGTATAAATAGTCACTCCTGTGTCCCATCCCTCACCAGCTGAGTGTCCTAACCATCACACTAAAGAATCACTGTCTATTCCTATGAATATTTAATTCTTTATACAAAATGGAAAAGCTTTAACAGCAGAGTTTTTATCATAGACTATTCCACAGCCAAGTGATTATGGTATTCACTTATAGTAAAATTGACCCAACTTCAAATCCCTGCTTTAAATCAAGTAGAAGCTACTTAGCAAATTCATGTTGAATTCAAATATATTTTTGATTAACCTCAAACTGCATTTGTTGGCAAATAGTATATTTGTCTGAAAAATTTTGCCTGGCTCTAATATACAGAGCTCTGTATATCTTCATACTGAAAATACTAACAGGCTGTAGCCTCCCTTAAACTCCCTTAAACTAACAGACTGTAGCCTCTCTTACAACCGGAAATTGGTGGTTGCACCTTATCACTCAGTGACTCTTGCTACTTAGCATGATTCACTGTCATAATTTCGGGCAGCTGTACAATTGCTATAAATACTTTTCAGGCCCAAATTAGCTCATATGATCAGGGAATTATAATCATCCTTCTGAACTCTTTCATCTTTTCCTGAACTGAGTGGAACTTGGTCACAGGAGAAAAGCTGGCTCTTTACAGTTGTTAGTAGGCCTGAATGAGATCCAAACATCCCTGAATTTTCATATCTGTGTCTAAATAAACTTTTGCTAACCAGGCCCATTTCTAAATATGGTTACCACTTTTGCCCCAAGTGGTATTTAGTATCTTACAGTTTTTTTCTGTTTAGTGTAGCAATTGATTATCAAGACAGGTATTTTGTTGATGTAATACTATTTATTTTAAAAAGCCTTTACAAAAAGTCCCATTTCCCACAAAACAATAGGAATCAAACAACAGAAGGCATTTTCTTTTGCACACAGTTTGACAGTTCTTGCCAGCCAGCAATCTGTCCTCTCTTTGACATGTTTTCAGCCCTTCTCCTGGTGGTTTGCTTATTTTTGGATGCCTCTCAATGCTTGTTCCCTGACTGTTTCTGCTCCCAAACACATATATCTGAATCAAATAATACTAAGCAAAATCATTCTAGCCAAATAGCTCCGTTTCTGAGAAGCCTTGAATGTGTTTTCAGCAGTGGTTCATGTTGTTTTGGCTATCTTATTCCAAAAAAGAAGCTTAATTGGTTCTTTCATTAGCCCTGAATGAAGGGTGGCTGTCATACTTTCCAGCTTCAACAAGGTTTCACTCAACATTGATTATAACAATATGGCCAGCCAAAACTGTGGAGATGTAAATGTTTTGCCAACATGGAGCATATGATCAAATCATGCTGCTGAGCAATGTAGTTTAGACCTAAACCTCAGGGATTTTATTTCCTAAAGCTGAGGAGCTTAAGCACACTGTTGAGGCATATCAGTTAGGAAGTGATCCAAAGCCTAAGGGTCCTTTAATTGATTTTAGTGTGCTTTGAAACAAGCCATTAGCCTCCATGAGGAAGCATGATCTGTTATGAAGAAATCGGCTATCTTTCATATTAGAAGTTTATCATCAGAAGGTCACTCATTGGCTGCATCTACACTGGTAAATTAAGTCGACTTAAGCTTGGCTTAAGTCGACTTAATGTGCCCTGCGTCTACACTATACTTTGCTTAAGTCGACTTAAGCAGCTTGCTTAAGTCGACTTAAGGACAATAAAGTTGACAATGAAAATTAAGTCGACTTTATTAAACCACCTTTCTACTCGACCTAAGGCTTAATTCGACTTTTTAAAGTCGAATTAAGCCAGTGTAGCCCTGGGGTAGCCCTAAGTTGATTTAGGGCTACCCCAGGACTACACCAATGCCCTCCCTGCTGGGGGGGGGCAGAGGAGGAGCCTGGCATGCCCCCCAAAGGGCAGGGCATGTGGGCACAGTGTGACACTGTCCGGATTTAGGGAAGCATTTATGATATTATTTTCTATGGATATCTCATAAATGCTATAATCCATAGGAACTATGTCATGTTCGGTATCAATAGAAAGGTAGTAATTTGCTGGGAATGATTATATAGTTTATGTCTAGGAATTCTATTTTGATTAGAAGTTAAGAATTTGATGTTATATCCATACTTTAAGTTGTGTCCTTCTGGAGAAATGTCTTAGACGGGAGGGTGTGAACAACCTTTGTCTCCTTAATATTTAGGAACTTTCCAGGTAGAATGGTCCCAGGGAGTAAACTGATGAGCCATTAAGGATACAATGGTTGTATTCTTTATGTCCTCAATGGCTCATCAGTTTACTCCCTGGGACCATTTCACCTGGAAAATTCCTAAACATTAAGGAGACAATGGTTGTTCACACCGTCCCGTCTAAGACATTTCTCCAGAAGGACACAAGTTAAAGTATGGATATAACATCAAATTCTTATCTTCTAATCAAAATAGACTTCCTAGACATAAACTATATAATCATTCCCAGCAAATTGCTACCTTTCTATTGATACCGAACATGACATAGTTCCTATGGATTATAGCATTTATGAGATATCCATAGAAAATAATATCTTAAATGCTTCCCTAAATCCAGACAGTGTCACACACAGGGCTCTGTCCTGCCAGGATCCCTGTCCCCCTTTGCCCCATTGTACACAGGGGATGCTCCCCCCCCGCCACCGTGGACCTGCCCAAGGTCCTCCTAAACCCACAAAGTCGACCTAGAGCTTCCAGTGTGGAGGCTCTAGGTTGACTTTGTAAGTTCCCCTTTACGTCGACTTTAATTTTAAGTGTAGACACACTAAATCGACTTAACTAAGTTGACTTAAAGTCGACTTAGTTAATTCGACTTAGTTAAAGTCGACTTAAAAGTGCAAGTGTAGACATAGCCATTGTTCTGAATTCCCCATTTTCATGACGACTCTTATTTGGCCATGATTGTCATTTTGAGCAGTAGCTTGACCAGTGGAGAATCTAGATTATGAAAAGGTGGGCTTTTTCCCTCCTAATGGAAAATTTATTATAAAAATTTCTCAATGGATTTTCTCTCAAAAAGTGATCAAGCTATATATTAGATTACAGATGAGGATCAAGATATACAGTAAATTACAGTTTAAAAAAAAACAAAAAAAACCACGATCTAGAATTCTACAACTGTTCTTAAATAATAAAACCAGTTCATGTCCAAGCCTAACCTTAAAGTCAAATGTCTCAAAATTTGCTCTACTCTAATGATAAATAATTTGGGTGGTTAGCTAGCCATGTTTAAGGCAGCTTTGTTTTTGTAGGAAGAGGTCAACTTGAAATTGCAACTTTTGCTTTCATATATCAATGCCAAGTATTCTAACTAGATTTAAATGGCATTTAAGCTTGGCTCATTCATCTGTCCAATAAAAGCCAGGTACACTAGGTTATTAACTTTTCTTTACCAAAAAAAAAAAAAAAAAACCGAAAGAAGAAAAATCCAATTCTATACAACCATGAATTGAAACAAAACAAAAAAACATTTACTTCGGCTACATCTCATTTTCCAGTACAATTTCAAATCTTTTTAATGATTTTTCTCATTTACTGACACCTACAGAAATGTGTGTATGTTTACATGCATGCAAGTACATGAGCAAATGAGAGACAGAAAGATCAGTGTCTTGTATGAAAACTGATACTGATTCAATCATCCTGAATGCCAAGCACTACTTTACTCCACTGATAATCTCAATGAAATATATGAATTAACTTGCATCGATTCACATGGACCTATAACACATTCTCTGAATTTGTCCCATTACATTTTAGTCATTTTCATTACCAGGATAATTATGGAAGGTGGGAATAATTTTGTCTTTTTATCTTTGTATATTTTAATTCTAACAGCAATTACTTGATGAACATTAATTATTTTTCTTTTTTTAAAAAAATGGAATTATTAATTTTATAAATAATGGATTAGTAATTCATTATGTAACAAGCTGTTGAAGTTAGCCATTAGTGTACCTTCTGTTATGGCTGGAGAAGCCTGGGATACATAGCAATTCAATTTACAGAAATAAACTTTATATCATAGAATCAGCCACTAAGACCATAATTATAAAGTTAACTTCATTTAGCCCATCCATTCAAAATTAAGTTTTTCAGCTTTTCATTTCTCAGCTGTTTCAAATATTATCTTATCACACTTGGCATACAAGTTTAATGTTCAGTTGTCTTCCCTCCCACAGATAAAACATGCACAATGATTTGTTATTTCTTTCTCTATACCTTTTATTTGCTATACTCTGAAAGAAGACAATTGGATTTTAAAATGAGAATTTTTTAGAGGATTCAGAAGAATACCTAGGGTTAACTCATACATTTATGTGATATGACAAAGTAATAAACTTCGAAATGATTGCAATATTAATTTTGAAACTTTGCTACTAGACATACAGCAGTAGATTGGGTAACTTGTCTTTATTATATCCACTGTTTTGCATGCTATTCTGCTTTTATTATATTCAGCAGTAATGCAAGGAACTGACAGGCCTGTATTTTGTATGACATTAACCTCAGCAAGTTAGCATAAGGCCTGAGGCCTAGGAACCTTGAACAGAAGAACAGCCCAACAGAAATCCCCAAGTATTGGCAAGCTGAAAATGGAGAGTATTTAAGGTGAATTTCTGAATACAGGAACATGACCAAACCACATGTCAAAGAACTAAAATACTTATTAGGTACATGAGCTACATCTGCAGATACCTAACCATGAGGGGGCCACTAGAACAAACTGATGTATATGATAATAAGTTGAGATCATCAATATACTCCTACAGAAGCAGGACATTCCAACATTGGTAAAATGAGGAAATACAAATAAGGAAAGGAGAAAAAAGCCCACTACTGAACATGCATCAAACATATCGGTGTCAGCGTATCATATTATAAAAGCTGTATCCCAGCACAGGGTCAGTCAGTAGAAGAAGGAGATGTAGCCCTTGGAACATGTCACAATGATGGCCACGGGTGATGAGAGGGTACTTGATGAGGCAGGTGAGGGAGAACATTTCAGATTGTTCTGCAAGGGATGTCGTGAGTGTACAGATGGGCAGATGTACATTCTGTAGTACCTCTATCAACCTTACTGAGTTGGGGTGTTTGTGACTGTGTTAAATGTTCCTGTAGTATAAGTGTTGTAGCTGTGCACATTGGGGTTCCCAACTATGTAAGAATTTGAATAATACTGGACCTGATCTTGGGACAAGAGCCTTTCAATCCTCAAAGTGATAATTCAGGATACCTAAGTCATCAATATATATCAAGAGAGAGCAAGAGAACTGTAGCTCAGGCTATACTTACACAGTTGTATTTTTGTAACAGTTTACTAACACACCACTGATTTTCACTGTGATAACTTTACTACAGACCATAATGTTACTTAGGGTATGTCTACACTTGTTAATTTAAGTCGACTTAGCATGTCCACACTTAAATTTTAAGTCGACTTAGAGGGGACCCTACAAAATCAACCTAGAACATCCACACTGGACGCCTAGGTTGACTTCTAGGGGCTAGGTGGACCTGGGACAGGTCCATGGTGGCAGGAGGGGCACCCCTTGCCAAGTGCCAGGGGGCTCAGCCTTTGCCCCATTGTACTTTGGTACAAAGGGGGACAGGGACCCTGGCAGGGCATAGGGACAGGGTGGGCAGGGCTCTGCCCTGCCCTTTGGGGGGGCATGCCAGGCTGTGGCTGTGCCAGCCACCCTGGCAGGGAGGGCAGAGGGGAAGCCCTAGAGCCCCCTAAGTCGACTTAGAGTCGACTTAGGGCTACTCCACATCTACACTGGCTAAGTCAACTTTCTAAAGTCAACTTAGCCAGCAAAGTCGAATTAAAAAGAGGTTTAGTAAAGTCGATTTAATTTTTCCATAAGTTGACTTAAGCAGCTGCTTAAGTCAACTTAAGGAAAGTGTAGTGTAGATGCAGAATAAATTAAGTCAACTTAAGCAGGCTTAAGTCGACTTAATTCACAAATGTAGACGCACCCTTATATGTTTATTATGTTCCTTGGTATACTTCCTACTGATATACTTAGAGATATTTGCAGTAGTTTACATTATATTAAAATTACTTCTAGGAAACATATGCCTAATAAAAACATGGTTTAACAGTATTGTTAAAAAGATCCAAGAGATTAGATTCTAGGAAGCAGAACAGAAAACAAGTATGTTACTAATAACAGCTAAAACTGTAAGTGGATATAAAATATCACTAAAAGATACTATTATGTTGTGTCTTGGCATTTCAATATATATTATACTAATGAATAAGGGCCCAGAATGCATGGCCTTGCTCAGATATGTGGAAGCAAACTGGTTTATCAAAACACTTAAGCATGTGTTTAACTTTAATCATATGCTTAAGTCCCACTGAAGATAACTGTTGAATCAAGACCTAAATCAGACTAGCCTATCATAAGAAGCAGAGTTAGCCAATATTTTGGAGAGGTTACTTGATGAAAAGGCTAGTCCATTTCTTCCATTAGCCTCACAACTCTGCTCACCCTACAGGCTTGACCTTCCCCAGAGGGTTAATAATGCTTATTACTGTTTTACCTTAACTCTGGCCATCTCTAGATTTTGTTTAAACTATACCCAAATCTCCATATCACCCTTTACTCTAGATACACCATTGTTTTTAAAGTCTGATTTGTGGCCACTCCAGCAGTACATCCAAGGTTAAGCATGTTTTCTACACATACCTGGTTTCTTTAATTAAACTGACTATCCACTTATATCTTCAGTTCTGAATATCTTTGAAGATGATCACCTTCATTGTCCCCAAATGGTTTAAATAGATTACAATAGATGGCCTTATTTAGCATTTAATATATTGGTTCAATTACCCCAGGATTTTCAAATGCCTTCCAGGATGTGATTGCCCCACGTTGTTCTGAAAGACTAATTTGCATTATTAATCTTTCCAATAGATCCAATTCAGATTGTCAAATTGAATTTCTAATCAAAACAATGTGGATTACCACTAGTTACCTGAAGAAACAGAAACATGCTCTTTCAGTTTATGAGCCATTTTTCTTCCAATCAAATGGACTTAATCCATACTTTATTAAGAGAGAGTGTGTAACTTTGTTATTTTCTTTTAAATAGATGTATTTACCTTGCAAGTTTGAGAAGTTTATAAAAATCCCAGCCAAAATTGAAGCTGACACCATAAACAACCATTTTCATGGGTTTATCTATTACAGGGGAATACTGTAGGGATATGCAGGTGATTTTGCTGTTTGTATTACTTGTATCAATCCTTGGTTTATTAACTTTCTTTAGTCTTAATTGGTTTATTAGTTTTATTAACTTTCTCTCACCTTAATTGGTTTATTGGTTTCATTCATAAATTGTGCCAATCCTTGTATAACCTTAATTGGTTCATGATGATTGACATTGGAAATGGTCCCTATTTGCAACATTGTTTCATTGGTTTATAATGATTGACATTTGTAATGTCATATTGTTAATAGGACTGTGGACCTTGCTATGTGTGGCTGAGGGGAAGCGCAGGGCTCGAACCACTGATGTTGGGGTATAACAATATCACCATATTATTTTCATCGTGGCATAATCACCTGTATTTCCAAACCCTGGTGCATTCTCAGTCCTTGTGATACAAAAGCTGTGCTCCCTCCAGTGGAGGTCATCTTATTTCTTGAGGACAATTAATTTTAAAGCAGACAAAGACTCTGATGGCTAGGATGCATAAGCATAAGGTTATGTACTCTTAGCCCTGAAAAGAGGTTTTATGGAACCATGAAACAAATATTAAATTGACTGACAAAAGATCAAGGCTAAAATTAGAGATATAAATAGTGATATAAATACCAATTAGCTGGTATGAAAAATGGTATGTCTACACTTGTTCAAGTAAGTCCACTTTGCTAAGTCGACTTAACATGTCTACACTGTAAATTAACATCAACTTAAAGTCGGCCTTGCCAAATCAACTTAGAGCGTCCACACTGGACACCTAAGTTGACTTGTAGGGGCTAGGTGGACCTGGGAGTGTTGCATGGTGGGAAGGGGGGCATCCGAGAGGTGCCCCCCTACACCGGGCACCCCTTCAAAAGTGCCAGGGAGCTCAGCATCTTCCCCATTGCACCAGGGTACATGGGGGCTGAGCAGGACAGGGGCAGGGCAGGGTATAGGAGTGGGGTGGCAGGGCTGTGTCCCGTCCTGTGGCTGTGCCAGGCACCCTTGCAGGGAGGTCAGTGGGGGAGCCCTGAGGACCCTTTAAGTCAATTTAGGGCTAATCCATGTCTACACTGGCTTAATTCGACTTAATAAAGTAAGTCAAAGTAAAACTAGGTTTTATTAAGTCGACTTAAAATTTCCTTAAGTCGACTTAAACTGTAGTGTAGATGCACCCATTAAGAGGGACAGGGAATCATTCTGTAAATATGGAGTAAGCCCTCAAGCACATAAAATATACCTAGTACACATTTCTCAGAAGAATCTGGAAATTTCAGAAACAAATGCACACACACATAATTCACAACAACTGCTCAGAGGTTCATTCGAGAGGAGACATCTCTATGAAGTAAGAGGGAACTTAGAGGTTATTTTTTAAAAAGTATTTTATTGAGAACTTGGTTTCTTTGTATCTTCCACCTGTAGTGAAGAAAAGGTGGAATCTTACCTTCAGCTAAATAAAACATTAGTACCTGATACATGTGATAAAAGGGTGTGCAGTACAGACTTTTCCACTAGAAAGTATATTTGTGTGTGTGTGGTAGGGAGAGGAAGGGGAAGAATGTGTATTCCCTTCTGTGGAGAATGAGGGAGTTATGCACATTATTTTTTATAAATATTATATGACTCTCATCTTACCTGAAGGCACAGAGTTAAATCAAAGGAGGCTGTTAAGAAGGAAACTGACAGGAAGCTAAACAAAGGCAAAAGTAACCTGCTTTCACAAGGAACGTCAAGGATCCTTGAAGAAATAATGAGGAAGCTGTTCACTGGGGAATACCATCTACCTAGGTTCATCAAAGCAAAAACCATTTACTCTGTCCAAGGCTAAATCTAGGATCAAGGGAGGATATTAAGCCATTATAAGACAAAAGAAAGGGAGGGCAGTCAAGTGTATAGTTAGAAGGCTTTCCAGGAGCAATCATCAAAAGCTGCTGAAAATCAAGAATATAGAGGCTATGCCTACATCATGATCTAGGGAGTTGATCTCTCTGCTTGTGTGCATGTATGCTCAGCAAGCTAGTGAATATAAATAACTATGTAGATATGAACGCACTGGTAGCAGCAATGGAAGCATAACTCACTCATTCCTCCACTACCACTAAGTGTGCTAACACAACATCACCGCTACTCATGACATCTTTCTGAGATTCAGAGCAAGTATATGTACATGAGCAGGGAAATCACACCCCTTGCTGATAGTGAAGATGTAACCATAGAAAGAGATGAAGGAACTGCACCAATTAGACTGACTTGCCCCCCCCCCCCCCCCAGAGATGGGAATGAGCTGGATCTAATTAAGCTATGGATAGAAAAGTTAAATTTAGGAAAGGAAATATGCTTTCCTAGAAACTGTGTTCATTTTGGGACAGAAATGCTCCTTTATTTTGAATAAACTCTTATTGAATCACATTAACCAATTGCTGTCTCAGACTCCTACAGGTAAAAGAGTACAGATGACAAATCCATTTGGGCAGTCATGTTAACACACTTGCAAACCAGTGAGCTGCTGTGGTAGGTCTGTGTAGATCCACCTAGAGAAGGAAAGTAGTTAAACTTGTCCTTAAAGGAGTGCACTTGAGAAAGACTAAGACAGCCTCAAATAAACATGATTAATCATTCTTAAAAATCAAAGTCAATATGCTGTTATCCTCAGGGAATACTACTGCATTATTTTTGCCATTCAGAGGTACTACCTTCAAATATCTGAGACTTTCATTTGCAATGAAGTACTTAGCAACTCAGTTGCTCCAGTACTGTTTTGTGATGGTTCTCTCAACAGACCAGTGAACTGTGATTAAGAGTTTAGCAATGTAACTTCTACTACTGACTGCTATATTGCTATATACTGAGTGGCCATGGACATAGACATGCCTATGCCTATGTTTTTCTTATATGATTTGATCCGGTCTCTGATTCTGTTGGATTTAGCTCATTTGCATGGACCTGCAGCTGTCACAAAAGCAAATTTTACATAAAGACAATGACCAATTTTTGACCTATTGCTTTGCTAGTAAATTTTGATTCCTGGGAACTGGGAAACAGAGAGAGATCATGGATCTGTTCAGCAAATGACAGTGTATCCTTCTTCCCTGCCACAGCTTTGTATGAACACTTTGGAAAGAATTCAAGATTTTGTGATTGCAAGGATACTATTATTTTCCAATGATATAACTACTCCTTCCTATGGAATAGGGGAATTCTCTGCAGTCTAGGGCCATGTACACACTAGCATCACTATCGCGCACTTACCCTGTTGCGCGTTAAATGTTCCGTGGTTGTTGTTGCGCGATACCGCGTACACACTCGGCATGCTGTAATGGATCAAACAACCCCCCTCCCCCTCCTCTCAGTCCTCCAGCAAAACAAAGTGCACTCTGGGTACCTATCCCACAGTCCCCGATATCATTTCCCGTGGTGCATTGCGCTACCGACGCTACCCAGCAGTCGCCAATAGCAACGGGCGCTAATTTCAAACTGAAGCAACCGTCTTTCCGTCACTGCCTTTTAATAATCGCCATGGATTCAGCTGTGATCTTGAATGCTGCCTTCAGCATTGTGAACACAGCCCAGATTCTGTTGCAGTACGCCTTTGGCTCTGACTCAGAGCAGGACTCGGATGACTCCACTTCAGAGAATGACAGCCATGAGAGCAGAACTGATATTCTGATCAGTTTTGCAGACCAGCTGCACAGCCTGAACCGCCGTGTTTGGTCCCGGCAGACAAGCACAGACTGGTGGGACCGAATCGTTCTCCAGCTGTGGGATGATGAGCAATTGCTACAGAACTTCAGAATGCGGAAAGCCACATTTATGGAACTGTGCCGTGAGCTTGCCCCTGCCCTGCATCGCAAGGACACGCGGATGAGAACAGCCATCACAGTGGAGAAGCGTGTGGCTATTGCCCTGTGGAAACTAGCGACTCCAGACTGCTACCGCTCTGTCGCAAACCAGTTCGGTGTCGGACGGTCGACCGTTGGAGTAGCACTGTCACAAGTGTGCAGAGCCATCAACCGTCTCTTGTTAAGGAGGACGGTGACCCTGGGGAATGTGAGGGAGATCATCGAGGGATTTCAGGACTTGGGCTTCCCGAACTGTGGGGGTGCAATAGATGGGACCCACATCCCTATTCTCGCGCCCGACCATCTTGCCAGCGAGTACATTAACCGGAAGGGATACTTTTCCATGGTTCTTCAGGCACTGGTGGACCATCGTGGTCGGTTTACGGACATAAATGCGGGTTGGTCTGGAAAGGTGCACGATGCACGCATCTTCAGAAACTCTGGACTGTTCAGAAGGCTACAGGCGGGCACCTTTTTTCCCGACGAGAAACTAACAGTGGAGGGTGTTGAGATGCCCGTAGTTATCCTTGGGGACCCCGCCTACCCACTGATGCCATGGCTTATGAAGCCTTTTACCGGGAAGTTGGATCCTGCAAAGGAGCGTTTTAATTACAGGCTGAGCAGGTGCAGAATGGTTGTGGAGTGTGCCTTTGGCCGCTTAAAAGCCCGCTGGAGATCGCTTTATGGCAGGCTTGACCTGCATGAGGACAACATACCAGTTTTATTTCCGCGTGTTGTGTCCTTCACAATATCTGTGAAAACAGGGGGGAGAGATTTATGAACTCATGGACAAGGGAGGCAGAACGTCTGGAACATGCCTTCCAGCAACCGGACACCAGGGGTATCCGGGGTGCACAGTTAAGGGCGGTGCGCATCAGGGAGGCGTTGAAAAACCATTTTTTTGATGGGGATTGAAGGACAGCGTCGCCCTTTCTGTACTTCATGGTACACATATACTATTCTTAAGTACAAAGGTTAAGGGAAATACAGTCCTATTATTTTTTTATTCTTTCTTTACTGAAATTCAATTATCATTATCATACTGTAAATAAAAATAAAGAAAGTCTTGATTCATTAAACAATCTCTGAACTTTATTAACAAATCAAAAATGATAACACAGAAGGAGGGGGGGTGTCTAAAGATGGGTGTAGGTGCGGGACTCCACGACATAAGTTGGGGGAGGGGTAGATGTAACATTATACCATGGGTGTCCATGGTGCTCTATGTATTGTTTTGGAGGTGAATGTTGTGTGGGTGGAGGGAAAGGCAGAGGAGGCTGTGGGGGGAGGGGGGCGCGAGCCTGGAGCAGACCAACCATGGTCTTCAGGAGGTTTGTCTGCTCGTGAAGGATGTCTATTAGTGCATCCTTCTGCCTCTCCCTCCTTGCGCTGCTCTCTCTCCTGTCCTGCCTGCACTGCCTCCTCCACTGCCTTGTCTCCCTAGCGGATGCCTCCTGGGAATCCATGAGTTCTTTGAAGATCTCTTCCTTGCTCCTTCGAGGCCTCCGCCTTATCTTTCTCAGACGGCCCACAGCAGCTGTACATTGTCCATCGAAGGTCGTTCCTGCGTACATATGAAACATTGTAAATGCCGCTATTGTTCAAACCTTGGTCTGGTGCAACGAAAGATGTTCTCCCTACACATTCCTCGCCTACTACAGCGAGTACATACCGGGGGGGGGGGGGTTATGACCACTGTCCAAAGCGAGGGACGGGTTGCTGTGAGTTGCTCCACGGGACAGTAGACTATTGCCACTGCTTGTTCTGACCCTGTGTCAGAGATGGCTGGAACAGAAGCTGATATGACACTGCTTAGAGTGCCTATGCAAGCGAGAATGCATCTTCTGCATGTGGTTGACTTCAAGCCGGGACCTTACGCTGCAGGACTGTGCGCTGCAATGCTTCCCGCGGCAGTGCTAGCGAGCATGAGAGGGAAATACTCCATGAATGGGGGAGGGCAACGGCTCGCTCTACCATCCAATTTTAAAAGAAGAATTTGGAAATATTTGGAGAGAGCTTTCAGTGACTTAAGAGGGGACGAGTACTTGTCAATTGAGGCATTCATTGACGCGGTTTTTATGTAATGACAGTGTCCCCATGCCACATCTGTTACGCGCACAAAAGAAGACATAAAAAAGGAGGACAGAACGCGTTTTCTTCCTGTACCCGCTAAGCTTTAGCTGATAGAATAGAAAGCACCGCAAGGCCAACTTACCGGAGCTGCCATCGGCTGATTCCTGGGAAGGCGTGCCTAAGGAATCCGTGGAGCTGGTCTCTGGAGGGGTGGCGAATAACTCCTGGCTCCCCATTTCAGTGGCTCCCTCGTCACCGTCCTCGTCCTCTTCCCCCTCTGCATCGTCGTCCAGGACAGCATCCTCGCCTTCAGCTCCCTTGTCATTTTCTGACGATGTCGCAGAGGTGTCAACGGTCAATGTCGGGGTGGTTGTGGGATCCCCTCCCAGGATCGCCTCCAACTCCTTGTAATAGCGGCATGTTGTTGGCGCGGAGCCAGAGCGCTGGTTAGCCTCTCTGGCTCTGTGGAAGGTTATCCTCAGCTCCTTGACCTTGGCCCGGCATTGCAGAGTGTCTCTCTCGTAGCCCTTCTCAGTCATGGACTGAGATATTTGGCCGAAAATGTCGAAATTCCGCCGGCTGCCACGTAACTGTGACTGCACGGCGGACTCTCCCCAGATTCCTATCAAGTCCATCACCTCTGCTGTCGTCCAAGCCGGAGATCGTTTGCTGCGCCGCGAAGACATTGCGAACGGAGCACACAGAGGCAGCTACACCGAATAACAAGCCAGAAGGGAGAGTGTGGAATTCAAAAATTCGCGGGGCAGAAGGGGAGGTCGGGAAAAATGATGTCACGGCAATAGAGTACTGACGGGGGTGCAGAAGGGACGGGATTGGAATTGTGGGCCATTTCCGGAATGTTCACATTGCGCGAGAAGCGTACACACACGGGCTGTCGCGCAATAGCTATTCCGTGTTAGAGATACCACGCTCGTTTTGGTGGTTTACATCTTGCGCAACAAGACGGGTCTTAACGCGCAAAAACTGTAAGTACAGTGTGTACGCTCTGCTTCTTATTGCGCGATAAAGGGCTTTATCGCGCAATAACTTTGCAGTGTGTACAAGGCCTAGATGATTAATGGTGCAAAAAGATTTACTCTTGTCTTTTTTTTTCCTTTCAGAAAATCCCTGTTTGAGTATATCCATGTTAAATGGCTGGGCAGTGGGAAGAAGAATAAGGGACTTAGATTTATCAATGGATAATATTCCCACTGAACAATGAAGTACAAATAGAGACCAGATCCTCCATAGCTGAGTATTTCCATTAAATGCAGTGAAAAGATGCCGATTTAAGCCAGCTGAGGTGCTAGCCTATAGAATTTATTGAGCCCCTCAGAGTTCCTGTTTTATAGAATATTACCTGCTAAGACTGGAGATACACTGTTATTAATACCTGGCTCAACTCTAGGTTTGCCATTCCTTATTTCTTCCTCTAAGACCAGAAAGATATCTGTGTCTAGTATTAAATGTTTTCACAGTCAAGACTCTTATGTGTTATTCAGAGGTCTCTGAGAAGAAGAAAACTTAGCAATAGACTCAAGAAAGTAGGTCTGAGGTATAGAGGCTGGCTTCAGCAGGATGACAGTCAAAGAAGCTGCCAGGAAGGCACATGAATTGTTTTGGTCCCACATGATCTTCTTTAACATATGGATCAATATAATTAATTAGGTAAGGAAATCCTCCGTGAAAGACCAAGGGAAGTACAAGGAATCTCTAGATATCATCATCTTATTTTCCCTGGCCCTCTTTGAGGTAAGCTTTCATTAGTGGTGTGGGTCCCAGGAATTGAAGTAATTTAGTCAGATGTATGTCTCATAGGGCAAGAGGCAAGTTCAGCTTCCAGAAGCTCTGAATGGCTGTCAATTGTGGCATCTCTCTCATACTCTTGGAGAATGCAGTCCAGATAAAAGCAATTCTAAAAGCAATAGGCTTCTGCTGCAATTAAGTTGGTAAAACAAGTCGAAGCCACACAGCAAATCTCAGGTGAGGGAAGGAATGTCTCTCTCCTCTGTACACAGCCTCAGCAAGTGTCAATTAAAATAAAACAAAACAAAAAACATTACACAAAGGAGCTTTATTTCTAGTGAAAGGACTGTGAGCTTGTTAAGCACAAGGGACTGAATGCCATCTTCTTATGCCAGTATATAAAGTGACACTGATTACCCAGTAGTAAGAGTAATACTGTGTTGCTCCCCGAGGTATAAAGGATAAATGTAATTATTCAACATCTTAAAAATTGGGTAGCTATACTTTAAATACTTCTCATGGTTCAACTGATGATTTTCTATGCATTATTCAATTTTAGCTAATTTTAAAAAATTCATTTTCTATTTCTTCAAAGTCTGAATTAATGTGCTAGAGCAGTTGCTGAGCACAACAAAAATGAAAGTGATACTATACAATTTTCCAAACTGCAATGCTGTTGGCCATTATATCCTTTTCCTTTACAATAGCCTTTGAAATGAAAGATTCACCCTTATCAAGACCCTTCTCTTTGGAGACAGTGTTTACACAACACCACTGCGAAATTCAGCTTCAAAAGAAGACAGAAAAATCAATCCAGATTTCACACTTCAGTTAACAATTCAGTGCTTTGCTTCTGTTGAAATGGGAAGGAATAAAAATTAAATTTCAGGCAATAAAATACTTGTAGAAAGATTATATTAAGGTCCCATGAGAGTAAGTAAGTTTTATATATTCAAGGCTGTACTTAGCCACTGAGGTACATGTAAAACTGTTTGTGTAGGAAGAGCAAATGATAAACCTTCTCTAGGGCTAGTGAGTTAAGGACAAATAATTTCTTCTTTTAGTGTTTCTGCTTCAGGCAAGTTTGCTAACAACTTTTGCAATTTTTCTAGCTATGTAAAGAAAATACTTTTAATTTGAGCTGTCCTATCCTCTTCATTTTTTGGCTTAAAGTTAAGCATGTGCTTAAGTGGTTTCTGGAATAAGAATGCTTTCCTTTATTAGGGACCGAGCTGCACGGTGTTAAACATTGTGGGTACGTCTACACTTGCACCTTAGGTTGACTTAACAGAATGCTGTGTGCACACAGGGTGCTTATTAAGTCTATTTAAGTGCTTCCTTAAGTTGATTTAATAACACCACCTCTGAAGGTCTATTTAAGGCTTAAATCGACCTTATTAAGTCAACTTAAGTCAGTGTGGATGGATATGTCTACACTACAGGCTCTGTTAAATCGACTTAACAAGGTCGACTTAAGTCAACTTTAAGTGTAGACACTCCATTAAGTCAACCTAACAAGGTCCACTTTAAGTTGACTTAAAGTCGGCTTAAAGTCGACCTAGTTAAGTCGACTTAACAGAGCCTGTAGTGTAGACATAGGACATGTGGTTCTAAGCCAACAAAGCACTTCAGCATAAGAGGAGTCCCACTGAAGTCAGCAGTTAAGTAAGTTTATGTGTGATGTTTTATATGCCAAGGGGCAGATTCTGAACTGTGAAGAATGATGCATGTGTGGGATGGTGTCAAGGCAACAGTTACTAGTTGAGGATCCCTGATCCCATGCTATTCAGCCCTGCCGCAAGCTAGAGCTTCAGGGGAGCACCTGAAACGTATTTCCCTTGTGTAAGGTGATATATCCCCAGAGGCCCTATATCGTTGGAGAATCTAATGCAGCTCCCTAATACCTCTTACTCTAGATTACCCTCAATCCCAAGGGCAAAGGTGGGAGTTGGTAGAAGGCTGAAAACTTTATGTCAGTGGAGAGTTCTTCTGCACAGAGGAAATTCACAACCAGTCTTCTCTGGCTGTTTCAAGACCACTTTGTATGCATTAAGCAGCACAAAGTGGATTTAGTGTTCTTTCCTAAATAATAGTTCTGAAAAGTTTCAAATCTTTGAATGCTCAAAAACATCTGATAGGCCTGAAATATAACAGGGCCACCAAGCATTAGTGTGATAAGAGAGAGCTCAACCAGTGTCATATTATATTGCTTACATTACGAGAAACGTTATTATAATATGACAGATTTATGAGAGTTTCAATTTAGTTATAAATTTTACATTAATACCTGCAAGGTTTATATAGGTCACCTGACTATTATTATGGCATTTTATTTTCTTTGGAAGGAATTAATTTTGTAAATGTCTTCTAATCCAGATTAATAGGATTTTTCATGAGTGATTTGTGATTACATAAATTTAGATGAAATGTTAACAAAATCAAATATCAATTTCTTAGTATCCATCAGTATGGACCTTAAATCATAGGTCCATGATACTGTTTGGATGATGAGGTGGAAAGGGATGTTTCACTTTGTAAGTATTTTTAAGTGATAAATAATAGCAGGTTGCTATTGAATAAATCACAAGATTCTCACCCTCCATAGTATTATACTGTGCTGCAGTACATCCATCATTAAAAGAATTATTAAAATATTCTGTTATTAAAAGAATAATAGAATTCCCATGAAAAGTCTATAGAAGTCTGAAATAATCTCAGGAGGTGTAGTACCTTTAATTCATCTATAAGGCATTCTTCAGAATCACCTTTGTATTTATTATAAGATTTAAATATGCTCCTCCATGGTTTGTCCTATCTAACTATGCTTCACTACTTCTAAATTAAACTATTGTAAATTCTGCCATTGTGCTGAGGACTGAATACAAGACCACTTCAGAAGAATCTTTCTTTTCTTTATATTTTTAACAGATAATAAGTATATGTGAAGGTAACATATCTTCAGCTCCTTTTGAGGAGTTTCTTTGGGAAGAATTTAAACCTATTGTAACATTGTGATATGGCATTCTAGAAGGAGAAGGAAAAGGCTAGCATGTGCGCACGCACGCACACACCAATAAATCATATTGTGTATTCTAGTTAAATTCAGCACACTATTCTTTAGATTTAGATTTAAATATTTTGTCTTTTTATAGAACTTTTGCTACAAGGTTAACTTGCACTAAGATTTTAAATTGTGTCAATCTGAAACAACATGGTGTTCTGCTTTCAGTTATGTCCCTGCAACTCACTGAAGTCAATGGGTCGAGTTTAACCATGGTGTAACTGCTTTGACTTCAATGGAATTCTGCCCTGTTATATTAGAACAAAATGTAGCTCAAAAATTAGTAGGAATGTAACAGAGAACAGAATTTAGCCAGAAGTGGCTATATTTTACAATCTTAAATTAATAGTGATATGATACAATGATAACAATAGCCTAGAGGCAGA
This sequence comes from Pelusios castaneus, assembly GCA_007922175.1. Taxonomy (NCBI): domain Eukaryota; kingdom Metazoa; phylum Chordata; order Testudines; family Pelomedusidae; genus Pelusios; species Pelusios castaneus. The sequence continues at coordinate 119,435 of ML685895.1, forward strand.
CTTTCAGTTTTAGAATCATCTGCTGAGCTGTTTCAGAATCACCCCTGGAGGAATTTCGTATTAAAGTAATTGCTTTGGTTTCTTCTTCTAGTCCAGAAAAGGCATACCTTAAATGTCAAGCCTAACCATTCAAAATCAAATTATGTAACCTTCCCCTGATTTCTGATTCAATTCAATTCCATTTAAATTCAAAGAACAATTTTTCAATGCACAAAATGTTATTAAATGGGATGACCTAACAAACGGGCCATACTTATTGTTGCTCTGTAGGTTAACATTCCAGGGTTGAAACTGTACTAATAATAGGACAATATAACAAAACCTATTTTTAAAAGCCTACAATACTCTTGCAAAAAAGGAGCTTATAATCACATAGCAAGGACATCTTGGATATGATTTTCTGTTGTCTTGCACCTATATGAAGTGAAAGCAAAAAATGGTATAAAATGCACCAAATCAGAATGAGTGTTTACACCAACTCTTCATCTGCTTTACATTGGTATAAATGACTACACATAGTGCGGGGCAACGAAAAATCAGATGCCTTGATTTGAATGAGCCATTCCAAATGATCTAAACCTCAAAACTGTTAAATTACTATGCTCAGAAGGAAGCTGGGTGTAGGTGTGACAGATATGGAAGTTTCCTGCATACCCTTGGGAAACCTTATTGAATTAAATGTTTATATGTATGCAACCCCTTAGGGAAGAGATATGTTCTGAGTCCTGGTAATTCAAAGTGCAATGTTCCAGGCAGGACGACTTTTGGGACAGTAAGTGTGAAGTGGGTTCCCTGGGGAATGCCTGGGGAAAGATTAATATAAATTCCACACCTCTAGCTATGCAATAACTCAACCTTTTGAAGCTATAGCCCAAAGAGTGTGTTATTACCCGTTCCCAAAGACTGAAGGTCAAAGGCCTGAGCTGAACTGCCCTGCCTGGGTTCCGGTTCTGAATCTGAGACAGTTATGAACTTGTATCCACAGGAAAAACCCAGTTATGGAATGTTGGAGTTTGGGGAAGCATGTAGTAAGCCTTTTAGCATGTTTGAAGGTTGTTTTATTGTTTAACTACACTTTGCATGTAATGCTTTTAGAATAAATGAATAAATGTTGCTTGGAAAGAGTGATATGGTAGCTTGTAACTAGTGACATTTACACTAGTCATAACCTCTAGAGATAAAGCAAACTGCAGACTTCGGCCTTTTAGGCAATCTGGCTTGCTAAAGATACACTGTAGGAAGGGAGGGAACTGCAAAACACTGTCAGAAGGGAGTAAAGCTTGGATATTCACCCAAGAGAAGTGATAACTAGAAGCTGAACATAGACACCACTTCCTCCTTTCACCAAAGGGTGCCAGCAGTTGAGGAGGAGAAGCAGAGCTGGGGTGGGAAGAGGCGGGGTATTGGCAAGACCATCATCAGGGTTAGCTTTGATCACTGGTCAGCGCCACCCATCAGCTGATGGGTGGTCAAGTGCTGCCCCTCAAAGGGTGCTGCTGAAGCACAAACTGATCTGCTGTATTAGGTCGCTGGCCAGTCCAGTCCAGTCCTGGTGAATGGTAAGCACTCCTTATGGAGTCGGTGTCTCTGGCTGAGAATATAACATAGGTGCCTTTGGTGGACCACAAAGAGGGAAATACAGGTGCAGTTGTTCAGAATTGTGACAATGGATGCAGGTCCTAAGGTAAAATATATCTTGGGCAGTGGCCTACAGTATATTAACATATAGCAGATGTAATTATTTTGCTGAAAAAAAATAGAACGCAGCTCTGCCAGCTATGACTGAGACAGAAAATAGCCATCTTTAGACACGTAGCATTTACATTAGCTATGGGGCTATTATTTAGAATTAAGCATTTTATATTCCAGATGCACATCAACTAAAATATGTATGATATTGGAATTAAATGTGGGTTCAAATGTTTGATTTGTAGATTTCTCAGATTTTAAGGCCCAGGAGGGATTATCAATATTATTTAGTCCATCTTCCTGAATAATAAAGGCCACAGAATTTCTTTCAAAGAAATCAAGCTCATAAATCCTGGCTGAGTTAAAGCAGTGACTGTCAGCCTTTGCAGACTACTATATTCCTTTCAGGGATTTGATGTGTCTTGAATACCCCAAGTTTCACCTCCCTTAAAACCTATTTGCTTACAAAATCAGCCATAAAAATACAAAAGTATCACTGTCACTGAAAAATTGCTTACTTTCTCAGTTTTACCATATCATTACAAAATGAATCAATTGGAATATAAATATTGTACTTGCATTTTAGTGCATAGGATATAGACCATTATAAAATAGTCATTGTCTGTATGAAATTTTAGTTTGTATTGAACTCACTAGTGCTTTTCTATGTAGCCTGTTGTAAAACTAGGCAAATATCTAGACGAGCTGGTGACTCCCTAGAAGAACTCTGTATACTCCTAGGGTTGAGAATTATTGAGCTAGAGCAGTCGTTTTCTAACTTTTTTTTTCTTAGAACCCAGTTGAAAAATATCATTTATATCTGTAACCCACCAACTACATATTTGAACAATGCATTCAAGTCTTCTGGTGGCAGAAGCAGGGGGCACTGAGATCCAGCACCTGAGGGTCTGGGTTCTGACCCATGGTTTGAAAACCACTGAGCTAGAGCATGTGTTTTAGAAAGCTATCCAAACTTGATTTCAAATCAGAAATGATCTAACCCAGATTATGTCATCTTCAAATAGAGTAAAATGACCCAAAAAGGGTGACTGAAAAGTCTCCTGCTGTGGATAATGTTCAGCTGGTGTCAGTTGGCAAAGCCTACTCCTTCACTGCCCATCCCTCTTACCTACACACACCAGACAGTGGCATAACAGGTGCAAGGGTGCAGGTTTACACAACACTCAGCCACAACTGCTGTATGATCTCAGAGACCATAACCGATCTGTGTAAATTAGAGCAGCTCCTAAACTCAACTGCATCATGTTAATTTGGGAAGTCTAACTTGGTTTTTTGTGCTCATTTTAACACAGAATGGAATCTGGGCATATATTTATCTGTAGACTGTACACACTTTATATTAGATTATGTTCTTGTTTTAACTGATATGGCCGTCTAGTACTGTACTGCATTTTCATGTCTGATTTGGATACACATGAATTATAAAATAAACTGGGAGATTTCCAAGAGTAAAGATTCCTGCTTATAAAATGTATATGTAGTTGAGAATGTCATCTGTTATTAGAGTTAGACCCATCCCCTAAGACATTGTTGTTTCTGAAAGCCGTATTAAAAAATAAGAAATATTAGTATCCTATTCATCTACCTTTAATTTTAGATGTCAGTAAGTGAAGTTTAAACAACAGATATGTTCTTCATTGGCTCCCTTGAATGTACACACATCTTGGTTTCCAATTTAGACAGATGACACTACAGGATGTTTTGCTGATTAATGAGCACATGATTGTCTAGAAACACCATCAATAATTATAGCTTTGCCTGTTGTTGCTTAGACAAAGTGTGTTCATCACAAGTCTCATGGCTGAATGATTTAATTTACACTGAGTTGAAACTTCGTGTTAAGGTTTTTAAATAAAAATTTCTTCACAACCCTGGCACTAGTTCAGATCAGTGATTTTTTGGCTGAGCATAGAAAAAAGTTGGCAAACTCCAAGTTGCAGGCTCTGTTCATTTGTTAAAATATTAAAAAACAAAACAAAAAAACAAACCTCCAAACCAAACCAAACCCAACCCCCCCTCAGCTAACTTGTTTTCTTTATAGTTCTAGAACACCTATTGTGCATGTCCAATAGGTGCTTTCATATTTACCACACATCACTTTCCACACTGTCAACAGGGGATATCTTAACACTTTCTTTTCAGCCAGAATGTTCCAGACACATTGGAGCCACTGAAGTTCCTTTGTGCAATGAAAAGGGGCAGAAAGTAGGGAACCCACACATGGACATGGAGCATAGCTTTTATCATAGTAAAATACATAGTAATATTTTGTATAACTAAATACTGATGCTTTGCATTAATATTTCAGTCCTCAAGGAGTATTACCTAATTCACAAAACAAAATACATTTTTAAAAGCCTAATTAAATGTTTAAAGGAAATTTTGTTCAGCAGCTGCTTGGCAACACCATCTTGGCCCTGTTTTTCTGCTTTGTTGCACTTCATGTAATCATCGATATCTTCGTAAAATGAGAGAGATGGAACATGTTCTTTGAGTTTTTACTTCCCTAAATCGAAAATGAACATAAGACCTCCTGACTGAGGTTTTAGTTCCTTACTTAACTCAAAACTATGGCAGCTCATCCAGACTCCAACTGTCCCTGCCTTCAACTTATTTTTCTATGTTGGAGTAGATATGAAAGATATCCAAGTTCTATTAAAATTAACTCCAAGTGCAAATAATGTTTAATTCATTGAAATGTATAGCTTGTAATTCCATACACGGGGAACCTCAGGTTTCAGTAAAGTTGTTCTGCACAAAACAAATCATTATGAATTTGTGTCTTTCTATAAATAGAATTTTTGTTCTGATTTAGGTGATATTCCCTTATCAATGGCATTTTCTCCAGGGCAGTTATTCACTCAAATAGCGACATAGCAGTGGTCTAGAAATCTCATGTAACTTTTATGCAGTAGGTCAGTAGTTCACTACTATAATCTTTTTGCACACTATTTGCCAGTTCCTGCTGTAGCATTTTCCAATGAGAAGAGTAGCAGCAAAAACTCTTATTTCCTAATAGGTGGTAATGTTAAGGGAAATTTCAGGTGCATGTGCAAGTGCTTCTGAGTATAAAGAACATTCTGTAACTCAGGACTTTAGCATTTCACCTATTTAAAATATGCCTCCATCTCTAGATACAGGAGGTTGCAGTCTCCTTATCCCTGCTAAAGTCTCCCTGTTCATCCTTAACATAAATCATTTTTCTTTTCAATTGTGATTAGTTTGTTTTCCAATTAACTTTATTTACTTGCAGTCATAGTAACAAATGGCTTTACTGCTCAAATACAAAGTTTAAAAAGAAAAAAAACAAAAACTTTAGTGTCACCGCCCCCTTTAAGGACAGTATATTGAAAAGCTTCCATTCAGCTAGAAATTACAGGTTTTCATTTCTCTTCAGTAGAAACTTGCTATTTACAGTTCAGTGCCTCATGTGATAGTGTCATAAGTGATTCCCTAGCTAGGAAAGGCAGAAAATAACGAGACCTAATTTAACAAGGCTGTAGAATGTTCTAATTATTGTTGGCAAGGTATAGAAGCACAATATTTTTAAAGCTGCATTAATTTTCTAGATCTTTTAAGAAGGAATAATTTGTTATATAGTCACCAATAACCATATGTCATTTAAAAGTGAGTAAATGAAGAACTGCTCTTCTCCAGACAGCTATGCTTATTAGTGCTGGGTAGTTTTTAAGTATAAATAGAGATTAGCGTATCAGAGAACAATCCACGTTGCCAACATACTCAAAAATTTGTGTGAAAGACCAGCTGGTGAGAGGCTTGAACTCTATCAACTTCAATGGAAAAAAGACCTGATCAATAGTGGGTCATTAACCACCAAGGGTCCACACATAGAAATCCTAATTTTGGTAATACTATTATAGTTCCATAGGCTAGTACCACATTGCTGATCTGCATTTGAATTTATATATTATATTAATGTAGTGATTATTTATGTACTTACTGAAATACCAAATATGCCAACAGTAATCAATCAATAATTAACCAATGATTGAAACAAATTGAAGGACAATTGGAAATAAGAAATAGTAATTAACAAAGGTATTTTAGTACCCACATCCATCTTGCATTTGTAGGGCTTCAGTCTGTATTTCTTTGTGAGTTAATAAGGTTTGCTTGTAAGCAAAAAGATTGCATTATGATTGTCAAAAGATTTACTTCATTACTTTGATTCCACTAAATAGATAAGCCATGGAAAAGAATAGTCCAGATGCCTGAGTGTACATGTATGTTCCCACAACTCCTTTGTACTTGTCTCCTTTAGGTGACTTGCAGTATCTTGAATAGATTTATGATTTGCATGTTAGAGCCTGAAATTTATCCAAGATGTAAACAAGAGTACACATTTCATCTCAAGCTTCAGACTAATAGTCTGTAGTGCAGTTGATATTGAGGGCTGATTATAAACTAAATGGTACAAGGAGAAAAAAAATGAACTTCAGAAATATTTCTTTGCTACAAATATTTTTAAATGCTTTGTAGTTTGAGAGTCCTTTGAGTTTCCTGCAATGTAGCCTTCCCAAAGGTTCTGAAGCATAGCAATCTGTCCCTGACAGATAAAAGTTTGGAATAACTCTTTCTGGAGCCTATGAGGCCCATCCTCAGTATTACCCAAGAAGGGTTAAATGGTGCCTATATGGACTAAGCATACAAACCTAGCAAACTTGTAGTCCCTGCTGGATCAACTGTGAAGAAGCAAACAAGTATAGCTCTCCAAAGAGTACAGTTTGAAGACTTCAATATCAGATTGAAAGCTTTTGTCTAGTTATGCTGGGACTAGAAGACGTTTTCTACCAATTGTAAGATTATTAATATGCCTCATTCTCGTTAATTTATCTACCTTAACTAATGGACATATTACAAGGTTGTGAACAACAGGGGGTTTTTTGCTGCCAGAATTTTACGGGCAATAATTTATTTCATTTGAAGGTTTTCACACTGAAGCCAGAATTGAAAGCAAAATCTCCCAATGGAGGGGAAAAATTGAAAGAAGAAAAGATACATAGTCTAGCATACAATAACTGCCATGCAATAACACAGAACAAGCCATCTATTAATATCTGTGCAGCAAACAAAAACTATTGGGATCTTTGAATATCTTTGGGTATGTCTACACTAGCAATTTAGGTTGACTTAAGGACTCTTAAGTCGACCTAAATTACTCTATGTCTACACCTGACTTTCATTAAGTTGACTTAAGAAATTCCTTAATAAGACTTAATAAGAACCACCCATTAGGTTGACTTAAGCCTTAAGTCAACTGCTTAAGTCGACTTAAGGACGGTGTGGACGAGGAGTAATCCTTAAGTCGACTTCACTAAGTTGACTTAAGGCCAGTTAAGTCAACTTAACAAAGTGGACTAAGTTGATTTAACTTTAAGTCAACTTTGTCCACTTTGTTAAGTCGACTTAATAAGGTCAACTTTAAGTCAACTTAAAGTCTACCTTATTAAGTCAACTTAACAAAGTTGATTTAACTTTTTCTACAGTAGTCATACCCTTTGACACTTACGATTGATATGCCAGAGCTAAGAAAGTACTAAATACAGCCAGATAATTCACTAAGAGACTGCTTTGCTGAATAAGACACAGTGAACCACAGCCGTTTGTGTCATCACCTTGGCAACTTGCACATACACTTTCATCTATAGAAGGCCACAGAGTCTAATGGATGAAGTTATTGTAGCAGTGGGATTGGATTCTGTGTCTACTAACTCATAGATGAGTGGTCTCTCTCACTTTGTCTTTGGCCCAATGATGCCTTCATTATTTATCCATGGTGCTACAGATTCAATGCTAACCAACTAGAATGAGAAGACTCCAGAGTCTGGTGGTTAAAGCACTCATTTGGGAGACCGTGGATCCAGTTCCTCTGTTCCAATAACTTATTCAATAATTCCAATAATTATTCAACTGCTTCAACAGGAGAAACTGAGGGCATTCCACAACAGAATATCCTATAGTCCAGTGCCTATGATACTTATTTGAGTGGGAGCAGAGCCCTGTTCAAATCTCTTCTTCCTCTCAGGTGGAAGGGCGACTTGAAACAGGGGTGAGTCTCCTAATCAGTGAGCTAAAAGTTATAAAGGATAGATATTTCACTAAAGGCCATTTCATGTAAGCTTGCCTATAGTGGCTTATTCTGGTAGGTGAAGTCTGAAGTGGGCCATAGAGGTGATTGAGGCAGTGACACTTATTTTGTGCACCACAATGGGGCTTAGGCAGCCAGACATTTGCTGTGAGGCTGAACTGCTCATGCTTATTGGCAGTAACATGGGACGCTAGGAAGTTTTTTACTGCAAAAAGTTAGGCACACAGGGTATGTCTATACTAGAAAAGCTTGTTAAGTCAACTTACAGCATCTACACTAAAAACCTAAGTCAACTGCCTGCGTCCACACACACAGGTGCCAGGTTGACAGAGAGCTGCCATATTTGGGGTCGGGAAGTAATTTTCCCCCAGGGCAGATTGGTTTGGGCGCTGGGTTTTATTTTTTGCCTTCCTCTGTAGCATTGGGCACGGCTCACTTGCTGGTTGATTCTCTGTATTTTAAAGTCTTTAAATCATGATTTGAGAACTTTAATAACTCTGTCATAGGTTAGAGGTTCATTACAGGAGTGGGTGGGTGAGGTTTTGTGGCCTGCATTGTGCAGGAGGTCAGACTAGATGATCATGTTGGTCCCTTCTGACCTTAGGCTGCGTCTACACTTGTAAATTAAGTTGATTTAAGCTTGCTTAAGTTGACTTAATTTATCCTGCGTCTACACTACAGTTTTCTTAAATTGACTTAAGCAGCTTGCTTAAGTCGACTTAAGGAAAATAAAGTCGACTTAATGAAAATTAAGTCGACTTTACAACACCACCTCTCTATTCGACCTAAGGCTTAGGTTGACTCCATAGAGTCAACTTAAGCCAGTGTAAACGTGGGGTAGCCCTAAGTCGACTTAGGGCTACCCCAGGGCTACACCAATGACCTCCCTGCCGGGGGGGGGGCGGGAGAGCCTGGCATGCCCCCCCACAGGGCTCTGCCCTGCCCACCCTGACCCTATGCCCTGCCAGGGTCCCTGTCCCCCTTTGCTCCATTGTACCTATGTGCAATGGGGCAAAGGCTGAGCCCCCTGGCATTGGGCAAGGGGTGCCCCCCACCCCCGTAGACCTCCCCTAGGTCCCCCTAAGCCCCTAGAAGTTGACCTAGGCGTCCAGTGTGGGCGCTCTAGGTCGACTTTCTAAGTTCCCCTTTAAGTTGACTTAAATTAACAAGTGTAGACATAGCCTTAGAGTCTATGGTTATGTCTACACTGGCAGTTTAAGTCAACTTAAGGAGGGTCTGATTCTTTGATTAAGGTGCCTAAAGTGGCAATAAGGCATTTAAATTCTTGGGTGCTTCTGAGTCTGCTTCTCCATATATAACAAAAGATGTCACAGAAGTGTTGGGAAAATTCATTAATGTTTGAATAGTACCATAAAACCATAAAGTGCTAGTTGTGTGATGTTTTGTCCCTTTAAGTATTTAGGGTATTCTCCTCTTTTGTCATACAAAGCCTCACTTTTTATGGTAGGTTCAGTTTTGCAGCAAGAACAATAACAGGAGCACATGAGACAGCCATGCTTCTGTCAGCTCCCTCTGTGTCTATCCCCTCAGCTGGGTCCAGAAATGTAACAATAAGTGCTAAAATATTTATTAATTCAAATAGGATTTTAAAGGAATTAATTGAAAGAGAGGTTTTTTTGTTTTTTTTTTTAATGTACTGAGCTGCAGGATGAGAATGCAGGAATTTTTGTATTCTATTCAGAAATCATAACAGTCCTTCCTCACCTACCCCCATTTGTAAACAAGCAATTTATTTTGGCCCGAAATCCACACTCTGATGCATACAGATGGAATCGTATACCTACAAAGTCAATTTTGGGGATTTAGTTTAACACAGCCTTTTGAGAATCAATGGTTATAAGGGAAGATGGGACGGTGGCGGGGGGGAGGCGGGGGAAGTACTCTAGAAACTTTCATTATTATACTGGTATGGCAGTTGCATCAGGCGGCACTATACAAATTTTTACAATGTTTTTCTTAGAGTATGAGCAAGTGTTTAGCCTTGGAAGAAATTGTGTTGCTGTTCATTTCTGGTTATGCAAGATTCTGGGTTTTATTTATATACTTAAGGAAGTTACACTTAAAACATACACAGACTCTCCCTCACTGATTTCTCCTCCAGTGGGAAGCTGACCTGCAAGCCGCTGACCTTTGTCACCACTCAGCAGAGGGTGATGCTGGGGTCAGAAGAGGCAACAATACTCTTATGAACTTTGAAAGGGGATTTTGGATTTTAGAATCACCCTAGCATCAACAAGTCGTGAGGTCAATTCCTGCACTTAATTCAGTCTTTGGCTCCGACAGTGTTTGGGGCTCAACAACTACTTTATGTTCCACCACAAAATTTTATTTGATTTTCTTTTAACAGGCTATTTGTTTAAAAGCTATAGGATTCATAGCTTTTTCAATAAAAGTAATTTTAGAAATTAGATCTCCGAATAAAACATTTATTTGTGTTTTAAAATAAACATCATTGGAGAAATCTCTTAAGGAAAACAATATCCACTTTGCTTCATACTGGCACAAGTATCCTTGGTTTTATAATAGCAACTTCAATGGCTTTGCTCAAGTTCTCTTAGCAATCACCATATTCCTCCTGAGGAAAGCCACTTTGTCCTCCTACTTAATCTGTTTGTGAATGAAGTCCTCAACCTCTTGCTATTGGAAGCTGAGATGGTTGAGGGTGACATTTCTATCAGCTTGAAAAATATGTTTTATGCTCTATCGGTCACATGACTAGTCATTAACTAATGCTAGAATGATTGGAGGAAGGCATGGTGTCCCTGTTTTGGAATATTTATGTTTTGCAGCTCCGACATTGCATTTTTAAACGTTAGTCAAGGGCACCCAGAGCTTTAAATGGGTAGACATTGGTGTAGAGGATTTTTTTTTTTAAAGTGAAATCTGAACAAACAAACTAACACTGGACCAAATGAAGGTCACAACTACCATTCAGCTGAATGGAACCGTCACTTATCGCTTAGTTGGAATGAAGAATGATGGATTTTTTTTTTAAAGAAACCTCACACTGATTGAATGAAAATTCATGGGTGAAAGCATTCATTTAAGGCCAGATTCTGATCCCATTACTCAAAATGACTAGCATCTTCATTCAGTGGAAATACTTGTAGAAGAAATTATAATTCAGCATGAAAAATGGGATCAAAATCTGGCATCATTCCCTCTCCAAACACTAACCTGTTAAATCCTTTCAAAATACAGCCTCCTTTTAACCCTAAGGGTACGTCTACACTGGAGGCTTTGTTAAATTGACTTAACCAAGGTCGACTTCAAGTCGTCCTAAAGTCGACCTTGTTAAGTTGACTTAGGCTATGTCTACACTGGGGGATTTAGGTCAACTTAAATAAGTCGACTTTAATAAGTCGACTTTAAGTCAACCTTATTAAGTCGACTTAGAGAGTCCACACAGGACTCCTAAGTTGACTTAAAGTGGACCTTACTAACTCGACTTAGAGACTATGCTATACTAGACTCTCTAAGTCGACTAGTTTGGTCCAGGGAGAGCCAGACCCGCATGGGGTTGGCTCTCCCCGGGGCAGCAAGCCCCTGAGCAGTCTGGGGGAGAAGGGAGCGTGGAGCTCCCTTCTGCCCCGGACCACTGGTGCCCTTCTTCTCAGGACTTTTCAGGTCCCAGGCAGAAAGGAACCCTTCTAGCCAGGACTGCTCAGGTCCCGGGGAAGAACTTCCCCAGGACCCGAGTGGTCCCAGCCAGGAGGAAGAACTGGAGACCCGTGCTCCAGCTGCCAGCTGTTCGGCAGCTGGCAGCTGGAGCTCGGGGCTTCCTTCTCCCTGGGACCTGCGCTCCAGCTCAAGGAAAAGGGATCCCCACGCTCCCTTCTAGCCGGGACCCTGCGGTCCCGACCAGGAGGGAGCTCAGGAGACCCGCGCTCCAGCTGCAGGGTTCTGGCTAGGAGGGAGCGTAGGGATCCCTTCTCCCCGAGACCCAAGTTCCAGTTGCTTGGCAGCCAGCAGCTGGAGCGCATGGCTTCCTTCTTGCCGGGACCATGGGGCTTCCTTCTTGCCGGGACCTGAGCGGTCCTGGTGAGAAGGAAGCCCCGCAGTCCCTTCTTGCCGGGACCTGAGTGGTCCCGGTGAGAAGGAAGCTCCCTTCCCCCTTGCCTAGGTCGACTTAGGGCATCCACATCGCTTAAGTTGACTTAAAAAGTCGACTTAAGCTTCAAATTTGACTTCATACGAGGTTTTATAAAGTCGACTTTGAATTTCCTTAATTCGACTTAAGCAGTAGCTTAAGTCGACTTAAGGAAATGCCAGTGTGGATGCAGAGTAAATTAAGTCGACGTAAGCATGATTAAGTCGACTCAATTTACTGCTGTAGACACACCCTTAGAGAGTCCACAGCCCTGCATCCATATTGGCAGGTGCTAGGTCGACGGAGGAGTGGCCAGGAACTCTGCGAGGGGGCCTGGAAGTCAATTAAGTTTACTTATGGGCCATTCCCCATCTACACTGGCTTATGTCAACGTAATACGGTTGACTTAAGCCTTAGGTCGACCTTAAGAGGTGGTGTTATTAAATCGACTTAAGGGAGCACTTAAGTTGACTTAATAAGTGCCCAATGTGGACGCAGCAGTCTGTAGGTTGACTTAACCGTCCTTAAGTCAACCTAAGGCTCCAGTGTGGACATACCCTAAAGTTGCTAATAATCACACAGGACCACCTTCAGAAGAGTGTATTAAATAAGCAACCACCATCAAAGCCCTAGACAGATTTTTACACCATCTATTATAGTTTAGCTCAGTGTGCAGCAATATTAAATGTAATCAAGATATGTTAGCTATGCATATATTTCTACTGGAGGAATATTTCATATTAAAATATAGTAATGGACAATATCTTTATTTCTACATCAGATTTTGTCAAAAAGAGTTATCAGCCCTGCCACTTATTTACATGCTCATTAATGTATGATACCAGAATAGCTAGCTTTTTTAGAGTTTTTATGTCATATCTCTGCACAGCACATTAATATTAGTTCCAAACACTACTTGATGGATGTGAGAATTTGAGAGAACTCACCTTGTTCAATGGCCTTCAATATACCATAATTGCATTAAGACATGTACTAAACAGTGATGTTCTCATCCACTGTGAAAATTTGTAGTTTCAATAGCCCTGAAAATTTCTCATTTCTCACCTGTGGTGAGGTGGTTTAGTGGTCACGTATAGGCATTCAGAATAAAGAGTTCTATAAAGACTATCACACTTCCTGCAAACTACACAATTTTTAGGGCACATTTAGGCAGTTATTTAATACTTACACTTGGAAAGTGGGTGGGACTTGAATTGAAAATTGAAATGTGACCAAAAAAATACCCAAGAGGTCAGATATTATCAGAAAGTAAGATGAATTGGGTGTGTGTATGTATATATATTTTAAGTTTAAAAACTCACTACAGACCCCTATAAAATGCTCTAGACATCCATATTAACCCACAATTAGAAAATAAAATCAAAGAAGCAAATAATAATTCAAAATAAGAAAGTCAGCACCTACAAAAGACTCTTTCCATTTCCCCCATCTTCAACATTCAGAATAATCTTGACACAGACAACAGAGTCCTGTGGCACTTAAATCTGTTAGTCTTTAAAAGTGCCACAGGACTCTGTTGTCTTTCTACAATAGACTAACACGGCTACCCCTTTGGAATCTTGACACAGTGGAGATATGGTCTGAATTAAATAGGATCAAAACTGAATAAGGAGCAATGAAAAGAACTATGTTTAGGAATGAATAATCAATTGCACAAATACAAAATTGGAAATGATTGCCTAGTAAGGAGTACTGCAGAAAAGATTTTAAGTTTTATAGTGGATCATAGACTATCTATGTCAACAAGGTAATACTTTGCAAAAAAAAGCAAACAGCATTCTGGGACAAGACCGTTGTAAGCAACATACAAGAAGTAATTCTTCCACTCTACTCAGCATTGATAAGGCCTCAATTGTGCACTGTGTCCAATTCTGGGCACAACACTTCAGGGAAGATGTGAAGAATTTGGAGAAAGTCCAGAGGAGAGCAACAAAAATGATTAAAATATGACCTATGAGGAAATATTGGAAGAAAAAAAAGAGTCTGTTTAGCCTGGAAAAGAAAATACTGAAGTGGGATATAATAACAGTCTGACTTCCACTCAGGCAACACTCATTCCCCAGGTCTCAGTCTTTCACTGGGGCCTGCTCCTCAGTTTCACCCTTGCTCTTTATAGCTGCCAGCTGTCATTCCACCCTTTTAATGGGCCATATGGGTGTACCTCTTCTGGCCTACTTCATTTACTAGAGCCAGCCACCCTGTAACAGCAACATAGAACTCACTCCCCTGTAACATCAAAAATATGCAACTCTTGACCAAATAACGTTTTCAGTATAGGTAGCCAGATGCACAGATGGTGTACTGTGCAATATAAATGGTGGCTCAATATGATATTTTTTTCTATGGACTGCTATCATCCTAGTACAATGCTTAAATTTGATAGGCTAGAGATGGGGAAGTGACGGTATGTTGCAATTTTCTCAGTTCCCTCCTCCCCCCCCTCCTTTCCCCCCCCCCCCCCCCCCAGCCAAAAGCAGTGAGAAGTGGAGTTATAATAATTTTATGAAAGGAATGCCTTCAAATTCATATTACATAATGAAGAATATACAATTCCTGCACTGCGAATTCAAATATAACAATGAGAGAATAGATTTAATGTCAAATTATAACTAAGGCATATAAATAAAATGTAACAAAAGGAAAGGAGTCAATATTTGGTGAAATTAGAGTACCATATCATTCTACAATCCTATAGCAGACACAAACAGGTCCAACTGTGTCAAATACAATGAAGAAATTAATGTAAGAGAGTCATTCATTCTTCAATTGAGGTTGCCCCATAACAGAAAAAGACCTAAAATGCATATATTTAAGTAAAACAACAGTATGTGATTGGTAATGCAATTCATTTGAAAATAGTAGATTTAAGAAAAGTCACTTTAAGCATCTCACTTACAGCCTAATACAAAATGCTTGGAAATCAATTACAAGAACCCCAAATTATTGCAATTGGTTTTATACCAGTCTCTGATTAAAAAAAAATGAGAAAAACAAACATATTGGAAGGATTAATACTAATCATAGAGATGGTCCTAGCCAAAAGGTGAGATCTAAACATTCCTAATCTTTGGAGAAGTTCATATCAAATTTTGAATATTATAGTTTGTTTATAATATTGGCCAAAGCAAAGCTACAATTCTGGCTATCACCTAAACAATGAGGAAATGCGTATCCAAACTTTGCAGCTCAGATCAGTCTCTAGTGGCACAGCTCCAGATTATGTTACCCAAATTCAGGTTTGAATAGTACATTACTTTATGAGTAGTTCTATTGATCTGATTTCAGCGGCATAGCAACAGGGAAGGAGAGTGGGGGGCCAGGCCACCTGCGTGCCGGGCTGTTGCGGGGTGCTGGGCTGGCCCTGCATGAGGGCTGGATTAGAGGGGCCCCGGCCCGGGCTGCCCACTTTCAGGGCACTCTGAATGGGCCAGAATGGTGGCGAGGCAGCTTTGGCCTCAGTGCTGAAGGTGGCCATTCTATGCTGCGGGGATGGGTGGGAGGCAGAGACCATCCTCCCCCCATTGCTCTCTCTGCAGTCGTCTGACCTGCCCTGCCTGACCCCCAGCTAGCTGGTCTGTCCTTCTGGCAGAACAGCTCACCCCCAGGCCTTGCAGAGCAGTGGTCACAGTGGCTGGGGGTGGGGCGGGGTGGGCTGAAATGCTAAGCAGAGAGAAACAGAGGAAGGGTGGCTTCTGGCCCTGCCCCCACTCAACGTTGAACAAGCCCCTTCTAGCATCGGGGACTGCGGCTGCCCCACTGTCACTCTGGGAATGCCAGGTAGTGCCCTGGAAGTGGGCATCCCAGGCCAGAGGGGTCTAATTGGGCCCGGTGAAGGGCCTGCCTGGCATCCTCCCAATAGCACCTAAGAGGGGCCCTGAGAACCTGGCCTCTACAGGTTCCCCCTCCCTGAGACACCTGGGGGTGGCGGCTGAGACCCCATCCACCTAGGGCGGGTGGGGGTGCTACAAGGCATGGGATGGCATGGGGTGCTGGGGGGGGGGAAGTGGAACCCAAATGTGGAACAGTTTGTGAAGTTAGATATTACTCAACATAAGTAATGGTGGCACAGTCAGAGTCACAGAAACAAGGAAATCCTGATTAAAAGAAAGATAAGCCTGATCCACTGAAGTTGATGGTGTTATACAAAAGGGATTCATTCTTTAAAGAATCTAGCCACTCACAAATAATACAGAAGAGTTTATTTTCACAATGCGTCATTACGGTGCACAGGGAAGGCTGCACAGATACAGTTTCTAAATAACAATACCAGAACGGATGCTTGTATACACTTTCCTATCTGTAATACACTCATTCGGATCTTAACTTTCAAAACCAGACAATGCTTCACTCCAAAAGTGAGTAGAGTCGACTTAAGCCAGTGTAGATGTGGGGTAGCCTTAAGTTGACTTAGGGCTACCCCAGGACTACACCAATGCCCTCCCTGCTAGGGGGAGGGGCACGGGGGAGCCTGGCATGCCCCCCCCACAGGGCTCTGCCCTGCCCACCCTGCCCCTATGACCTGCCAGGGTCCCTGACCCCCTTTGCCCCATTGTACTTATGTACACCCTGCCCCTATGGACCTGCCTTAGGTCCCCCTAGGCCCCTAGAACTCGACCTAGGCATCCAGTGTGGATGCTCTAGGTCGACTTTTTAAGTTCCCCTTTAAGTCAACTTTATTTTTAAGTGTGGACACACTAAGTCGACTTAACTAAGTCGACTTTAAGTCGATTTAGTTAAGTCAACTTAGTTAAAGTCGACTTAAATACACAAGTGTAGACATAGCCATTGAGATTGGAAGGAGAAGCATCCTCATTGCAAACATTGTTCCTTTTAACTAGAACAGAAGATTTATTACTCTATATGTAAAACAATATTGCTGGATTTCTCAGTGAGGTCTAATGACACAATGCATTAAATTATAGTCTATTTGCTTCACCAGTTTACAGTGAAAGCTGCACTACCTTTTCCTCAACAATACCACAATGACAAAGATGAATATAAATAAAGGATCAAACACTTCCCTCTTCTTCCATAGTGCAGTTTGTCCAAACACAAAAAGAATGACAAAGTGTGATTGTACCATGGCATAGTACCATCCGAGGGTGCTGAGGGAGTTGGGGGAAGTGATTGCAGAGCCGCTGGCCATTATCTTTGAGACCTCGTGGCGAACGAGGTGGTCCTGGAGGATTGGAAAAAGGCAAATATAGTACCTATCTTTAAGAAAGGGAAAAAGGAGGATCCGGGGAAATACAGACCCGTCAGCCTCACCTCAATCCCTGGGAAAATCATGGAGCAGGTCCTCAAGGAATCCATCCTGAAACACTTGGAGGAAAATAGAGTGATCAGGAACAGTCAACATGGATTCACCAAGGGCAAATCGTGCCTGACCAACCTGATTTCCTTCTATGATGAGGTGACTGGATTTGTGGATGCGGGAAAAGCCGTTGACGTGGTATACCTTGACTTTAGCAAGGCTTTTGATACGGTTTCCCACAGCATTCTCATTGGCAAGTTAAGGAAGTATGGGTTGGACGAGTGGACCGTAAGGTGGATCGAAAACTGGTTAGATCAACGGGCTCAGCGGGTAGGAATCAATGGCTCGATGTCTGGTTGGCAACCGGTAACGAGTGGAGTGCCCCAGGGGTCGGTCCTGGGGCCGGTTCTATTCAACATCTTCATTAATGATCTTGATGATGGAATAGACTGCGTGCTTAGTAAGTTTGCGGATGACACCAAGTTGGGGGGAATGGTAGATACTCTGGAGGTCAGGGACAGGATCCAGGGAGACTTGGACAAATTGGAACACTGGGCTGAAAGAAACCTCATGAGGTTCAACAAAGACAAGTGCAAAGTCCTGCACTTAGGACGGAAAAATCCCATGCACTGCTACAGGCTGGGGACCGATCAGCTAAGTAGCAGCGCTGTAGAAAAGGACCTGGGGGTTATGGTGGATGGGAAGATGAATATGAGCCAACAGTGTGCCCTTGTTGCCAAAAAGTCCAATGGCATATTAGGCTACATCAGTAGGAATATTGCCCAGCAGATCAAGGGACGTGATAATTCCCCTCTATTCGACACTGGACAGGCTGCATCTGGAATACTGTGTCCAGTTTTGGGCTCCCCACTACAGAAAGGATGTGGACAAATTAGAAAGAGTCCAGCGGAGGGGAACAAAAATGATTCGTGGGCTGGGGCACATGACTTATGAGGAGAGACTGAAGGAACTAGGCTTATTTAGTCTACAGAAGAGAAGACTGAGGGGAGATTTGATAGCAACCTTCAACTACTTGAAGGGTTGCTCCAAAGAGGAGGGAGCTAGGCTGTTCTCGAGGGTAACAGAGGACAGAACAAGGAGCAATGGTTTCAAATTACAGCTGGGGAGATCAAGGTTGGATATTAGGAAAAGCTTTCTCACTAGGAGGGTGGTGAAGCATTGGAATGGGCTATCTAGGGAGGTGGTAGAATCTCCATCTTTGGAGATTTTTAAGGCTTGGTTAGACAAAACCCTGGCTGGGATGATTTAGGGGGAGTGGTCCTGCTTTTTAGCAGGGGGTTGGACTAGATGACCTCATGAGGTCCCTTCCAACCCTATTATTCTATGATTCTATGATTCTATGTGCAGGAATAAAAAATAATGACCCTTGTGGAGGGGCATGTTTAGGGTCACCAGATTGTAACAGTAAATTATTGGGACACAAAGGGGCAGGGGGACCCAGATTTCCTTGTCGCTGCCTGGGGGAATGCCGGACATCCCCACCATCATGGTGGGGGGGGGGAGAGGAGGGGCTGGATCACCCAGCCTTAGTGGGGTCTTGGAGCTGCCCATGGAAACTAGGAGGTCCAGCCCCTCCCCCATGAGATAAAGGGTTAAACATCAGGATCATCCCAATTTTATCAGGACGTCTAATCATCCTTGGCATGTTCTGAGCCCTCACCACAGCCCCAAGGCCAGAGAAACTCGCTCTCTTCCTTGTGGTTCCAGGATTGGAAGAGCTGTCGGCACCCCCCCCACACACACACACACACGCTTTCTGAATTATTTGTGAACTGATTCAGTTCCTATGAATGCATTCACTATTTGAAAGAATGCAAACTCATTTCACCATATGATCATTTAGAAACTGTTCATTCTGACTCCTTGTGATTTTTGGAAAACCTAACATATCTACACTCGTCATCCGTCTATTTCCAGCTGATCACAGATCCCTGAAACCAGTGCAAAAATCCTAGGCTATGTCTACACTTGCTAAAATTAGTTCGAATTAGCTTAATTCGAACTAGCATGGCCACACTGGAATGTTAGTTGGAACTAAGCAAGCAAATTAACGATCCCCATTCATTTCAATGGTCAGTTAATTCGAACTAAGAAATTAATTTGAATTAACATGGCCACATTGGTTAATTCGAACTAGTTAGTTGGAATTAACCTCTTAGTTCGAATACCCTATTCAAACTTATTAGTTCGAATTAAGGAAACCCTTAATTTGAACTAACTAAAGCCTAGTGTAGCCATTGCTTTAGTTAGTTTGAATTAAGCCTCCTTAATTCGAACTAACTAAAGCCTAGTGTAGCCATTGCTTTAGTTAGTTTGAATTAAGCCTCCTTAATTC